>CM052668.1:40388535-40513561 GCA_028533165.1 Leontopithecus rosalia
TCTTTCTCTCCTCTTCCCCTTCCATCTCCCTGCCTTCCCCTCCCCTCTCCCTGCCTTCTCCTCCCTTCTGTCTCCTTTTCTTCCCCTCCCCTCTCCCTCCCCTACTTTTCCTCTACTGTTCTTCCTCTTCCTCCCTTCCACTCTTTATCTCCGCCTCTTCTTCTCACCTCTGTCTCTCCCCTCCTCCTCTACTGTTCGCCTCCCCTCTCTTTCTCTCCCCTTTTCCTTCCCTTCCCTCTCCCTCCCACTCCCCTCTTTCAGTGACGGCAGCGAGCCAGACAGCCCAGCAGCCCAGCAACCCAACCGTGTGAGCGCCTTGGGTTTGGTATCTGGAAAAGGAAGGGAGGTGGGATGCGGGGATGAAGGGCGGGCTGGGTGCGTGGCGTGCTAGCTCCTGCGACCCAGAACTACTGTCCTGAGGAACGTAGGGTAAGGATGTGGAAGAGGGAGGGGAGCATTGGGGTCCCGACTTTCCCTCCACCTCCCCTACCTCCCAAGCTGAGGCTCTTTTCTTCCTCTCCTGTCAGGCGGCGCCTCACAATCGATGACTTTGAAATCGGGCGTCCCCTGGGCAAGGGGAAATTTGGGAATGTATACCTGGCTCGGCTCAAGGACAGCCATTTCATCGTGGCCCTGAAGGTTCTTTTCAAGTCGCAGATAGAGAAGGAGGGACTGGAGCACCAGCTGCGCCGGGAAATTGAGATCCAGGCGCACCTGCAGTAAGGACAGTCTGTGCTTCCTCTTTCATCTTTGACGTCTGAGCCCCGCATTTTCCCCAGATTCTAACCCCAAGTCAACCCTTCACTTCCACTTTCAAGACTCTTTTTTCTGCAGTTCGTTCCATTGACACTACGTAGAGCTCCCAGCCTGGGGCAGACGCCCGAATCCTGGTTCCTGTCCTTTGTTCTCCCCTCACTCGCCCCCAGATAGGGCTGTTGTGATTCTCGTCCCAGCATAATTTGCCGTTTGTGTGACCAAGCAGTGACAGTGGCATCACGTGATAGACCTCAGGGAGAAATCTGACTCTCCATTCATCCTTCAGACACCCCAATATCCTACGCCTATATAACTACTTTCATGATGCGCGCCGGGTGTTCCTGATTCTGGAATATGCTCCGAGGGGTGAGCTCTACAAGGAGCTGCAGAAAAGCGAGAAATTAGATGAACAGCGCACAGCCACGGTGAGATGGGGGGCTGCAGGCTCTGGGTGTAAGCGTTTATTGTGGGCTGGCTGTCATGAGGGTCCAGATTGCCCGTTTTATTTTTATTTTATTTATTTATTTTTTTGAGAAGGAGTTTCGCTCGTTACCCAGGCTGGAGTGTAATGGCGTGATCTCGGCTCACCGCAACCTCCGCCTCCTGGGTTCAGGCAGTTCTCCTGCCTCAGCCTCCTGAGTAGCTGGGATTACAGGCACGCGCCACCATGCCCAGCTAGTTTTTTGTATTTTTAGTAGAGACGGGGTTTCACCATGTTGACCAGGATGGTCTCGATCTCTTGATCCACCTGCCTCAGCCTCCCAAAGTGCTGGAATTACAGGCGTGAACCACCGCACCCGGCCTGCCCTTTTTATTTTTTCTGAGATGGAGTTCCACTCTGTTGCCCAGGCTGGAGTGCAGTGGTGCAGTGGTGGGATCACAGCTCACTGCAACCTTCGTGATTCTCCTGCCTCAGTTTCCTGAGTAACTGGGACTGCAGGCACAGGCCACCATGCCCTGCTAATTTTTGTATTTTTAGTAGAGACAGGGATTCACTGTGCTGGCCAGGATGTTTTCAAGCTCCTGACCTCATAAGGCACCTGCCTTGGCCTCCCAAAGTGCTGGGAGTCCTGAGCCACTGTGCCTGGCCCAGATTGCCCTTTTAAAAGTTTACTTCTGAATTTTACTGTGTAAATTTAATATAATGACACAGATGTTCTACAGCTTCACACTTGGATACCCTAATTAACCCCAGTGTGTATCTCCAGAATATTAATAAGTAATGTGTATATGTGATTCTTGGGTTGTAAGCAACATAATCTAACTCCACTGCCTTATGTAAAGAAACGTATTGAAAGACTCCGAAGGAGTTCACTGAATAAACGGATACCGCTGGCTTAGAGATGGGTACAAAGAGATTTCTAGAGGGTTCCAGAAAGGGAACCACTGCAATGATCTTGGTAGCAGTAATGGTCCGTTAGCTTGTTCTGTCAGGATGGATGGTCCTCTGTCCTTCTATTTCTGTGTTCATTTCCTCCGGCCTCAAGTCCTGTGAGCGATCATCTGAATGGCTCGGTGTCAGTTCTGTGTCTGGCTACTTGCTGTGCTAGGACAGTAGGGAGGATCTGTGTCCATTTTACCATCCATCCTATAAGACCACATAAAAAGGAGAGGAAATCCACCCCCCACGCCCCACACACCAGTAACTAGTACAATTTAAAAAGGAGGAAATAGAGGGCATGGGTTGTATGATTCCACTGCAATCCTACAATTCATGATGAGTTTTCCACCCCAGACGGAAAGTGTGGCAGGCTTCACTTCCAGGTTGCCCTTTCTTTGCACCCACAGATAATAGAGGAGTTGGCAGATGCCCTGACCTACTGCCATGAGAAGAAAGTGATTCACAGAGATATTAAGCCAGAGAACCTGCTGCTGGGGTTCAGGGGTGAGGTGAAGATTGCAGATTTTGGCTGGTCTGTGCACACCCCCTCCCTGAGGTAGGTCAGGTAGTGGTGGGGAGGTGAGTTCTGAGTAACAGTTAAGAATGATCCAATGTATTGTATTTCACATGTCCTCATGCAAAACTTAGATACAAACTTGGAGTTTGTATTGGAATACTGCCTTTTTCTTTCTTTTTTTTGAGACAGAGTCTCACTCTTTCACCCAGGCTGGAGTGCAGTGGTGCAATCTAAGCCTCCCAGGTTAAAGCAGTTCTCCTGCCTCAGCCTGCCAAGTAGCTGGGATTATGTGCATGTATGCTGCCACACCCAGGTAATTGTTGTAATTTTAGTAGACACAGGGTTTTGCCAAGTTAGCCAGTCTGGTCTCGAACTCCTAACCTCAGGTGATCCACCCCGGCCTCCCAAAGTGGTGGGATTACAGGCATGAGCCACCACCACGCCTGGTTGGAATACTGCCTTTTTCTTCCCTTTTTTGAGACAGAGTTTTGCTCTTGTTGCCAAGGCTGGAGTACAATGGTGCAGTCTCAACTCACTTCAACCTCTACCTCCCGGGTTCAAGCAATTCTCCCACTTCAGCCTTCCAAGTAGCTGGGATTACAGGCAGGGGCCACCACACCCAGCTAATTTAGTGTTTTTAGTAAAGACAGGGTTTCACCATGTTGGTCAGGCTGGTCTCACTCCTGACCTCAGGTGATCCACCCACCTTGGTCTTCCAAAATGCTGGGATTACAGGCATGAGCCACCGCACCTGGCCAGTAGGTAACTATACCAGTAGGTTTGCATGTAAATAAAGTCATTGCTCCATAATTCCAGGAGTGTATTTTTCTGTACAAATAATTTTCATACAGAAATTTTCTTACCGTAATTTATTTACTTGGTTCTTTTTGATATACCATCAGTTTGTTCTGGATCTTTCGTAACGCTGAGAATATTCCTGTGAAAACATTCTGGAGCATGAGCTAAATCACTGTATGAATAATCCAAATACTTAGCTTCTACACACCTTGGTCCGTATTAAAAATTTGTCTCTCGGCCGGGCGCGGTGGCTCACGCCTGTAATCCCAGCACTTTGGGAGGCCGAGGCGGGTGGATCACGAGGTCAAGAGATCGAGACAATCCTGGTCAACACGGTGAAACCCCGTCTCTACTAAAAATACAAAAAATTAGCTGGGCACAGTGGCGTGCGCATGTAATCCCAGCTACTCGGGAGGCTGAGGCAGGAGAATTGCCTGAACCCAGGAGGCGGAGGTTGCGGTGAGCTGAGATCGTGCCATTGCAGTCCAGCCTGGGTAACAAGAGCGAAACTCTGCCTCAAAAAATAAAATAAAATAAAATAAAAATTTGTCTCTCAAAACTCCTGTGCTTGGGAGAGACTTTCCAGGATGTCCGAGGGTCTCTACATCTCAGTGAAAGCTGGGGAAGGATTTCCCTCATCCTGAGCCTCTGCTTCATACTCCCTTTTCTGCCTTCCTCCAGGAGGAAGACCATGTGTGGGACACTGGACTACTTGCCCCCGGAAATGATTGAGGGGAGAACATATGATGAAAAGGTGGATTTGTGGTGCATCGGAGTGCTTTGCTATGAGCTGCTCGTCGGATACCCACCTTTTGAGAGCACCTCCCACAGTGAGACTTACAGACGCATCCTCAAGGTGGGACGGTCACCTTTGGGCATTCATGGGGGAGTTGGCCAGTGATGCCTGCTGGGCTTTGGGAACTGGCGCACACACACAGGTCCAGAACAGTGTCTTAAAAAGACTCAAGAGGGAGAACACTAACCAGAGAAATTAACCAGATTTCTCTTTCTTTTTCCTGGCCTCATCAGGTGGATGTGAGGTTTCCACCGTCAATGCCTGTGGGGGCCCAGGACTTGATTTCCAAGCTTCTCAGATACCAGCCGTTGGAGCGACTGCCGCTGGCTCAGATCCTGAAGCATACCTGGGTTCAGGCCTACTCCCGAAGGGTGCTGCCTCCCTGTGCTCAGATGGCTTCCTGACCCGTCTGCTTCCGTTTGTGTTTGCTCAGGGAGATCTCCTAGCTCTGCCACCTCATTTGTCTTTATTTTTTTTCTCTTTTAAGATGTAAGATGCTAGTTAATAAAAGCTGAATCATTGTGTACCAGCTCCTCATAGTTGTAGGAATTAGTATGTGACTGGGTAGAATCTTTATTTTTTGTGGGAAATCTCCCATGAGAACCGCCTAAGGTTGTTCTCCCTGCTGCCCCCAGCTTCCACCCTGGAGATGGTGCCTTGATTCTCCTTGAAAACTCTTGCCTACTTTCAGGTCGGGCGCAGTGGCTCACGTCTGTAATTCTAGCACTTTGGAAGCCCAAGGCAGGTAGAACATTTGAGGTCAGGAGTTCAAGACCAGCCTGGCCAACATGGTAAAACCCTGTCTCTACTAAAAATAGAAAAATCAGCCAGGCATCATGGCAGGTGCCTATAACCGTAGCTACTCGGGAGGCTGAGGCATAAGAATCGCTTGAACCCGGGGGGCAGAGGCTATGGTGAGCTGAGACCGTGCCGTTGCACTCCAGCCTGGGAGACAGAATGAGACACTATCAAATGACAAAAAAAAACAAAACCCTCTTGCCTACTTTCTCCAGATAAATGCCCTGAGGGTGTATAACCTGCTATCTATCACAGTGGCTCCTTGATCCAACTTACATACTTCTCCATGTTTTCAGGAGTATGCCATTTGTAAAACAGGACTGTCTTCAACCCAGAAGTCCACTCTCTTTTTATGGACGTCAGTATGCTGCTGTCTTAGAAATACAATGTTTCTCTGCATTGATAATGAAGCGCTCTATAACAACAACGAATACAATGTTCCCTGCACAGCCATGCAACCCGATTCTCGAATACTCTAGCACCTCTGTGTTGTGTCATACTCTGATTACATTCGAATAAGTCATCCCTCTTAATAAACATCACATCACCTCTTTTTAAATTATCACATGCTGCAATTTGGGGAGTGGCCTTCCAGCCTTCTGTAACCTTCTGTGACACTTTTACGTGCCAGCTGTTCCCTGTACCCATTATAAACTGTACCACAGTAAGCATCTAGACCCCTCAGCTGTAAGCTGAAATATGTTTTTGGATCAATGCAGTCAGTTACACCAGTGTTTCCTCTGACTCTAGTTGTTAAGCACTTTATATGCAGTTTGTCTTGTTAATGCTACTTCTATCACTGTGCTCCACACAAGCTCCTCATGGTGAAATGTCCAGCAGTTGCAGGAATGATTTCTGTTAAGACCAGACCCACTACTCAAGTATAAATAATTCAGCCACCTTACTCAGATGAACAGCTCCCATTATTGCAGACCTGCGAGTTGAATACTCCACGACATCGGTTCCTGGTTTTTACGCTGCACATTCAGTATTCACGTCTTTTTGGTTTGTTTTTCTTTCTTTCGCCTGCATGAGGAGACACAGTGCTTACTTCTTGATGCTTTGCTTCGTCCTGTCCGTTTTCCTGAGTTAACATTTCAAAAACTTGGCAATTTCTAATAAATTAACTGGTTCATACATATAAACTCTGCTATTTTAGGTGCTGGAAAAAGACATCACTGGGCAATTTTTGGCAATTAAGGACAGAAAAATCGCTAGGGCCTCAGCAATGACCACCAGATGATACATGTTTAAATAATGAAAACTCTCTGACATACTTTACACGAGGGATTTAACAGTGTCTCCAGGCCAGGTGTGGTGGTTCATACTTGTGGGAGGCTGAGGCAGGCAGATCATTTGAGGTCAGGAGTTCGAGACCAGCCTGACCAATATGGTGAAAATCCATCTCGAAAAAATACAAAAGTTAACTGGGCATGGTAGCCTGTGCCTGTAATCCCAGCTACTCATGAGACTGAGGCAGGAGAATCGCTTGAACCCGGGAGGCAGAGGTTGCAGTGAGCCAGGATTGCACCACTGCACTCCAGCTTGCGTGACAGAGTGAAACTCTGTCTCAAAAAAAAAAAAGTGTCTCCAGTATCTACGTAGCTTTCCTCACTTGGACTGATTCCAGACATTCTGGTGTCCTGTGATGGAATATAAACATACTAACTTTAATATCTGTTATGCATCCAAAGCCAAAATTAATCAATCCTAAAGGTCATACACATGTGAAAAGGAGAATTATGACTTTCCTCTAAATTGGGCAAAATAGTATTGTCAATGATGAATAACAGTGTTAACAGCTTCTATGCTAATTAAGCCACATTTCTCAATCTTATTTTATAAATAACTCCTTCTAGTAAATTGATGCCATCTCCATTTCCACTCAGTTAACATCCTGTCATGATACTTTCTCCGCACTTGAATCTCTGGAAGGCATTTTCTGCGCATGCTGTTGCCATTTTCATGACCGTATGTCTGGTGTGTGCTGCGTCCCATGCTGCACAAGGGTTCAAAGACCTAAGAGGGAAGGGTGGGGGATAAAGAAAAACAGACACAAACATAAAGAAAGCTGGGCCAGGCCGTCTGGGAGAGTGAGGATGTCAGTCTCTCCGGGCCTGACCTGTTTCAGAGTACTTTATTTTATTTGTTCCCAAAGCACATAGCAGAGGGAGGGTGCAGTTACTTACAACAGCCTGTGGTTATTATTCTTATACTTCAGTTCACATACTTCAGCTAACAAGTATCTTGCAGCAAGATCAGTGAAAGCTGGTGTCTCTCTAGGCCTGTCTGCTCTACCCTAAGTTCTACACATCCTCCCATTACGGTTTCACTTCTCGGGAGTTCACCCAAAGTTCACAGCAGCTGTGCAGCTGATCCCCCCAGAGGGGGTGGACTACTCTGGCTCCCTACACATATGTATTGTCAAATCATCAAAAGCTGGATTTTATTCTCTAACCTTCACAGTCATGAGAAGAAGAAAAAAATCACCAATGGAGACTACTAAGGCTCTGTGTGTGTGTGTGTGTGTGTGTGTGTGTGTGTGTGTATATATACATATATTTATTTTTTATTATATATATATATATATATATATATATATTTTTTTTTTTTTAGACAGCATCTTGCTCTGTCACCCAGGCTGGAGTGCAGTGGTGCCATCTTGGCTCACTGCAACCTCCCCGTCTTGGGTTCAAGCAATTCTCCTGCCTCAACCTCCCAAGTAGCTGGGATTACAGGCACACACCACCAAGCCCAGCTAATTTTTGTGTTTTTAGTAGAGATGGGTTTCACCATATTGGCCAGCCTGGTCTCAAACACCTGACTTCAGGTGATCCACCTACCTCAGCCTCCCAAAGTGCTGGGATTATAGGTGTGAGCCATGGCACCCAGTCTGTATAAAGTAATTATTTAAGGATTATCGTAATTCTTAACATGACTCTATTGCCTCTTTGCAACCAGTTGGTTCAGAGTTGTCAAAAGGCAAAAATTACAACAAATTTAGTTCTAGATATAATTGGGTTTAATGATTCATGAATTGGGGAAATTAGGGTTCCCATGGGCAGTGGCAGAACAGTGGGTTTTGTGAGGTGAGAACAGTGAAACAGAACAATAGAACAAAAAGCTGATTGGTTAACAGGTTACTTTTTTCCTAAGCGTTGAAGCAGAGGGACTTCCTAATTTCACTAATTCAGGCAGACTGAAATCTGCTTTTAGGAAAAACTGCTCTGTTTTGGGATCTGTCTGCTTCCTTAAAGCTTCAGTTTGATTAGATGGCATTTAGCATGAGAGACTCCAGTTTGGTTTGGTCGTGGGGCCTGCTATAGGAGCTCCAAAACAATGGCCTCCTGTAATTTTTGTTTAGCAGTGTTCACCTCTTTCCATTCCTTTCTCCATCTATGCTCACTATGCTTCATTTATGCCTCCCAAAGCGCTAGGGTTACAGGCATGAGCCACCACACCCAGACTATTTGTTCTTTTGTATCATTGAGGTCTTGCTTTGTCACCCAGACTGGTCTCAAACTCCTGTCCTCAAGAGCTCCTCCTGCCCCAGTATCCTGAGTAGTTGGGACCACAGGTGTGCACCAGCACACTCAGCTTGTTTCATACATGTATATATATATTTGGTACAGTCTCCCTTTTTTTTTTTTTGAGACGGAGTTTCGCTCTTGTTACCCAGGCTGGAGTGCAATGGCGCAATCTCGGCTCACCGCAACCTCCGCCTCCTGGGTTCAGGCAATTCTCCTGCCTCAGCCTCCTGAGTACCTGGGATTACAGGCGCGCGCCACTGTGCCCAGCTAATTTTTTGTATCTTTAGTAGAGACGGGGTTTCACCATGTTGACCAGGGTGGTCTCGATCTCTTGACCTCGTGATCCACCCGCCTTGGCCTCCCAAAGTGCTGGGATTACAGGCTTGAGCCACAGGCTCCCTATGTTGCTCAGGCTAGTCTTGAGCTCTTGGGCTCAAGCGATCTGACCCCTTTGCCTCCACCGCGCTGGGATTCCAGGCCTGCGCCACCGCGCCGCTCGACGTCCTCCTCTGGTTACTCTGCCCACTGATCTGTAATAAGAGGATCCGGAGGGGAGATAACACAAGGTGGAAATCAGGGTCTGGAGCCTGGTCCAGAGTCTCTGCGCTGGCCCTGACCCTGGCACATGTCGCTGCCCTCTCCTGGGGCTCGATTTCCCCCGGCGAAGAATGTACGGTTTCAAGCTTGCCCCCTGGCCTCCGATTTGTGCCCCCGGGACAGAGGCAGGCGTCTTTTACGCGGAGGCCTACCGGCTCAGGATGTGTTTTGTAGAAAAAAAGTTTTGTAGAGAAAAACTACATTAACCAGAAGGCATTGCCCGGTACGTGGCGGGGGCTGGAGCCAATGACGGTCCAGGACAGGGGCGTTTTCTGTGGGACGCGAAGCTTGGGGCGGGACTTCCGGGACTTGGGTGGGGCGTCATTGGAGCGCGACGGTTCCGTCCACGCCGGCTCTAGAGAGGGGGCCCACCGCCCCCTCCCGGGCGGCTCTGGGGAAATGAGCAGGTAGGAGGCGGACAGCGACCTCTGCGTCTGGGAGTGAACGGTGAGCCTCCCCGTCACGGGGTAGTTCGACTGTCAGCCAAGGTCACCGCGCCCTGCGCGGGGAAGGGGTGGGCTCGGCCGAGCCCGCGGGACCCGCCCCGCTCGGGCTGCAGGGTCCCAGTATGGCGGCGGCGCTGACGGACCCGGCGCAGGTGAGTGGACGAGGTTTCGGCTTCACTGCTTTTGTCCTGGTTCGGAGAAGCGTCCCGGGCAGGCTGGAAGCCGGCAGTCTCAGGATTCCTCTCTGTAGTTTCGTTTACGGAACGTGGAGCAGGCTCGTCGCTTGGCTGTCCCCCGTCGTGGCGGCAGCTGAGACTCTTCAAGTCAGCAGTAGCCACACTGTGGAACTAGGGCTGTGACGTGCCATCCGTAGCAACCTTCCCGGGAAGCGGCCTCCCTTCCCGCAGTAAACAGCTCGGGGAGCCAGTGTGCCCTCAGTTCGTCCTGCAAGGAGCTGGACTACTCTGGTGACGTTTCGGGACGCTAAGCGATGACTTGTGGACAGTAGGCCCCAGATAGGATCGCTGAGAACTGACCGTGCCCCTGATTTTTGCCTCCGCTTGCAGCAGAGGACCAAGAGCAGAGAAAGCCGCGTGCTCAGCCTAACCAATCACATAATGTGCACATAACCAGCTCTTCTAGTTTTAAAGCGTCAGGCCTCTGATAGGTGCTCAATAATCGGTTCAAGGAGAGATGAAGCTCCACTCCAGGGACTCCCATCACACACAGAAGCCGAATTCTCGGCCGGGCGCGGTGACTCACGCCTGTCATCCCAGCACTTTGGGAGGCCGAGGAGGGTGGATCATGAAGTCAAGAGATCGAGACCATCCTGGTCAACAAGGTGGAACTCCGTCTCTACTAAAAATACAGAAAATTAGCTGGGCATGGTGGCGCGTGCCTGTAATCCCAGCTACTCGGGAGGCTGAGGCAGGAGAATTGCTTGAACCCAGGAGGCGGAGGTTGCGGTGAGCCGAGATCGCGCCATTGCACTCCAGCCTGGGTAACAAGAGCGAAACTCCGTCTCAAAAAAAAAAAAAAAAAAAAAGCTGAATTCTCAGCCATGGGCTGCCCAAGTCTCTACCCGGTCCTCTGTGGCTGACCACCTCCATCCTTGTTTCATTCCTTTCCTCCCTGGCTCAGCTCTTCAGACACACCAATCTGATCATGCAGAATTCTTTTTCATCCCTCAGCCTTCACCCTTACAGTTCATTCAGCTCCAGACATTGTCCTCACATCTCTGCAAGACCCTTTCACATCTTGTTGGCTCTGCTCAAATGTCACTTCTTTGAAGACGCCTCTCATGGCAGTTCAGACTAAAAGTAGTCACTTTGTCACCTGCCCTTGGTCTGGCGTTTTTGTATAGAGAATCTGGCAAAATTTTAGACAGCTACTGAGTTGAGGTCTTAAAGACTTTGTGGGGACAAAGAGCATAAATAATAACACAAGAACTATAACGGCCTTCGTTAAGTCCTTGATGTGAACTGAGAGGTGGGCGTTATTTATCATCTCATTTAATCCTGATCTCCTTAAAGTGACATTCTGTCATCAACACTGCTTTACACAAGAGGTCAAGACTCCAGCCTGTTCAGTTACCTGCCGAAAGTCACAGTAGTTAAGTAACAGAAACTCATATTTAGTATGTGGGCCACCAGAGCCTTTGTTTCTACAGACAGCTGGCTGAGAAGCCCTGTAGGTGAAATTTGCAGTTTTCCTCCAGCAAGTCACAGGGGCCTTTGGAAGCGAAAGGCAGGTACTCCGGTAGAGAGGACTGTGTAGACCAAGGCAAAGTGTGTTGGTTGGTTAAGGAGGTCCAAGAGGACTTGTGAGGTTACTTACCATGGTCTCCCCCATCCCCACCAGCTGAGACATGGCCTGGAAGAGCAAGACCCCGTGGTCTCTTGTTGGACATTCACCCTACCTCAGCCCATAAGGCATTTTGGCCAGTCATAAGCGCGGATTCTCATGACCACAGCCTGGTTATCCTCAGCCACTTGAGTTTCCTGGTCCTGAAGTACACTGGCGTTAGGGATCCCTGCTGGCAGCCCTCAAGGAGGGAAAAGGCTGATGGTTCACTGTGCAGCCTCCCTGGGGTCCAGGGGAGAGAGTGAGCTGGTCCGGGCACTGCCACTCCTCAGGCATTTGGCACTCATAAGTTTGGTGATGAGGGGCTCTGCCCGTGTCTTGGGAGTAGTTTCAGTAGCTGCTAAAATAGATTAAACAGCAAAAGTATGTAGAAATGCTAGCTACTCAGGAGGCTGAGGCAGGAGAATTGCCTGAACCCAGGAGGCGGAGGTTGCAGTGAGCAGAGATCACGCCATTGCACTCCAGTCTGGGTAACGAGAGCAAAACTCTGTCTCAAAAAAAAAAAAGAAATGCTTCACAACTTTATTATCATAGATTCACATTGGTGATGGAGGATCGTTAGGGTCACAGTATTAAACCCTGAAGCAGAGGGACCCAGGTTAAAATCCTGTGTCTGCTTATAAGATGTGAAACTCTGGCTGGGCCTGGTGCTCACACCTGAAGTCCCAATGATGTGGGAGGCTGAGGTGAGAGGATCACTTAAGGCTAGGAGTTCGAGACCAGCCTGGGCAACATAGCAAGATCCCAGCTCCACCAAAAAAAAAAATAGTTGGACACAGTGGCACGTGCCTGTAGTCCCAGCTATTTGGGCTGAGGCAGAAGGATTGCTTGAGCCCAGGAGATTGAGGTTACAGTGAGCTCTGAGCATGCCATTGCTCTGCAGTCTGGGCAATAGAGTGAGATGCTGTCTCTTAAAAAACGAAAATGCAAAGAAAACACTGGGAGCATCTGTGGAGCTCCCTTAGCCTTCGGTCAGTGACTGTGACATGGCAGTGATTGGTGGTGGTGGTTAGTAATACTTCAGGGGCTGTGGGAGGGTTGATAAAATCTCAAAGTCCATCAAGCTCTGAATAACTCATGTCTTACTGGGAAATGTGGGAATTCTGTATCAATCTGGAAATTGAAGCAGAAATGAATGAGGTGCCTGAGATCACAAAAACTGGCAAGTGTCAGTCTCAGGAGTTTAGATTAAAACTTGAGAATCCTGACTTCAGAGGTGGGGACTTGTAGTTGCTTTGAAACAGAACATGAAGCCTTCAGCATGAGCTGGACCAGTGAGGCTCAGGCACTGTCGTTGTCAACGTTCTTGCTGTCATTATTTTCTCATTCCTCTGATGTTCTTGAACTCTAATTGTCTACATCTCACAGTCTGCAAGTTATTGCCATTGTCTGCTGTCATTCGCTGATAGCTCCTGTATAGGAGGCTTTTCTCTTTTATATTACAGTAATCTGTCCAAAGCAGTGTCCACCTGCCTCCTTCAGCCTGGTACAAAGTTAGGCCCTCAGGAGGTCCTCAATGAGTTGGGCCTTGATCTTGCTGCACCTTTTCCAGCAAAGCACATATGACAGTCCCAGGGCAAACTCTACTCCCTCTATTTGACATTTCAGGTGTCTGTGACCTTTGATGATGTGGCTGTGACTTTCACCCAGGAGGAGTGGGGGCAGCTGGACCTAGCTCAGCGGACCCTGTACCAGGAGGTGATGCTGGAAAACTGTGGGCTCCTGGTGTCTCTGGGTAAGGCCTTCCCTCTCCACCATGCAGGAGACCTGCCACCTCCTTCATTCCATCCTCTGACTCCACGCCTAACGGGTCAAGAAGGCCTCTTGAACCTGCTTTGCCTCCTTCCCACACTTCAGTCATTTTCTACACTCACCTCCTATACAGTCTCCCTGTATCTCTTTGGGCAAGAAAGAGAGTACTCTTTGGCTCCCAGCCAAAGGAGAAGGTGTTGGAAGGAAACAGGGTGTTTTGCAGACCCCAACGGTAGGCTTTCCACCTGTGCGTTACAAGGGGCTGGTGTAGGAACTGACAGCCACCACAGTCATGTCCTGGCTTCTGTGTGCTCATGTCTCTGTCTATTCTGTATGGTTCTTTTCTACCTCAGCGAGTTCAAGGGAAGAATAGCCACCCGAGGCTTCATTCTTTGTGATCTCTCCTTCCCCTCCAGATTTCTTGTCTGTTTCTCTGGCCTCGACGAGGCGTGCTTGAGGCAGCAGATGCTGCTCCAACTCCAGCTCGCGCTTCCCTCCATCTCTCACCCACTGCCCAGCATAGACGGCCTCTGTCTGCAGTTCTTTTTTTTGAGTTCCAGAGCAGGGTCTGCCTGGGTGTACCTGGTTGCTCATGTATCTGCTGCACAGCCCAGTCAGTGGCGTCAGGGGCAGTGGGATATTTTCCAAGAAGGGTTGAGTCAGGCAGGTCCCCAGGAGACATTTACCTTCGGTACCACCAGGTATTGTTCTAAACAACCCTTCAATCACCATCACGTCCTCTGATTCTAAAGTCACTCTGCTGCAGCCTTGCTGGGCTTCATGCTATTTCCACAAGTGCCCACCCGTCTCAGGCCATCGCGTTTGCCGTTCTCTTTGACGAGTGTTCTCAGGGTAATGCAGCATTTCACATGGCTGCTCCTTTTCAGCACCCTTGGTGCCTCCTCACCCAGCTCTTCCCTGACCACTGAATCTCAGGGAGGCCCCTTTCTCACCATAGTCTCTTACCTTTACCTTGTTCATGTCTTTCTAAGCTAGCAGTTCTCAAGCAGGGACGATGTTGATCTTCAGTGGATGCTGGGGTATGTGTGGAGACATTTTGGTCGTTAAAACTGGAATGATGACGTTGGCATGTAGTGGGTGGAGACCTGGCATGCCGCTAAACATCCTTGTAATGCACAGGACAGATCCTTTATCCTCCTCTTCCCCGCCATTTCCCAAACATTCTCTGGACCTAAATGTCAGTTGTGCTAAGGTTGAGAAACTATTTTTTGGAGAGTGCTTGGACAGACACTTGATGAGCTGGTACTGAGAGACACCCTGAGGAAGTCGCTCTTTTATTTCTTCTCTTCTCGCCTCCTTAGCATTTGAGAAGTCTGGTTTAGTGCCAAGTCCTCACATCCTGTAAACTGCTGGTAATTTCCCCTTTTCTACAGAGGGAGCAGCCTTAGGCTCACAGTCCTGAACAAGCAGCGTGAGCTCACAGGGACCAAACAACATTGTTTGTTTGTTTGTTTGTTTGTTTTGAGACAGAGTCTCGTTGTTGCCCAGGCTGGAGTGCAGTGGTGCAGTCTTGGCTCACTGCAACCTCTGCCTCCTGGGTTCAAGTGATTCTCCTGCCTTAGCTTCCTGAGTAGCTGGGACTACAAGCATGCACCACCAAGCCTGGCTAATTTTTATATTTTTAGTAGAGATGGGGTTTCACCATATTGGCCAGACTGGTCTCGAACTCCTGACCTCAGGTGATCCACCCACCTCGGCCTCTCAAGGTGCTGTGATTACAGGCGTGAGCCACCACACCCTGCCTTCTTTTGTAAAATATTGATGAAAGTAGGTACTACTCGTTATTTCTTTATATTAGAGACAGAGTCTCACCCTGTCACCCAGGCTGAAGTACAGTGGTGCAAGATCACCACTAGCTCACTGTGATCCTCAGACCCTCTCCAGTAGCTGGGACTGCAGATGTGAGCCACTGTGCCGCTATATGAAGTTTCTGTAAATATCCTCATGTAATCATATCATGGTAGGATGTTCGGTTTTTAAGTATTTTAATGGTTCATGAAATGCTGGGTCTGGAGTCCCTGAACCTGCCCTTTGCTCTGGTCGCTGGTCCCTAAGGATGAATCCTCCAGCTCACATCTCTGCATCAGCACCACCCTGTGCCACCCACTCTGGTGCTCGTGGTTTCCTCCTTAGTGTGGTGCTTGGGAGACCAGGGTTTGGAGCCAGAACCCTGGTGTCCAGTCTCCGCTGTGTCCTTTAAAAACTGTGGCCTTGGGCAAGTTACCGAACTTGTCTGTGCCTCAGTGTTCCCATGAGGACTTACCGTGTTCACATCCCAGGGCTACTGTCAGGGTCAGTGTTCCCATTGTTCAAATGAGGACTTACCGTGTTCGCATCCCAGGGCTACTGTCAGGGTCAATGTTCCCATTGTTCAAATGAGGACTTACCGTGTTCGCATCCCAGGGCTACTGTCAGGGTCAAGGGTTATCATATGAAAAGGGCTCCGGACAGCACCGGGGAGCCCGGGCTGTGTGCAGGGAGCCATTGCGATCTCTGTTGCCACCAGTACTGTTACTATCATCTCATCACAATTATTGTCGTCAGCATGCCTGGACCTGGCACTTTTGGGCAGCGTTGTGGAGCTTTCTGGTTAAACGGCACAGAGATGGCAGGAGCAGGTCCTTACTGACTCAGCCATTCCCAGTTCTGTGCTCTTCAGCAAATCACTTTACTTCCTGAGCCTTGGTTTGTCAACAAAATGGTGTTGATTATGATACGGACTTCCTGGGGATACCGTGAGGTAATCCTCAACTAGAATCCTCATTTAATGGCTGGGCACTGTGGCTCATGCCTATAATCCTAGCACTTTGGGAGGCCAAGGTGGGTGGATCACCTGAGGTCCGGAGTTCAAGACCACTCTGGCCCACATAGTGAAACCTCATTTCTACTAAAAATACAAAACAAATTAGGCGTGGTGGCGCACACCTGTAGTCCCAGCTACTTGGGAGGCTGAGTGAGCCGAGATCATGCCACTGCACTCCAGCCTAGGTGACAGACTCATTGAGTCTGTGGTTTAGAGAAAGAACATTATAAAACCTTGCTTAGGATGTTAAAAAAAAAGACTTAGATCAATGAAGACACATACCTTGTTTTGAATGAAAATAATCAGTGTTTAATATTTAAAGTGTATCACTTTTCTCTAAGGTATTCCATAAATATTGTTCACTTTTGAAATGACAAAATGCATTTAAATGCTTGACACAGTGCCCTGGACATGGTTATAGCCTATAAGTACTCGTTTTTGACTTACTATCAGGAGTAGAGATTCCATGGCAGCATGACACGGCCTGATCTTGGTTTCCAGGTCACATGCCAGCTTTTTGTTCCCATGCACAGGAGCAGCTTCATCCTAAGATCTGGTCCCCATCCTGAAGTCCCAGGCTAGATTGTACGTCTGTATTTCCTTTTACCAACATCCACGTGTCCACTTTCTCTCTCCATAAACAGGGTGTCCTGTTCCCAGACCTGAGCTGATCTACCACCTAGAGCATGGGCAGGAGCCATGGACCAGGAAGGAAGACCTCTCCCAAGGCACCCGTCCAGGTAGGAGCCAAGATCTGGGCAAGTGGGAATCCCTGCAGGTTTGAGACTGAGGAGACCACTGGTCCTGGGATCTCTTGGGAAGCTTCTCACTGTGGCTTCTGTAAAGGTTTGGGAGCCTTGGAGCCCTTTGACCTGTGGTTTCTCTGTTCTCACAGCCCTATCACGCTTGTCACCTCTCCTGGGGAGGAGTGAGGTGTATGAACTGAGATTGGTCCTGGGGCTTCAACCTTGTGGGCCTGAAACCTGGTTTCCCAGTCACCTACTCTGTGACCCTAGTGAAGTTTGCATATGAGTTTGGCTAAGTTAACACCAGCTGCTACATCCAACAAACTCCAAAATGTAAATGGTTCACATGTGAAAATTCTCTTTCACTCATGCTGAGGTCTGTGGGTCAGCAGGGAGTTCTCTACTCCACAGTTATTCAGGGCTCAGGGCCTTTCTGTCATTAACCTGCTGCCTGCAGGTTGTCCTGACATCCTCTTGCTGACAGAATTAAAGGAATCGGGGAAGTCACACCCACTTGCAGAAATACCATCTCCCCCCATATTTCATGCATGGGAACTGGGCATTTGGCTGTACTTGGGCTCGTGAGTCTACAAACTGTGGCTGAGCTGCCTGTCCAAGGAGAAGAGCAGATGGTTTGGTGAGCACCTACTCAGTCCACTACACTCAGTCTGTTCCTGAAAAATGCTGTTAGAAATTATTTTTATTTAAAAAAAGAAAAAATATTTTTATGCCATTGGGCAGTTTGAAGATGTAGTTATTTGATACATTAATGCATAAAGCTTCACAGTTTCTGGTAGTTAGTGACTCATCACAATGTCCTTATTAACCCTGAAGAGTGATGCTGTGTCACATTTTCTTCTGAACTCTGGGGAATAGGGCCTTTCCTACCCTCCCAATTTCTCTTTGCAGTTACATTCTGCCTACCAGCCTTTCCCACCTTCTCCTTCCACCCATCCCCTGAGCGTCAGTCAGACACTAAGAAGCAGTCCTTTTCCCATGTCTTCCTATATCTCCTGTTTTCCAAAAACCTCAAGGTGACATTTGACCTTTCTGTCCCACACCTAGGCTGCTAGGGGCACTGAGACCGTCTGTCAGGTGTGTGGATTGGTGCTATTGCAGAGCCATGGTCTCTGCCTGCAGAGGTCCCTTGGACTGCTCATCCAGTCCATGAATGTCTGTGTTTCAGAGTCTGTTCCAGATCATTCCCTCCTCAGTGCCACATCTCCACTTGAAAATTTGAAAGGCACAAAACTCACCTTGCCTAAGAAGGAACCCATGACCATGCTCGTTCCTGCCACCTGCCAAGTTTCAGTGAATGGTTCTGCCATTCAGGCAGATTATTAGGGGACTGGACCCAGCCTCAGACAGGTCAACCCCTCCACCTCCTACATGAGTCCCTGCATCCAGCCATCTCTAGATCCTTTTGATTTCACATTATACATGTCTCCTGAATTCATCCCTCTACCACCTCCATCAGACCTATCCTTCTGCTTTTTTTTTTCTTTTAAATGGAGTTTCACTCTTGTTGCCCAGACTGGAGTGCAGTGGCACAATCTTGGCTTACCAGAACGTCCACCTCCCAGGTTCAAGCGATTCTCCCGCCTCAGCGAGTAGCTGGGATTACAGACATGCGCCACCACGCCCAGCTAATTTTGTATTTTTAGTTGAGAAGGGGTTTCTCCATGTTGGCCAGGCTGGTCGTGAACTCCTGACCTCAGGTGAGCCGCCTGCCTTGGTCTTACAAAGTGCTGGGATTACCGGCATGAGCCGCCACACCTGCCCTCCTTGTGCTCTTATTCTAAGTTCTTACCATCTTTTTTCTAGGGGATGTTAATAGATTCCCAAAACTTAATATTAGTATCTGCTTCATGCCCCTGGTCAGCTCTTTTTCCTGCATGGGGTGCTCCAGCACTCAGAATATTAGTATCTGCTTCATGCCCCTGGTCAGCTCTTTTTCCTGCATGGGGTGCTCCAGCACTCAGAATATTAGTATCTGCTTCATGCCCCTGGTCAGCTCTTTTTCCTGCATGGCGTGCTCTAGCACTCAGAATATTAGTATCTGCTTCATGCCCCTGGTCAGCTCTTTTCCTGCATTCAGACCTTTCAGACAGTTAATACTTCCCCACCCACCAGTGTCTCAGCATGACGCTGCTGACGTATCAGCAGGTTTTCATGTTGGCAGTATCATCTACTTACATTGCTTAGTCAGCAACGCTTACACATTCATCTCAACCTCCCCTATGGTAGCTTTGCTTCTCCCCTGGTGGGAGAGGTCTTGCCCTTGGCCACGGTCAGTTTTTTCAAGAGTTTACATCACACCTTTCCATGGACATGTTTTCTTCACTTATATTCTGCCTGTTTTGTAACTTTATCCTTTCTGTACTCAACATAAAAATATGCTCAACGTCCTTACCCTTGAAGAAAATAAAACAATTAAATGTTCATGATTCACAATGTATTCCTATATTCATTCACTGTCTGAGGATGTCATTGTTTACATGTTTTTATCCTCCATAATCAGTGATGCTGTGGGCATTCGTATATCTTGTTCATCTTTCACATGTGTAGGGACACATTTTTAATGTTTCTGGAATAAAATAATTGGATTATGGACTGTGCAAATGTTTGCAAGATCATTTCCACTGTTTTCTAAAGGACCTATGTCAAAAAATTTCTCTCAGGAATTTTTAGATGTTTCCATTGATCCGTGTCCTATCTAGTACTTGAAACTATAAGGCCCCTCAATTTTTGCTGATCAAATGGATCTCTTGTGCTCTTGATTTGCATTTTCCTCATTGGTAAGGAGGTTTAGTGTCTCATGTGATTCTTAGTCAATCTGTATTTTCTTCTGTGAGATGTTATTTGATCATAAATGCCTATTTTTCAATTAACCTGTTTGGCTTTCTCTTTTCTATTTGATTTTTATACATTCTGCATACCTATCTTTTATCAGTTATATTTGCTGCAGGTATATTTGTCTAGTTTTTAATTTTGTCGTTCCACTCTCTGAAAGTATCCTTTGTTCACTAGAGTTTCTAGTTTCTTACATAGTGTAGTCTGATTTATGGTTTATTTACCTGATTATTTTGTGCCTTGTCGAAAAAAATGTTGCCCTACCCAATATCAAAAAGGTATTCTTGGCCGGGCGCGGTGGCTCAAGCCTGTAATCCCAGCACTTTGGGAGGCCAAGGTGGGTAGATCATAAGGTCAAGAGATGGAGACCATCCTGGTCAACATGGTGAAACCCCGTCTCTACTAAAAATACAAAAAATTAGCTGGGCATGGTGGCACGTGCCTGTAATCCCCGCTACTTGGGAGGCTGAGGCAGGAGAATTGCCTGAGCCCAGGAGGCGGAGGTTGCGGTGAGCCGAGATCACGCCATTGCACTCCAGCCTGGGTAATAAGAGTGAAACTCTGTCTCCAAAAAAAAAAAGGTATTCTGGTTTATTTTATTGTAAGGTGTAAAACTAGCCATTTGGCATTTAAGTCTGTATCAATCTGAAGTTGGTTTTCAGTATGGAATGTGGTAGAATGCAATGTTTCCATTCCTCATGTGGGTAGCCCATTTTTCTAGCTCTCTTTCCTTAGTGGTCTCTCATCACTGAGGTGCTGTGCCTCCTTGCCATCTACCAAAGCCCCAGCTATGTGTAAGTGGATTTCTGAACTCTCTCTTTTCCTTTATTTCCAGTTTGCATTATGTCTATGCCAGTGCCACACTGCCTTATGAGCCCTTTCCTGGGAGTGGCACTGCTCTTCACAGCTATCACCTAGTAGAATCTTGGGAATCAGTTCCCCTCCGCCTCATCTTTCCCCTAGCCTCTCATCAACACCATCCACTCGTGTGCTATAGCTCCTTTGTATATTCTGTCTCCTAAGGCTACAGTGTCTTTCCCACTTTGTCTTGTGACCAGTAGGACTCACTTCATTGGGTACCTCTATTGGAAAACTGTCTTGATGCTTTTCCCAGGACTAGCCACACTCAAGATTGAGGACACAGTCCTCCGGGACTTTCAGGTCTACCCAAATCCTCTAACTGCAACTGCAAATTCAGGGATTTCCTGAAACCACCCTCAGTTTTCATAACTTGCTAAAAAGACTCACAAAATTTTCTAAAACCTATTATGCTCACAGTTATGTTTATTATAGACAAAGCATGCAGATTAGAAGAGACAGGATGTGGAGCTGGCTGAAGACGTTCCAGACACAAAGCTTCCTCAGTGACATGTTACCCACCCAGCAATGATGTGTGAAAATACGTGCACAGAGCATTGCGAACCCCCGAAGCCCACTGAAGCTCTGGTTTTTAGAGTTTATTGAGCTTTATTACGTAAGCACAATTTATCAAATCATTGCCCACGTGGCATTGCCCACATTGCCCTGTGAAATTCCCAGCCTTCATTCCTTTTCTAGAGTTTAGCTGGTATCTTGTGGCTCAGAGGCCTAACCTTCTACTCACTGGTTGGTCTTTGTGGTGCCACCAGATGTCAGCCAGAGTCATCTAGTTAGGATAAACTATTTAGGAGCCCATAATGAGTTATCTGTATATAAATATTCAGTCTTGAATTGAGGCGATAGCTCTACTCCAGTCCCTGTTCCCTCACCTGATCTCTCTGCTTGGTTTCTTTTTCAAGGAGTCAGAAATCCAAGGAAAAGAGAAGAAACAAATTATATATCTGGGGTTCAATGTGGCAAAATATAACAGACAGAAAGGCACCATTTATAACTTCATTTTCTTTACTGAAGTGGTGATTTTGTTTCTTCTCTTTTTACATTACTAACAGGCCCTCCTGTGTGTTGGATTTCTTTCAGGTGACAAAGGAAAACCCAAGAACACAGAACCTACCACTTCCGAGCTCGCCTTGTCTGGAGGAATCTCATTCTGGGGCCAACTAAGACAAGGAACTTCAGGAGACTTCCAGTTAGGGCAACCCAAGGATCAGGATGGGTTTTCAGAAATGCAGGGAGAACACTTGCGACCAGGGACAGATTCCCAAAAGGAGACACTTCCTAGAAAAATGAGCCCCAAGCATGATGGTTTAGGGACAGCTGATAGTGTGTGTTCAAGGATTATACAGGATCAAGTCTCTTTAGGAGATGATGTCCATGACTGTGACTCACATGGATCAGGTAAAAACCCAGTTATTCAAGAAGAGGAAAATATTTTTAAATGCAATGAATGTGAAAAAGTGTTTAACAAGAAACGCCTGCTTGCTCGGCATGAGAGGATTCACTCTGGAGTAAAGCCCTATGAATGCACCGAGTGTGGAAAAACCTTTAGCAAGAGTACATACCTCCTGCAACACCACATGGTCCACACGGGGGAGAAGCCCTATAAGTGCATGGAGTGTGGGAAGGCTTTTAACCGCAAATCACACCTTACTCAGCACCAGCGGATTCACAGTGGAGAGAAGCCTTACAAGTGCAGTGAATGCGGAAAGGCCTTCACCCACCGCTCCACTTTTGTCCTGCACAACAGGAGCCACACTGGAGAAAAACCCTTTGTGTGCAAAGAGTGTGGCAAAGCCTTTCGAGATAGGCCAGGTTTCATTCGACACTACATCATCCACAGTGGTGAGAATCCCTACGAGTGCTTCGAATGTGGCAAGGTCTTCAAACACAGGTCATACCTCATGTGGCACCAGCAGACTCATACAGGGGAGAAGCCCTATGAGTGCAGTGAATGTGGGAAGGCCTTCTGTGAGAGCGCAGCCCTCATTCACCACTATGTCATCCACACTGGGGAGAAGCCCTTTGAGTGCCTCGAGTGTGGGAAGGCTTTCAACCACCGATCATACCTCAAGAGGCACCAGCGGATTCACACTGGGGAGAAGCCTTATGTGTGCAGTGAATGTGGAAAGGCCTTCACCCACTGCTCTACCTTTATCTTGCATAAAAGAGCCCACACTGGAGAAAAACCTTTTGAGTGCAAAGAATGTGGGAAAGCCTTTAGCAATAGGGCAGACCTCATTCGACACTTCAGCATCCACACTGGAGAGAAGCCCTATGAGTGCATGGAGTGTGGAAAGGCCTTCAACCGCAGGTCAGGCCTCACAAGGCACCAGCGGATTCATAGTGGAGAGAAGCCCTATGAATGCATCGAGTGTGGGAAAACATTTTGCTGGAGCACAAACCTCATTCGACACTCCATCATCCACACTGGAGAGAAACCGTATGAGTGCAGTGAATGTGGAAAAGCCTTCAGTCGCAGCTCCTCCCTCACTCAGCATCAAAGGATGCATACTGGGAGAAATCCTATCAGTGTAACAGATGTGGGAAGACCTTTCACAAGTGGACAGACCTCAGTCAACATCGAAGAACTTTTATTGGGGAAAAACTTTTTGAATGTCACCACTGAGGAAAATCTTTTGCAAGAGGAAGCATCTTACATGGCTTCTGATCAACCATACCAAAGAGAAACCCCACAGGTGTCTTCACTGTGAGAAAACCTGTTGCAGAATATTATCTGTCACCTAAGGAGTCATATTAGAAAATCACACAGCTTAGAGCCTTATTCTCCATCTGAATTCTTCCTGGAAAAACACCCAGTGGTTATTATGCACTTAGGAAACCTTGAGTCCATCTTTCTCATTCATTTACAGTGCAGTGTTATCTCAGGAATTTTTATAAAAAGAGGTGACAGAAAAGAATGAAATGCAGACACTGCTTCTTTTATACCGTTGTCTTGTGTCGGGAAAGTCAGGGAAGGTCTGGGAGCATAATGTCTTTGTTCTACCACATTGTCTCTTGGGAAGCACTTATTTTTATGAGAAATACGAAGGCTTGAGTTATGAAATTCTTTTATATTTAACGATAAAAGGAAACATGAATGCGCACATTTTATTGCACCAGTTAAGACTGTTTAGGTCTTTGATTTTTAAAATCCTTTTTTAATGGGATTTAAACACTAACACTCAGAATTTTTCTTGATTCCTATCTTTTGGTTCACTTAATTGCTGTAGCTGTATGGTAAATCTCAAAATTGGGTAATGTGATTTCTTTCTTACTATTTTTATTTAAAAGTCATTTAGCATTCCTAGTTTCTTTGGCTTTCCGTATATACTTTATGATTGGTTTTTCCGTTTTTTAAATATTCTTGCTTGGATTTTGATAGAAATTGAGTTAAATCTGTAGATCAGTATGTTGAGAATTGGCATCTTTATTAGCCTTTCAGTTCATGAACATGTCATATCTTTTCATTTATTTAAATATTCTTTGATATATTTCATTACTGTTTTATAGTTTACACAATATAGCTCCTGTACATTTTAAATAAGATGTATAGCTTCATAGTTTCTTGAGTGATTATCAATGGCATTGATATTCAAAATTTCAATTTCACGTGATACTGGCTAGTAAACAGAAACATAATTATTTTTTCAGTCTTATTTTACTGTCTTGCAACTTCCTAAACTCATTGTTTCTTGTTACTTCTTTTGGGAGAATCCTTAGGATTTTAAACATCAAAATGTCATTTGCAGTTTGGGACAGTCTTTTTCTTACTTTGCATCTGTATACCTTTTATTTGCTTTTCTCATGTTATTGTAGTAGGTCGGCTTTCCAGTGTGATGTTGAATATGAAGAGTGACAAGTCATCCATGCCTTGTTCCTGATATTAGGGGGGAAATGTTCAGTTCCTCTATTCTATTTTTTTCCTACCCAAATCAAAAGGACAGTTTCCTATTAGTATGATGTTGAAAGTTTCTTCCAAAGAGTTCCCCTGTTGAGTTTAGAAAGTTTCCCTCTATTCCTAATTTGATTTTTTTTATTAAGAAGTGTTTGGCCAGGCGTGGTGGCTCACACCTGTAATCCCAGCACTTTGGGAGGCCGAGGCGGGTGGATCATGAGGTCAAGAGATCGAGACCATCCTGGTCAACATGGTGAAACCCCGTCTCTACTAAAAATACAAAAAGTTAGCTGGGCACGGTGGCGCGTGCCTGTAATCCCAGCTACTCAGGAGGCTGAGGCAGGAGAACTGCCTGAACCCAGGAGGCGGAGGTTGCGGTGAGCCGAGATGGTGCTATTGCACTCCAGCCTGGGTAACAAGAGCAAAACTCCGTCTCGAAAAAAAAAAGAAGTGTTGAATTTTGTCATAGGCTTTTTCTCCGTCAAGTGATTTAATTATATGCTGTTACTTCTGTAGTCAGTTGATATGTATTACATTGATTGAGTTTTGAGTATTGAACCAGCCTCACGTCCTTATGATAAGCCCTACTTGGTCATGGAGTATAATTTTCTATATATACCATGCTACAGTATTTCATTTGCTGGTATTTTGTTGAGGAAGTTTTCCTCTAATTTCATGAGTGATAATGGTAAACGTTGCTTGGTTTTGATGTCTAGATGACAAATAGCCTCTCAACATGAATTGGAAGGAATTCTCTTCTGTTTTTTGGAAGATAGTCTGTAGAATCAGTGTTATTTGTTTCTTTAATGTTCGATAGCATTCTCCAGTGAGCAAGTGGGACCGGAGATTTACTTTTAGAAGCTTTTTAATGATGTATTTATTGTATTTAATAGCTATAGAACTATTCAGAGTATTTCATATTGAATGAATTTTTATAGATTTTCTTAGGGAATTGTTCGTTTTATGTAAGTTTTCTCATTTGTAGCATTCTTTTAAATACTACTTTTTATCCTTTTGATGGCAGCAGGATCTGCACTTATGTTCCTTGTATCCTTGATACTGGAAATGTGTCACTTAGCATTGTCAGTCTTTGTAGACATACAGCAGTTTCACTGATCATTTCAAAGAAACAGCACTTTATATCTCTGATTTTTCTCCTCTCCCTGTTCTTAATTTCACTGATACCTGCTCTTATCTGTATTGTGTCCTTTCGTCTGCTTGGCTTTGATTGTATTTGACTCAGTGGTTTCTTGAGGTGGATGTTTAGGTTATTGATTTAAGGCTTTTTTCTTTTTTAATATAAGCTTTAAGTTCTATACATTTTTCTTACACTGCTGTTAGTTTCATCCCACAAGTTTTAATGTTTTTGATTATCTTAGTTCTAAGTTTTCCTGATTCCTTTTGAGACATCTTCTCTAAACCATGAATTATTTAGAAGTGTATTGTTTAATAGTGTTTGGGAGTATTCCATGCTATTTATTTGTTATTGATATCTAATTTGTTTTACATTTGATGTGACTGTTTAAATTTGTTGCCTTTTTTCCTTCTGACCCAGGATATAGGCTGTCTTGTTTTACATAGCTGCTTGAAAAGAATGTGTTCTGCTGTCACTGGGTGAAGTGTCTATAAATGTTTGTATGATCCTGTTAGTTTGTGGTGTTATTTAGGTCTCCTACGTCCTTGCTGATTTTCTGTGTAGTATTTTTGTCAGTTGCTGAGAGAGGCATGTTGAAGTCCTGAACTGTAATTGTGGAATTATCTATTCCTCCTTTAAGTTCTATCGGTTTTTTCTCCACATAATTTAAAGCTCTGTTGTTTGGTACATACACATGTAGGTTTACTTGGTATTCTTGATATATTGACCCTTTTGTAATTATGCAATGTCCTTTATTGCTCCTGCTAATACTCTTATCATTTCTTTATCTAATTCTTACATGGTCACTCTTACATTTTTGGTTAATGATTGCATGATTTATACTTTTTTAAACCTGATCTATATCACTATATTTGGAGTAAGTTTCTTGTGAAGAGCATATATTCAGGTTGTGATTTTTATATCTAGTGTTTTTGTTTTTGTTTTTGTTTTGTTGTTTTGTTTTGTTTTTTTGAGACAGTCTTGCTTTGTGGTCCTGGTTGGAGTATAGTGGCACAGTCTGCAACCTCCACCTCCCAGGTTCAGGTGATTCTCCTGCCTCCGCCTCCCAAGTAGCTGGGACTACAGGTGCCCGCCACTACACCCAGCTAATTTTGTATTTTAAGTAAAGAGGAGGTCTCACCTTGTTGGCTAGGCTGGTCTTGAACTCCTGACCTCAGGTGATCTGCCTGCCTGAGCCTCCCAAAGTGCTGGGATTACAGGTCTGAGTCACTCTGCCTGACCCCAGTTTGCATCCTTCTGTCTCTTAGTGGTGTATTTGGACCATTTAAGTTTACAGTAATTATGTTAGTGTTATGTTGCTATTTTATGATTTTGTGTGTGTGTGTGTTCTGCTGGTTTTTTCCTAGGGTTTTTTGGGGTTGGTTTTTTTTTTTTTTGGTCTTTTAACAGTTTTTTGGAATTCCATTTGATATATTTGTAGTGTTTTAAATATATTTTTTGTATTAATTTTTTAGTGGTTGCTTTAGGTGGTCCACTGTACATATGTAACATAATTACAGTTAATGGTATGAAAAGTTTAGCACTTAGATGTATAGAAACCTTACTTCCATTGGTCCCTTTACCTTGCCTGTTAATATAATTGTCTAAAGTAGTTCCTCTTCAAAATTGAGCACCATGTTGGAAAATGTAATTTTTGCTTCAACTGTCAAATATATCTTACAAAAGCCACAGGGAGTATTGCTTGTTGATCTCTTTACCCATTCCATTATTCTTCTTTCTTGAAATTGTAAGCCACCTTCTATTAACATTTTCTGTTTGGTGAACTTGTAGCCTTTTCTTCTAGGCTCTGTCTGCTGGTGACAGATGTTCTTTGGTTTCCTTTCTCTAAAAGGGTCTTTATGTTCCCTTCATTCCTGAGGGATATTTTTGTGGGATCTAGGATTTAAGGTCTGCAGTTCTTTCAGTATTTGAGAAACACGTTTGTTCCTTCTGTCCACTATGGTTTCACATGAGAAATCTGTTACCATTTGAACCACTGTTCCCTAGTTTGTAAGCGTGTCATTTTTATCAGCCTGCGTTCAAAGTGGGGTTTTTTTGTTTGTTTTCTTTTTTGTAGTGTTCACAAGTTTGGTTATGAGGTTCGTGACGTGGAATTTTTTTGAGTTTTTCTTCAGCTTTTTGATCTGTTGGTTTATGCCTTTTCCAAATTTGGGAATTTTCAACTGTTATTTCTTGAAGTATTTTTTCACCTCTATTCTTTCTCCTCTCTGGCATTCCAGTGATTTGTTACTGTCTTACAGGTCTCTTGTGCTTTAATTTTTACCCCCTTTTTCTGGTCTATTTTTCCCCTTTTTTTCATGTTGGTTAATTTCTGTCGACTTTTTTTCAGCTCACTGATTCTTTTTTCTGCTATATGTAGTCTACTGTTGAGCTTGTCCAGTGAGTTTTCATTTTGGGTTTTGTATTTTTTAGTTGTTTAATTTCTGTTTGGTTCTTTTGTACATCTTTTATTTCTTTGCTTAGTTTTTAATACTAAAGGACTCAGAAAACAGACAAAACAAAGTTCCAAAGACATGGTTTTCTGGTGGTTTGTCTCAATATTTGAATAGAAATCCTAAATTATTTGGAGGAGTAGAATTCCTGTAGTCTTTTATACTGGGCTCCTTTAATATTTCTGTTAACAGATCTTATAACAGAGTGATCTGCATATCATTCAGAGTTGTGTATTCCAGGGGAAGGTTGTATGTAAAATTCTCCAGCTCTGTAAGCCTCGTTATATCCTCAGTGGAGAAGGGATCATTCCTCTTCTAAGATTGCTTGAATCCTTTGTTATTAGACCCACATACCCCTCCCCAACCAAACTTGTCTAGATCCTCTGTTTTTCTTTTTCTTTTTTTTTTAAATACAGGGATTCACCATGTTGGTCAGGCTGGTCTTGAACTCCCGACCTCAGGTGATCCACCCGCCTTGGCCTCCAAAGTGCTTGGATTACAGGAGTGAGCCACCACGCCCGGCCTGATCCTCTTTCCTTCATACTCTGTTGTTTAGTCTTCTCCTTATTAACCCACTTCTTTCCCATAATCTATAGCTTTCACATTTCAAGCCTCATTTCCAACCTATTTCATCCTTCCTTGCCTGTCAAGCTCTGCTTATTCCTTCTTTTTTTCACACACGTGCCCTGAGTAACTATTCTGTGCACTACCTGTCCCCACCCCTTTACATTTTCTTTTACTCCCCAGATACTACTACTAAATGGCAACTTCCAGCACTGTTGCGTGACTTAAGCAGGTCTCTCAAAAGTCCCTTTTGACCCCCTCTCCCGGCTCTCTTTTTGGACCTCGCTACTGCTAAATCTCTGACTTGAAGGTCCTTTCCTGGCCTCTGTGAATTCCTTTTGTTTTCCTTTCTAGGGTCTGTGTCTTTCTTCCGTCTGTAAAACAGCTTTACTTCTCACCATCTGTCATGATCCTTGCTGTTGTCTAACTTGTCATTCACCCTATGAGTGAGTTAATTTGTGCTGAAGACACTTTACTCTCAATGATCTACAGGTTCCCCAAATCCATGTCTCCAGGTTGGATGTTTCTCATGTCACCACCCACTGGTCATCATTCCACGCCTTTTCTGTATTTGTACTCACTGAGCCTCTATGCATGTATCATGTGGCCATGACCTTGGCCATGGAGATGCACCCCTAATCATAAGAGAACAAAAACTACAGTATTACTGTGTATCAGACGTTGTTTTGAATGTCTTACATGCATCAGCTCTTTTAACCTTTATGACAGCTCCATGTGGTGCACAGTGTTATTTTCTCCATTTAACAAATGAAAAAACAGGTACAGAAAGATTAAGGAATTTGTCAAAGGTTTCACAGTTACGCAATGTGGGTTTTGGAAGAATACATGTCCTCAGCTCTTTATTGCTTCTCATAAGGTGGGCTTTTGTTTCCCGGTCACCACTTATTTTTACTAAAATGGGTCAAACTGTGCTCATTTATTTATAATATATTCTCATTTGATAGTACATCTTGTCCATTCTTTCAAGCAAATGAGATAAACCAAACTCACTCTTCAACGCCTACATACGCTATGGTGACTGTAGAAAAGGCAGAGAATATCTATCTGGGTTTGAGGAAGTGTGGGAGGGGTGGGGAGAAGGAGTAGAGAAGGGCTAAGGCATGCGTGTGGTTTTAGGTGGTTTGAGCTGCCTAGAGAACATCCGTTCCGTAATTTCTGTTTTGTTACTCAAACCAGACACATTGTGGCCATTTCTTTTTCCTTTATCATCCCCACATCCAGCCACTGCCCCATTCCTTTTTGTTCCTTAGTAGACCCTCAATATATATGTGTGTGTGTTTTGGTGTATGGCCATACACAGCAGAGTATTTTTATTATTATAATTTTTAGTTTCCCTACCATGTTTACCACAAAGCTGTGCATATAGGTGGCACCATATATGGCATACCTTGACCTCAAAGAGAAACTACATGGACTTTTATGGACCTATGTACACAATTTTAGAAATCAGAATGAATGACTGCTGGAGTCCTCAAGACCCCGTCCAGATTTGATGATTTTCTAGAAAGACTCACAGGACTCAGCATTTTGTCATGCTCAATGGCTGTGATTTACCACACTGAAAGAATCCAAAGCAAACTCAGTAAAAGGAAAAGGCTCAGACTGAAGTCCAGAAGAAACCAGGCACAATCTGCGAGGATCTTACCTCAATATAAATCACACAGGATGTGCTTAATTGAAGCTCCATCTGGGACTTAGAACAACACGTGAGAGATGTGTTCCAGAAAGTCTTATTGGGCACCCTTTGCTCAGAGTTAGTATTGGACTCATTTTCTAGCTCATACCATAATTCTAGACCTCCAGAAGAACAGGAGGTGTTCAGCATAAGCCACATTGTTTACACAGACAATTTAGGCACATGGAGCTACTTCTCATTACTGGGAACAATGGGAAACCTCCCAAAACCTAAAGTCCCAGACTGCAGCCAAGGGTGAACCTTGCAAGATCAAACAATAGCAGTCTCTAGCCTGCTGTGTTGTCTCTTTTTCACAGTAACTTAAGTGGGAAAATGCTGAGTCAGCTTACATTTCTGTAACATTACACAAATAAAATTTTCTATAACAAAAATAAACTATAGCTTTGAAATGAAGGCTTATATACCTGTAAACCATTGTAACCAAGAAAAAAAAATCAATCACAGTGAAAATACGTAAACTAGCCAGGATTTAATTCAGTGATGACAGGGAACAGAGGAAGTATTGTGAGAAAGGACCTTGCCTCTGCCTACTATCTTTCATAGATGTGCTTCAAGTGGTTTGACTTGCAAATACTCATTTCGGCAAAGATGTGATGGGTAGGTAAATGCTGTGTTCTTTCAGTAGCTCGTGTCGGTTTCTCATCCACTCTTTGTTCTTGCTATCTGTTGTTCTGGCCACAACAGAAATAGTTGAAGAATATGGGGTTCATAATAATTCCTGAATCATTAGATGTGGATAACTTGAGATTAAAGAATATGTTGTTCCAGGCTTAGTCACTTTCATGGATCTATCTGTGAGTTTCACTTGGAGGAAGTGGGAGCAGTTGACGCCAGCTGAGAGGGCCCTTACAGAGACGTGCTGCTAGAGACCTTGAGGAATCTGGTCTCTTGTATATGTAGCTCCTCTTTGTACTCAGACTCTGGCCCACAGCCAGCCTTTCCATTGTGGGAAGCTGAGGAGGCTCCACAGTGCTCAGTGATGTATTTTAATTTTGAGGACTGAAGATTTTTAATGATTGATAAGAAACGGATAATTTTTGCTCATAGCAAAATCTGTGTTTCATATCTCACAATGTTCTCAGCTAAATTGTAAATGGACAGTTTCTTTTGTCAGGAGTGTGGACCTAGGAGACAGACTACCTGCTTATACTTTCTGTCCTTGCTCTTACCTGCGGGAAAGGACATTCATAGCTACTCTGCCTCATTTTAATTGGAGATCCACGTATTCACATGTGTTACTATGCTGACTTTGTTTAGAGAGGGGTCTCACTGTCACTCAGGCTGGAGTGCAGTGGTGCAGTCACAACTCACGGCAGCCTCAAACTCCTGGGCGCAAGTAAAACTCCCACCTCAGACTTAAAGTGCTGAGATTATAGGCATGAGCCGTTGTGCTAGCTATTCCGCTGTTTGGCAAGTGGGGCCTTGCTGATCCTGACCGACTACCCATCCCAGGACTATAATTTTAAGTGGTAGCAAAGGTCTCACCTGGGTATGTGCCTTTCATATGCAACCAAACGATTGAGTGCCCATTCCCTTCTGCCACCCCTTTATCAAGGCCTCACACTCGGAGCCACTATCTGCCTGTCGTAACCACTTCAGGGTCAAGTATTAAGCAAATAGGGACAGTCCCTAATGAAATTCAGGCCTGTAATCTCAGCCCTTTGGGAAGCTTAAGTGGGAGGATCGCTTGAATCCAGGAATTCGAGAACAGCCTGGGCAATATTGTGAGACCCCATCTCTATAAAAAATATAATAATTAGGCATGGTGGTGTATGCCGATACTTGGGAGGCTGAGGTGAGAGTATTAAATGATCCCAGGGGTGAGGCTGCCATGAGCTACAATGGTACCACTGTACTCCAGCCTAGGTGACAGAATGAGAACCTGTCTCAAAAAAAAAAAAACCCAAAAAGCCAAGCCTAAGCCTGCTTTGCTTACCCTGTCTTGACCATCCTTACTTGCAGAAGCACAGTGAAGGCTCTTGCCCATGCTTTCCCCTACTCCCGCTTTTCCGGTCCTACACTGCCTCATGTGTGCCCCTTTCTTGGGAACTCTATGTAGCTAAGTATTTCTTTTTTTGTTTTTTGAGATGGAGTCACTCTGTTGCCAGACTGGAGTGCAGTGGTGCCATCTCAGCTCACTGCAACCTCTGCAACCTCCAGCTCCCTAGTTCAAGTTCCGTCTCAGCCTCCCAAATAGCTGGGATTCCCAGCATGTGCCACCACACCTGCCTAATTTGTGTATTTTTAGTAGAGACAGGGTTTCACCATGTTGGCCAAGATGGTCTCAATCTCCAGACTTCTTGATCTGCCTGCCTTGACCTCCCAAAGTGCTGGGATTACAGGCGTGAGCCATTGTGCCTGGCCAATAGCCAAGTATCTTAATGGCAGTATCTCCTGATCTGTTGGCCTCACCATACCTGAATAATAAAATTGGCCTTTCAAAATGCCTATGCAATCCATTACATGGAAGTTACATTCCCCTGTGATTTCTAGAGTACTGTGAATCTGCATCAGGCAACATGGTATGGAACCATGGATTGGAGGATGGATCAATGCCAAGGAGGGACTGTTCAGGTGAATTACTAAGAACCAGGCATTCAAGGGACCACTGCGTTGGTAGGATCCCAGTGATCTCAGTAGTCAAGACTTTAGAAAAATGGTTCCAGATGCCCTTCTTACTGCTGGACACTTCTGAAAAAGGCAAAGCACAACTAGCTGGGGGCCCCAGATATACAAACATTGTTGTCTCTCATTTCTCCAAACTGTTTGAGGTTTGAAGGAAGAAGTGTCTTTCTGTTTATTACTCTTCAGTCCTACCGACATCATATGTTTTCTTGATATCCTCAGGCATCTGCATTAACTGTCTTATGACCTACAGTGTTACAATTGCACAGCCTTTCCAACATGTCTGTTTGCTACCTTTGCTCTTCCCAGTGCCATTCCATGTCCCTGCTCTTGGGTAAATGACACGTTTGAAGTGTTCCCTTCTCACACTGTCTGTTGTTGATCCCTCAATCACGCGTAAGCAGTGATCACCTCCTGTGCAGTCTCGTTTCCTCCCGATACTTGCCTTAGATGTCATGGCCACCTACAAGCCTGTTTTTCATCTGCATGTTCTTCTGTCACTCTGACCCTTCCTAAGTTATCTTTGCATAACTGACTTCTGCCCGAGGGTCAGATACCAGCACTCTCATCTTTCCTAGGTGTGTATGGGCTTCTCCAACGTGATTATTTGTCCTTTCCTCCCTCTCCTCCTTCGACGGAGGAGCCTCTTGGAGCTGTTTTCCTCCTTGCGCAATATTTTCACTTCTCCATTACCTCTTCATTGCTTTATTTCTTTCCACTCCCCGAACCTCTACTCTTTGTGAAACTCCTGGCTACAGTGCCACCTTCTCTGAAACTGACTAAGGTCAGAAGTGACTTCATGCTTATAAACCACAAGTCCTTGTCTTTCTTGGGCCATCAATAGACTTTCATTGTGTCTAATACTCAGTGTTTGAAATATGCTCTCTTTCCTTGGCTCTGTAACATCTTTTCCCTCGTTCGTTCCCTCCTCTCCCTTCTTTGTGCAGTCATCCATACTAGCTGTCCACTTAATGTTGAAATACCTGAAGGTTTTGTCCAAGGCTCTTTGGCCTTGTCTGGTCTCGCCCCAGGCCTCGTCTGTGCCCTTGGCTTCAATTATCTTCCTTACTTTGAAGGCAGTGAAAACATAATACCCCAGTCTTGAGCAATCCTTACAGCTCGACCTGAATTACCAGTTATCTTCTTGCTGTCATCACATAGATGTTTCAAAGATACCTCATTCCTTACCTGATGTAAATAAGATCAAGAAAATGCTTCTCCCTGACTCTGATCTACTTCAGTCTGCCCTCTTCACTACATGGCACTGTTTAGTTACCTGGGCCAGAAATTTCCAGCTCACCACGTTATCTCAATCTCTTCTTCCCTCATATGCAATCAGAAAGTTGTCATTTTTAAGTATTAAATGTCTCTCAAGTATTTGCACTTCTCTCCAATCTACCACCTCTTCCCAGTCCATCCAATCATCTGTCATTTCAATTTACTGAGTTTCCTTTTACCCACATTTTCTCTTCAATCCATTCTCTAAGCTGAAACCAGAGAACCAGCTCAGATTTAATAGTGCTCTACTTCCCCCTCGCTGTGCCCCCACTACGTTTCCTTAAAACGTTTTATGGCTTCCTTTAACTCTTGGGATAAAAAACAAATCATGGCCAGGTATGGTAGTTCACACCTGTAATCCCAGCACTTTGGGAGGCCGAGGCGGGTGGATCATGAGGTCAAGAGATCGAGACCATCCTGGTCAACATGATGAAACCCCGTCTCTACTAAAAATACAAAAAAATAGCTGGGCATGTTGGCGCGTGCCTATAATCCCAGCTACGCAGGAGGCTGAGGCAGGAGAATTGCCTGATCCCAGGAGGCGGAGGTTGCGGTGAGCCGAGATCACGCCGTTGCACTCCAGCCTGGGTAACAGGAGCGAAACTCCGTCTCAAAAAAAAAAAAAGAAAAGAAAACCTCCCAAATATTACATGGCCAATCCTTTGGCCTTTATCTGGTCTGGGAGGTGCCTAATTTACTATCTTTCATCTTGCATAACTCTTATGCCTCACTAGATTTTCAGCTTCAAAAGAGCAGAGATGTTAATATGGATTTTATCCTAGTTGTTCCATGCACATAGTTCCTAGTCAGTAGTAGATATTCAGATATTTGCTAAATAGATAAGTGGATGAATGGCCTAAATCATTTTGACATTTTAGGTTATATATTATTCAGGGTTTACTCATACTACCTCAGCTTTCATGATTTCCTAGAAGTACACACAAGACTCAGAAAAACTGTTATAGGATATAGAGCAAGATCACCAAAGGGAAAAAGCACAGAATGAAGTCCACCGGAAACCAGCACAAAACTCTGGGTGTTATCTCCCATTGCAGTCATACAGGGACACACTTCATTCTCCCAGCCAAGATGTGACATGTTCATGGTATTATAAGCCAGGGAAGTTCACTCAAGCCTTTGTTTCTGGGGTTTTTATGGAGGGTCATTTACATAGCCATAGCTATAGAGCCCTTGCAAAAAGCAAACATAGAGTGTGGCCCAGGGCCTCGGGCATGCAAAATCCAGCATTCACCATGAGTAATATTGTCAGAGGCACTCAACCAGAACAACTCCATCTCGAATAGGGGCTGGGTAACATGAGGCTGAAACCTGTGCTGCATTCCCAGGAATTTAGGCATTCTAAGTCACAGGATGAGACAGGAGGTAGGCACAAAATAGAGGTCACAAAGACCTTGCTGATAAAACAGCTTGTGGTAAAGAAGCTGCCAGAACCCACCAAAACCAAGATGGCCAAAACCAGGTGACCTCTGGCCGCCCTCACTGTTCATCATATACCAGTTATAATGCATTAGCATGCTGAAAGTCACTCAGCAGCACCAGGACAGTTTACAAATGCCATGGCAACGTCAGGAAGTTACCTTTTACGGTCTAAAAAGGGGAGGGACCCTCAGTTCTGAGAATTGCTCACCCCTTTCCTGGAAAACTCATGAATAATCCAACACTCATTTAGCATATTATCAAGAAGTACCTCTGAGTAGCCTTAGTCCAGCAGCCCAAACTACTGTTCCGCCTATGGAGCAGCCATTTTTATTCCTTTCTTAATAAACCTGCTTTAACTTTATGGACTCGCCCCAAATTCTTTCTTGTGCGAGATCCAAGAACCCTCTTGAGGTCTGGATTCGGACCCCTTTTCAGTAACAATATTCTTAGAATAAATCATCTCATCAAATTGATACATCAAGGCCTATGATCTCAGGCTTAATAATTACTCTGACCAGGCAAAATATTCCAGAAACTCAGAGACTGTCTTCCTGGAGCTGGTCAAGGGCCATTCCTTTCTTTAGAATGTATAGCATTGGAGCAACTGAAGCCTGATGAGTTCACACTTTCGTGTATAAGCCAAGCCCTGGCTTTGGCCTAGACTCTCTTACAGCAAAACAATCATATTTCCTGAGCATCGACGTTCAGTATAACGTTTATAGAAGATACATCAACAGTATCATCAAGAACACGCTGGGCCACTGGAGCAGCTCGTGTGGGGTATGGACCGATGCAGAGACAGCAATCCATCCCATAAAGCCATTCATACTTTTCCATATATCGGGATCAATTTACTTACTTACTGTGCTCCTTGATCTGTTATTTGTACCTTGTGGTAAACCACCTCCCCTCTCACTACATTGTCTTAAGTTATCCTCCGCCTTGGACATTAAGCAGCCAGAGCTCCCTAACAGGACTTCTCCTCTTGCCCCTCCCACATTCTAATCTCCACATAGTACCCAGAGTGATCCTTTTAAAACATAAAAGACATCACAGCTCAGCTCAAAACGCCAGGACTACGCATTTCACAGTGTATGAGCTGTATTTCCTTATTTTCTGCATCCTCGATGCTGTGGAATTTGGGACCTTGCCATTTAGAGTTAACTGACGATTGCAAATGACTCACTCTGAACCATGCCTTTTATTTGCATCCTAACAAATCCAGACTCGCCTAATATGAATCATCTCCTCTGTCTGGCTCTTACAGGAGACAATTTCTTTTTGCCCTAATGACTCCAGGGCCAGGTAGTGGGCAGGCAGGGACAGCCCCTAGACCCCAAAGTCTACCAGCTTTATTCAAACTAGCAAATCCTTTTCTGTTTTCGCAGCCCTGCCTTTCTTTTCCTGTGGAAAACGCAATGAAGGATCCGGGCTCTGCTTCTGCCTCCGTTTCTTCTTCCTGTGCCGCCCTGGTGCTTCTCACATAGCCCTGCAGGATCTGTCTCGCCTACTGTTTCTAAGACTGTGAGTTTCAAGTTCTTCCTTCCTGGCAATCATGTGCATGTCTGAGTTGCTTACCAGACCATCTTACAAAAGCCCCCAGGTACATGTGTGAACACATAGGAACATATTACAACCTCTCCACACTGGCATAAAAGACTACACAGTCTGTTTCCATTTCTCTCTCCAACTTCCATGCGTAGTCAGTTCCAGCCACACTAGGCTTCTTTTTCTTTTTTGACACAGTCTCACTGTCGCCCAGGCTGGAGCAGTGACGCAATCTCGGCTCACTGTAACCTTCGCCTCCTGGGTTCAAGTGATTATCGTGCCTCAGCCTCCTGAGTAGCTGGGAGTACAGGTGACCTCCACCATGCCTGGCTAATCTTTATATTTTTAATAGAGATGGGGTTTCACCACGTTGGCCAGGCTGGTCTCAAACTCCTGACTTCAGGTGATCCGCCCGCCTCGGCCTCCCCTAGTGCTGGGATTACAAGTGTGAGCCACTGCACCCGGCCTGCACTAGGCTTCTTGATGGTCCTCAAACACCCCAGGATGTACTGTCAGTTCCATTGTCCTAGGTGTTTTCTCCGTGTGATATACTGTTTCCTCAGATCTCCACTAGATGAGTCCTTAACCGCTCTAAGTCCATGCTAAAACATAACTGTCTTACGAGACCTGTCCCAGCCACTCTGTATTGCAGAACTGTTTTTATCCCATGCTCACTGATTCTTAACCTGCTCTTGTTTGTCTTATCTCCACAACACTCCTAGCCTTCTATACTGTTTAGGGGTTTTGGATTGTGTGTGTGTGTGTGTGTGTGTGTGTGTGTGTGCACGCGTGCACGCGCGCTATGTATGTATCTCCATTGTGATGTTTTGTTTGTTTAGAGACAGGGTTTTGCTATATAGCCCAGGCTGGTCTCAAATTCCTCTTCTCAAGCGATCCTCCTGTTTCAGCGTCCTGAGTAGCCAGGACTACAGGCACATACCAACAGGCCCAGCTCTGCATCTCCACTGTTTAGAACAGACCCTGTCACAAGACAGCCAAGTACTTGTTGAGTTCATTAATTCAAAGCTAGTAAATATATAAAAATTTATTTTCAAATGGCTATGAACGTCCTAAGGAAAACTAAAATAGAGTAATATTGGGGTGAGGGGCTACTTCAAACATTTTTCGATTATTATTTTTTAAAGAGCCAGGTTCTCCCATTCTACTGCCAGGGCTGGAATGCAGTGGCACAATCATGGCTCACTGTAGCCTACAACTCCATGGCTCAAGTGATCCTCCTGCCTGAGCCACCCAAGTAGCCAGGGCAATAGGCACCCACCATCCACAGCTGGCTAATTTTTAAATTTTTCAGAGACAGGGTCTCACTATGCTGCCCAGGCTGGTCTTGAACTCCTGGGCTCACCTCCCACCTCGGCTTCTCCAAGTGCTGGGATTTCAGGCCATCATACCTGGCCGGGGGGCTACTTTAGATTAAGAGATCTGCACTTGAGCCCAGGAGTTCTGAGACCAGCTGGGCAACATAATGAGACCCCATCTCTACAAAAAATAAAAAAGCTGGGGGCCAGGCCCAGTGGCTCACGCCTGTAATCCCAGCACTTTGGGAGGCCGAGGTGGGTGGATCACGAGGTCAAGAGATCGAGACCATCCTGGTCAACATGGTGAAACCCCGTCTCTACCTAAAATACAAAAAATTAGCTGGGCATGGTGGCGCGTGCCTGTAATCCCAGCTACTCAGGAGGCTGAGGCAGGAGAATTGCCTGAACCTAGGAGGCCGAGGTTGCGGTGAGCAGAGATCGCGCCATTGCACTCCAGCCTGGGCAACAAGAGCGAAACTCCGTCTCAAAATAAACAAAGTTAGATGGGCATGGTGGTGTGGCCTGTGATCCCAGTTACTCAGGAGGCTGAGGTGGGAGGATCACATGAGCTTGGGATGTCGAGGCTGCAGCAGTGAGCTATGACCCTGCTAGTGTACTCCAGCCTGGGTTACACAGCGAGACTCCAACTCAAAAAAAAAAATAGTAAGAGATCTGGAAAGGCCTCTATGAGAAGGGAGTGGTTGATACAAGCTGAGGCTCACTTCCTGGACCACATGTCTATGATCCAGGTAGGACTGACTCAACACTGTATCTTTTACGTCATCTTGCAAAGTGCCTTCCCTCAGGTTCTCTAAGAAGTATTTGTAGAGTGAATGTTGAGTGGGTTTTAGAATGAGGCTGCTAAATCCCCATGGTCTCCTGGCACCACTGTAGAACTGTTGGGTCACCCCTGGCTGTTAAAGCCATTTCCCAGCCAGGCACAGTGGCTCACGCCTGTAATCCCAGCACTTTGGGATGCTGAGGCGGGCAGATCACAAGCTCAGGAGTTCAAGACCAGACTGGCTGACATGGTGAAACCCCATCTCTACTAAAAAATACAAAAATTAGCTGGGCATGGTGGCTCATGCCTGTAATCCCAGATATGTGGGTGGCTGAGGCAGGAGAATTGCTTGAACCAGGACCCGGGAGGTAGAGGTTGCAGTGAGCGGAGATCGTGCCACTGCACTTCAGCCTGGGCTACATACAGAGCGAGACTCCATCTCAAAACAAAAACAAACAAACAAAGCCATTTCCCTGTCTTTTCTCTTAGCAACCAGCCTGTGGCTTCAGGGGAACCTTCCAGTTCAAGACTGAAAGTCATGGTTTTGGCTCCAAGATATATTTCTGCTCCTGAGTCCATTAGAACAAGGCAGATTGTACAATGAATGAAAGGAGAAGCTGACTGGAGTAAACACTAGTTATGAAAGGATTCCCTGTGAAGTGAGACTTGAGATGAACAGGAAGCAGCAGATTCCAGATGAGTTTTAGGGTTGGAACGCATTTATTACCTTCCTAACCAGAGAGCCTGGGTATTGTAGATTCTTCCACTATAGACCACTGACACGGTTTGAGAAGAGAGTTCAGAATTACATTGCTTTCGATGATACCCAGAGGCATCAATTGCTCCAAAGCTTAAATTAAAAACTTCAGGCTTTTTGGGTTCCCAAACTGTTTGACATTGTTCTACCTCGGCTTGGCCTACCTCAACATATTTCTTTCCAGGCTCTCTGCTTGTCTCCTCAGGCAATATCTGTGGATCTGGGCTCTAAAGCTGAGAGTGGGAACAATGCCCCACTTCTGACATCCCTGCTTTGAGGGCTGAGTGCTCAGTGCTAGCAGGTGGCCAGAAGCCTCATGTGTTTTCAGCCGCCCTCTCATGGTACACAACTGCAGACTTTCAGTGGGGCAAACGTGATGAATCCCCAGTATCCCAGCATCATGGTGCGTAAGGAAGAGGCTTCATCTCACAAACATTCGATAGGTGCAGGAAGTGAGCTCCAGCCTTTGGGGCTGCACTCACTAGGGATTTAGGCTCTGCATGTTTCTGCAAGATAAGAAACACTGACATCTACCCTACTGGGAAGACAGCCCTCTGACTCAAAGCTGGGAGGGAGAGTGCTGTGTTCTTGTCTGCAACACTGTGGAGTATAGTTTCCATAACTCTGAATTGGGAGGGTTGAAGGAAAGAGATGGTCTTGCTTCATATGCCACAGACTCTCGTTCTTACAGAAGGACAGATTTTTTTTTTTTTTTTGAGACAGAGTTTCGCTCGTTACCCAGGCTGGAGTGCAGTGGCACGATCTTGGCTCACCACAACCTCCGCCTCCTGGGTTCAGGCAATTCTCCTGCCTCAGCCTCCTGAGTAGCTGGGATTACAGGCATGTGTCACCGTGCCCAGATAATTGTTTGTATATTTAATAGAGACGGGGTTTCACCATGTTGACCAGGATGGTCTCGATCTCTTGACCTTGTGATCCACCCGCCTCAGCCTCCCAAAGTGCTGGGATTACAGGCGTGAGCCACCACTTTCTTGAATAAATATTTTTTCATTTGACATACAGCCTTAGGACTATCTCTAGAGACATGTCTTTTTTTTCTCATTTTTGTTTATAATAATTTTCAACAGTTTTGTTGGGGAGTGGGCCCACAGAGCTCCTTATGGTGTCATGCCAGAAGCCTCTCCTTGCTTTTTTTGAACTTTTTATTTTCTGACAGTTTTAGGTATAAAGAAGCAAAGATCTTATAGAGTTCCCATATGACTTCATGCAGCTCCGCCTCATGTTATTATCTCACGAGTCTATGACACATTTGTCACAGCTAAGAAACGAACGTCAGTAGACTCCCACTAACTAAACAACACGCTGTATTTGGATCTCACCAGGTTTTTCCCACTGATGTCTTCCAGTTGCAGGATCCAGTCCAGACACCACATTTCGTTTAACCTTCTCACCGCTGTAGACTTCTCCTGTCTGTGCCAGTTGCTCTGTCTTCTCTGGTTCTCATGATCTACATACTTCTGGAGTACTCATCACGCAATGTCCCTTAATTTGCATTTGTCCCATATTTTTTCATGATTAGTCTAGAATTGTGGTTTGGGGGAAAGAACATCAGATTGGCCAAATGTCCTCCTTGTGTCATCATACTAGGTGTTACGTAATGTCAAGATGACTGAAGTGATGCTTACCTTGATCACTGGCGTCAGTGGCTGCCTGCCAGGTTTCTCCTGTCCAGTTACTCTCTAAGTCCAGCAAACTGGAGGGGAAGAAAACAAATCTCCACTGTCTGAAGCAGGGCGGTGGTATCTATATTTTGCAATACTTTTTTAAAGATTGGTTTATTCTGCTTGTTTATTTATGGGTTAGCCTTATTAATTATTGGTTTTAATTTTTGCAAAATCAAGTAAGTGCTCACTTCATAGGTACATATATTAAAAATCAAATAAGCCAGGCATGGTGGCTCACACCTGTAATCCCAGCACTTCGGGAGGCCTAGGTAGGCCGATCACAAGGTAAGGAGATCGAGATTATCCTGGCCAATGTGGTAAAACCCCACCTCTATGAAAAATACAAAAATTAGCTGGGTGTGGTGGTGGGCGCCTGTAATCCCAGCTACATGGAAGGCTGAGGCAAGAGAATTGCTTGAAGCCGGGAGGTGGAGGTTGCAGTGAGCTGAGATGGCACCACTGCACTCCAGTCTGGTGACAGAGAGACTCAGTCTCAAAAAAAAAAAAAAAAGAAAAAGAAAAATCAAATAAATATAAGTGCTCATATGTGTGTTTTGTGATTCCCATCATACACACATAAGGTAAGAGATGCTATCATTTGGACACAGTTCGTCTCCACCAAAACTCATGTTGAAATTTGTTTTCCAAGCTGGGCATGGTGGTGCACATCTGTAGTGCCAGCTACTTGGGAGGCTGAAGCGGAGGACCACTTGAGCCTAGAAGTTCACAGATAACCTGGGTAACATAGTAAGATGCCATATGATATGGTTTAGCTGTGTCCCCACCCAAATCTCATATTGAATTGTAACTCTCACAATTCCCATGTATCATGAGAGGGATCGGTGGGAGGTGGTTGAAATATGGGGGTGGGTCTTTCCTGCGCTGTTCTCATGTTAGTGAATGAGTCTCACCAGATCTGATGCTTTTTAAAAAAGGAGTTTCTGGCTGGGTGTGGTGGCTTATGCCTATAATCCCAGCACTTTGAGAGGCTGAGGTGAGTGGATCACCTAAGGTCAGGGGTTTGAGACAAGCCTGGCCAACATGGTCAAACCCCATCTCTACTAAAAACAGAAAAACTTAGCCAGACATCTGTTTCATAAAGAAACTCTGATAAGACTTTTCTACAGTCAAGCTCTGCCATGGGTTTGTACCCTCAAATACCTATGAGTTCGGTAAATTCCTCTCCTTTTGAGCTCCCAAGATAACTCAGAGCTCCTGGATGTGTGAGAAAGTGACATTCTTTATTTACCACAGGTCAGAAACCCTGTAGAAGGACTATAAGCAAGGTATGAGGCCAGTTCCCCAAAGGGCTTTTACTGGCTATACAAGTCAAGTTTGGATTCCTTAAAGGAAAGCACACCATTCCAGCCAAAGCCTTGGTAAATTAATCAATTTCTCCAATTGTGCCCTGTTAACAAAAGAAAACAGATTATTCTTGCACTTATGCAAATAACTATATTGCCATAATACTTACAACTAGTTTCCAAATTCTGGAGAAATCATGTAAGAGAAACAAATATGTTCCAAATTTTATTCATAGGGTATATTCAACTGGTAAAAGCTGTAAATAGCTCAAAAGAAAAGTTTCCTTGACTCTGAAAAACAAAACAAAGGATCAGCAACGGTTTAAACGAAGTTATAAAGATTAGACTTCTTCAGTTTAGTCCATGTAGTTAAACTGCTGTTTGATATTTATGAACATTTCAGTTCTCTATGAGAGTTCTGGAGGTTTTTTCCTCTATTCTGATGTCACAATCTCTAAAGTTATCAGAAAACCTGCATTTAAGAACACCTGCTAGAGTTCTTTTTTTTTTTTTTTTTTTTTTTTTTGAGATGATGTCTCGCACTGTTGCCTGGGCTAAAGTGCAGTAGCGTGATCTTGGCTCACTGCAACCTCTGCTTCCCAGGTTCAAGCGATTCTCCTGTCTCAGCCTCCCAAGTAACTGGAATTACAGGTGCTCACCATGCCCAGCTAATTTTTTTGTATTTTTAGTAGAGATGGGGTTTCACCATGTTGGCCAGGCTGGTCTCAAACTCCTGACCTGATGATCCTCCTGCCTCAGCCTCCAAAAGTGCTGAGATTACAGGCTTGAGCCACTGCACCCAGCCTAGAGTTCTATAATTGATTATAAACCATCTTCTAAAGAGGATTAAAACAAGACAATTGTCTATGGATGATAGAAAGTTTTAGGATAGTCACTATTAAAGCCACAATTGATAAAGACATTTGGTTACTTCTGTGGCACACAAAATTTCACATGACAATTATAATTATTAATAACATATACTAAGTCATATTAGAATTATAGAGTTTCCCATTACTTTGGAACATATACCAATAACACATTTATGCACAGAGTCCAAAGAAAGCAAAACACCATTTCACAGTTGATAATGCTTCCTGTATAATTTTTATACCAAATAAGCCAAATTTCACCTTTACATTAATGTACTATTACTGTTAAACCCAACTTTTAATAAAACCTTATAGACTGCCAGGTGCAGTGGTTCAAGCCTGTAATCCCAGCATTTTGGGAGGCCAAGGCAGGTGGATTATGAGGTCAGGAGTTCAAGACAAGCCTGACCAACATGTTGAAACCCCGTTTCTACTAAAAATACAAAAATTAGCAAGGTGTGGTGGTGCGTGTCTGCAGTCCCAGCTACTTGGGAGACTGAGGCAGGAGAACCTCTTGAACCTGGGAGGCGGAGGTTGCAGTGAGCTGAGATTGCGCCACTGCACCCTAGCCTGGGCAACAGAGCAATACTCTGTCTGAAAACAAAAAACAAACCTTATAGACACATTTACCCAATTTTAATGTTTAGTCATAAAATTCGATTCTTATTCTGGGCTCAAGAAATTATCCTGCCTCAGCCTCCCAGTAACTGGAATTACAGGTGTATGCCACCACGCCCAGCTAGTTTTTGTTTTAGAGAGGTGGGGTTTCACCATGTTGGTCAGGCTGGTCTTGAATTCCTGACCTCAGGTGATCTGCCCGCCTCCTCTTCCCAGAGTATTAGGATTATAGGTGTAAGCCACCACACCCTGCCTATCCTCTTTTAATTAAGCTGACTTTTAACTATAGTGCTCTTTAAAAAAGAAATCCTTTCAAATTTCTTATTACCCAACCTTAGCCACACCAAGAAGCTAATATTTCTAGCCTCTGAACTTTACCAAAGGTAACCTCCTAGGTGTGTAGAGAAAGGAAAATTTAACACAGTCTGTGGAGAAGAAAGGAATAGACAAATTCACACAGATATTAAACCAGAAACGACTTACTTCCTAGGTGGGGACTGGAACCCAACTGACTGTGAAAGGGCAAAAACCTTAGTTACTGAGCCACAGCATGGGACAGTGCCCACTTCCTTTACAGAAGTCTAGAGTAGTGAATTTTGAGCTGGCAAAGGCTTTTAACTATTTAATATGATTTTTAGAGCCGACTATGACATGAGCCCTAATATTCCTGTTCCTTGGAAGGTAGAGACCGAGAGAAGGTACCGCCACATGGTTAAAAGGTCAAGCTCCCAAGGACATAAAACAAGGTGGAGACTTCACCCAGTTCGTTTGTTTCAGGGACCTGCAGCTGTTGGTTACTGACCAGCTTACTGGGTCGTCTGGCAAAGCAGGCTGACAGGTATTCTAGGCCTATGTTTCATCCTACAGAAAAATGAATTCAGAGCACAAAATATACCAGCTTAAGACTAGCCTTAGGGTTCTTTTTCACCTAATCAAAACTTTACATCGGAGATAAACACTGATTTATTTATTTATTTATTTATTTATTTATTTATTTATTTATTTATTTTTGAGACGGAGTTTCGCTCGTTACCCAGGCTGGAGTGCAATGGCGCGATCTCGGCTCACCGCAACCTCTGCCTCCTGGGTTCAGGCAATTCTCCTGCCTCAGCCTCCCGAGTAGCTGGGACTACAGGCACGCGCCACCATGCCCAGGTAATTTTTTGTATTTTTAGTAGAGACGGGGTTTCACTGTGTTGACCTGGATGGTCTCGATCTCTTGACCTCGTGATCCACCCGCCTCGGCCTCCCAAAGTGCTGGGATTACAGGCTTGAGCCACCGCGCCCGGCTGATTTATTTATTTTTTTACCATTCATTCAACCATTTGCACAGAGAGAAAGAAGCCAGGAATCTGACTCATAACGAATTCTTGGCCTATTGCTGGCCTGCCAGGCTTCTGGGTTCTCTCTCTGAGTGGTCCCAGTGATCTGGCTTATGGCACCATCATCCTGGGGGCCAAGCCACGTGATAAAGGAAAATTAGTTTTTTTCATTCTGACCAGAGCAAAATAAAACACGGACATTAGCCACTCTGCTAAGCAGCAATACTAAACTTGCAAGGCTTAAATATGTCCCCAGATGGGCCCTATGATCTTTACTCCAACCTCGGACTTGGAGTTTCAACATGTGGTCTCTGGACAAGACGGCTGCCCTGAGTAACAGAAAACATAAAGGTAAAGGAAAAGCCAGGAAGGTGAAATGATCAGGGAGGCCAGAGAAAGACCCACCCACTGTAGTGACACTGAAAAGTTCAGACGGCTGCAGCTGCTGGTGAATGGATTTTTTTCCAGCAGTCCTGTCAGCTCTCAAGTTTCCCCTTTTTGGGGGAGGAAAAAGCTCCCCATGTCCCACAATCCTGTACATACCGAACCCTGTCACCCACAGCCATCAGCAAAGAGTGCACAGCAGATTAATCCAAAGCGAATAGCAGTTAACATCCCATAGTGCCGTCGTTCTTAGCCAAGAGGGACTTTACTGAGAGGGGTCTCTAACCCCCTAAAGCTTAGAAGGGACTCTAACCCTTTTAGGTTGAGCCTCTAACCCAAGGTCAAGCATCCTGGCCTTTTATTAAGAGGGGCCTCTAACCCACTCTGTCTTAGAGGAGAGACTCTAACTGCCGTAAGTTGGGGGTCTAACCCAACCCCATTATTATTTTTTTTTGAGACGGAGTTCTATTGCCTGGCTGGAGTGCTATGATGCAATCTCAGCTCACTGCAACCTCCGCCTCCCAGGTTCAATTCTCCTGCCTCAGCCTCCCAAGTAGCTGGGATTACAGGCGCGCACCACCACACCTGGCTAATTTTTGTATTTTTAGTAGAGACAGGGTTTCACCATGTTGGGCAGGACGGTCTCCATCTCTTGCCCTCATGATCCACCCACCTCGGCCTCCCAAAGTGTTGCAATTACAGGCGTGAGCCACCACGCCTGCCCCCCAATCCCTTTCTTTACTCAGGTACCCCACCACTTATCCAAAGTTGTCCAATCAGTGCTGCAGTCTATTTCCGTTGGGTCGGGGTTCTCCTCAGTATTGTCCCTTTTGTGGTTTATGAGAAAGATGTTACTGGACCGCACCACTTACCCAAAGTTAGCCTTCGGGTCAGAGGTTTCCAGAGTACAGTCTCTTCTGTGGTCACCAGAAATATGTTACATGACAGAGAAACATATTACAGGAAACGGGTCCCAATCCATATCCCAAGAGAGGGTCTTTAGATCTCGAACAAGAAGTAATTCAGGACGAGTCCACAGGGCAAAGTGAAAGCAAGTTTATTAAGAAAGTAAAGGAATGAAAGAATGGCTACTCCACAGGCAGAGCAGCCCCGAGGGCTGCTGGTTGCCCATTTTTATGGTTATTTCTTGATGATATGCTAAAAAAAAAAAAGGTGGATTATTCATGCCTCCCCTTTTCAGACCATATAGGGTAAATTCCTGACATTGCCATGGCTTTTTTTTTTTTTTTTTTTTTTTGAGATGGAGTTTCACTCTTGTTGCCCAGGCTGGAGTGCAATGGCCCGATCTCAGCTCACTGCAGCCTCTGCCTCCTGGGTTCAAGTGATTCTCCTGTCTCAGCCTCCCAAGTAGCTGGGATTACAGACCTGCGCCATCACGCCTGGCTAATTTTGTATTTTTAGTAGAGACAGGGTTGCTCCATGTTGGTCAGGCGGGTGTCAAACTCCCAACCTCAGGTGATCTGCCCACCTCAGCCTCCCAAAATGCTGTGATTACAGGCGTAAGCCACTGCACCCGGCTTGCCATGGCATTTGTAAACTGTCATGGCACTGTTGGGAGTGTGGCAGTGGGGACAACCAGAGGTCACTCTTGTCACCATTTTGGTTTCGGCTGGCTCCTTTATTGCTACCTGTTTTATCAGCAAGGTCTTTATGACCTGTATTTTGTGCCAATGTCCTATCTCATCCTGTGACTTAGAATGCCTTAACTGTCTGGGAATGCAGCCCACTAAGTTTTAGCCTCATTTTACCCACCTCTTATTTAAGATGGAGTTGTTCTGATTCATACGCCTCTGACAAAACCATTTAAAGAGTCATAAATATGTGAAAAAATGAATTATGTCTTTATCAATTTCCAAAAATTTCTATTGCCAATGATGAATAAGTGTTCCTTGCACACTAATTTAGCCAAAAATATTTCTCCAGACGTATGTTATAGAGAACACCGTGTAGGAAATGGACCCCATCTCTATTCCTTGACAATTTTCTTTTCTTTCTTTCTTTTTTTTTTTGAGACGGAGTTTCGCTCTTGTTACCCAGGCTGGAGTGCAATGGCACGATCTTGGCTCCCCACAACCTCTGCCTCCTGGATTCAAGCAATTCTCCCACCTCAGCCTCCCGAGTAGCTGGGATTACAGGCACACGTCACCATGCCCAGCTAATTTTTGTATTTTTAGTAGAGACGGGGTTTCACCATGTTGACCAGGATGGTCTCGATCTCTTGACCTTGCGATCCACCCGCCTCGGCCTCCCAAAGTGCTGGGATTACAGGTTTGAGCTACCGCGCCCGGTTTTTTTTTTTTTTTTTAGACGAAGTCTTGCTCTGTTGCCCAGGCTGGAGTGCAGTGGCACAATCTCATCAGCTCACTGCAACCTCCGCCTCCCGGGTTCAAGCAATTTTCTGCCTCACCCTCCTGAGTAGCTAGGATTACAGGCGCATGCCACCATGCCCGGCTAATTTTTGTATTTTGAGTAGAGACAGGGTTTCACCATCTTGGTCAGGCTGGTCTCGAACTCATGACCTCAAGTGATCTGCCCGCCTCGGCCTCCTAAAGTGCTGGGATTACAGACGTGAGCCACCGTACCTAGCCTTCTTTGACTGTTTTCAACCTCAAAAGTAAATCTCTTGGGGAGTACTTTCGGCACACTTTGTTTCTATTTTCATAACCATATATATCCTCAAACCACTGAAACCTGGACTTTATTCTCTCATTTTCATAGTCATGAAAAGAAAAAATAAGTTATTGATGGGGACTACTATGACTTTGCATAATATAGGATTGTTAAAATTTCCTAACATGCCTTTATTGGTTTCTTGTCTTCAATCAGTTAATGCTGGGTTGGGCCAGGGTTCACCTCTTTCCCGCCACTTATCCATCTACGCTCATTCTTTTCATAGCCTCACCCAATATCGTGACTTGAAGTCACGGTAACAATTCCCAAATTTATATATCCACGCTCCAACCCTATGCTGAATCATAGGTTGTGTATATGGCACTACGCTTTGTGGTCTTACAGACGTTTCAAGCTGATCACACTTGACATGGGAGTCCCTTTTTTTTTCCTTAGCATTTTGGTTATTTTTAGTTAAAGAAAAACAGCCTTCTCCAAGGGCAACAAAATGAACTTCAAGCCTGCTGCCCTAGCAGCCGCCCCACCTCAGGGTACGGGAAGTCCACACGTGGCGAACGCGGAGCGCATTACATCACTCGGAAGTCCCCGCATCCTGTGAAGCCTGAGCCCGGACAAAGGAGGCCCACGAGAGGGCGGTCTGTCTTTGCCAGCAGGTTGGGGCACACTGTCAGGCGTCCTCCTTTGGGCGGCTATTTTAACTGTTCATTTATCCTTTCCTTCTATGAAAAGATCCCGAAAAGAGGCAAAGTGAGCGAGAAGTCGCGGGCCCAGCCCACAGCAGGGTAAGCACCTTTGTTTGGGATCTGAATCAGGGCGAAGTCCCCGTCTCCTAACCTCGATTCTCCTGAGCTAGCAGGGACCTATCGAGCCTCCGACTTGTGCCCACAGTAAAGCGGCGGCCCAAAGACGACGTGGGGGGTCTTTGTGCCCACTTACGTGGAGGCGGATGCGCGTGGTGAGTTTCCACACCCAGTAGGTGCAAAGAAAAACTGCATTACCCAGAAGGCACCGCCCCTTGCGTCGGCCGCGGACTCTGGGCCAATGACGGCCCAGGACAGGAGTTTTTCTGCGGATCACGCGGAGGCGGGACTTCCGCTTCTTCGCGTGACGTCATCTCCCCGAGCCGGATTGGCCCTGAAACAGTGTGGGGCCTGGAGCGCTGGGTGGGCGCGTTCGGCGGCCTTAGCAGCCGAGGGTGGTGCAGCGGTTACGCCCCTTCCCCGCATCTTGGCGGGAGCTTAACGCCCCGCTTCTTCCCTAACGGGGTGTCCCCCCGGCGCCCGTCGGGGCCTAGGCCTCCGTCGCCGCCTTCAGCTCCGACGCTGCGCCCTGGGCCTGGTGCGCATTCTTTTTCGGGGGAAACTGAGGCTCGGACTGCGAAAGTCAGCCGAGGTAGACCCGCCCAGGACAGAGAAGGGCTGTGGTCGGCGGATCCGCGGCATTCTGGGGATGGCGGCGGCGTGGATGGCTCCGACGCAGGTGAGTGGAGGTTTCGGCCTTGCCGCTGCGCTGCTATTTCGGGAGGTCCCGTGGGCAGGCTGGAAGCCAGGACAGCCACAGGATTCTTCTTTGTCGCCATCGTGTATTTAAGAGAAGTGGCTGTGGCTTGTCGTTCTCGTTCGTCGCAGCCCTGCAGCCGCGTTGGCCTCTCAGAGGTGTCCGGTCCGTGATTGAAAGAGGATTGTTGATTCCTCCTAGGGATCTGGTCACGCTTCCCTAAATCCGGCCTTCCCTGCTGCCCGCTTACCGTGGTGCCTGCCAGCCTGCGCCATCCTCCTGGCCAGCCACCCCGACCTTGTCTCTCTGCGTTTTTTTCCGGTCCTTTGCTCTCCAGAGCCACCACCCTGACGGTGCAGAGTCCTCTTCCCCTTCCCAGCCTTTCTCCTTGCGCTTCTTTTTCCCTCGAACGCTGCCCCTATAACGTTTCAGGGCCCCCCTCTCACAGCTTCCGGCCTCTGTCCAGATGTCACATATTATGCCCTTGCCAAGAGCCTGGCATTTTTGTATGAGAATCTGATGGTATTAAAGAAGCTTGTGGATTTGAGTTTGTCCAGGATGTAATGGGAACAAAAATAACTATGAAGAATGATAGTAACTGACTGTCATTGAGCCCTTGCTGTGGGCTGATCGGTGGGGATTATTTAACCCTCAATTCGGTTAATGCTGAATTTTATTTATTTGTTTGTTTTTATTTTTTGAGACGGAGTCTCGCTCTGTCGCTCAGGCTGGAGTGCAGTGGCACAACCTCGGCTCACTGCAGCCTCCGCCTTCTGGATTCAAGCGATTCTCCTGCCTCAGCCTCTCGAGTAGCTGGCACTACAGGCACCCGCCACCAAGCCCAGCTATTTTTTTTTTTTTTTTTTGAGATGAAGTCTCGCTGTTGCTGCCTTCGCAGGCTGGAAGAGTTCCTTAGAGTTCCTTGCTCCTGGAATATTCTGGCCTCAGGGATACCTGCTGGGAGGACTCAGGTAGAAAAATAAGTGAAGGCTCATTGTGAATTCTCCCTGGAAGCAGGACCAGGCCCTCACACCTGCTCAGGCGGTGGCAGGTGGCACCACCTGAGGTGACTCTTTGGTGAATGAATGATGATGACTATACTTCTCTGCCCTTGTCCATGGGAGTGGCCGAAGTGGATATATGGATTTGAAATGCTTCTCATCCTCATTGACTGTATTAACTTTGCTAATGGAGAAATGTCAGGTTACATGGTTAGAATATAGACCAGAGGGCCCTGGGCTCAAATCCTGCCTCTGTTGATAAGACATGTGACTTTGGGCTGGGCATGGTGGCGTACACCTGTAATCCCTGAACTTTGGGAGGCCGAGGTGGGTAGACTGCTTGAGCCCAGGAGTTCAAGACCAGCTTCTGCAAAATGGGGAAACCCTGTCTCTATAAAAAAATACAAAAAATTAGCTCGGTGTGGTGTCACGTGCCTTTAGTCCCAGTTGTTCAGGAGGCTGAGGTGGGAGGATCACTAGACCCCAGGAGTTTGGGGCTGCAGTGAGCCAAGACCGTCCCAGTAAACTCCAAGCTGGGTGACAGAGTAAATCCATCTTAAAAAAAAAAAAAAAAAGAAAAAAGATATAAAGACATGTGACTTTGGGTAGACTGATAGAACTTCCAGGCCTCAAGTCTGAGTGTGACATGGAGATGAGGGTGGTAAAGGGGCTGTGGCCCTTTGCCTCAGTGTTTTGTTGTTGTTGTTTTCTTTTCTCTTCTTCTTCTTTTTTTTTTTTTTTTACAGTTTTTCTTTAGTTCTTTTGACTACTCTTTTTTTTTTGAGATAGAGTCACTCTGTTGTCCATGCTGGAGCACAGTCCTGGCTCACTGTAACCTCCGCCTCCTGTGTTCAAGTGATTCTCCTGCGTCAGCCTCCCTAGTAGCTAGGATTCCAAGCTCATGCCACCACACCTGGCTAATTTTTGTATTTTTAGTAGAGACGGGGTCTCACACTCTGTTAGTCTGGCTGGTCTCGAACTCTTGACCTCAGGTGATCTGCATGCCTCAGCCTCCCAAGGTGCTGGATTACAGGCGTGAGCCATCGTTCTTGACCTTGACTATTTTTTTTTTTTTTGAGACAGAGTCTCACTCTGCTGCCCAGGCTGAAGTGCAGTGGTGCAATCTCAGCTCACTGCAACCTCCGCCTCCCGGGTTCAATCGATTCTCCTGCCTCAGCCTTCTGAGTAGCTGGGATTACAGGGACCACCAGGCCTGGCTAATTTTTGTATTTTTAGTAGAGACGGAGTTTCACCATGTTGGTCAAGCTGGTCTCAAACTCCTGACCTTGTGATCCACTCGCCTCAGCCTCCTAAAGTGATGGGATTACAGGCATGAGCCACTGCGCCCAGTGGACTATTCTTGATGCAGTGGGAAACACTGTTATATTGACCTGGAAATCGAGGCTCAGATAAATGAAATGAAGTCCCCAAGGTCACATAGCAGGCACGTGTTGATTTCAGGAATTTGGTTTTAAACCTCAGAAGTCTGGCCCCTTAGCTGGGGACTTTCAGTCACTTTACCGTGGCTTGTAAAGCTGTCGTCCTAAGGCAGGCACAGGGGAGGATGGGTAAGACTCAGGTGCTGTTCCTGTTACTGTTGCTGGTGGTGGTGTTTTTATTACTATTCTTTCCAATTCCTCTGACATGTCTTAGCAAATACTGTCTGTGCCTCTCAGTCCACTTGGGATTGTCCTAACCTTATTTCTATGTTAAGTGGCTTCCTGCATAGGAGCCTTCTGTCTCCTCTGCCCTCTGGAATCCATGCAAGGCAGTGTCCACGTTCCCTTTGATCCTGGCACAGATCTCGGCCCTTTGGAGGTGCTTGGTGATTTGGTCTTTGATTCTCTGTGCATCTTTTGCAGTGCTGGAGTGGCAGGTTCTAATCCTATTCCACAGTTCCAAAGGAAACATTACTGCCTTTGTTTGACTTTTCAGGAGTCTGTGACCTTTGAGGATGTGGCTGTGACATTCACCCAGGAGGAGTGGGGACAGTTGGATGTGACCCAGAGGGCCTTGTACGTGGAGGTGATGCTGGAGACCTGTGGGCTTCTGGTTGCACTGGGTAAGGCCTGTCCTCTCCTGTCCTTTCCTCTCCTCTCCTACATAAGGGGCACCTGAAAATAGCTTCGTTTTAGCCTCATTAATCTTCATTCTGGCTCCAGGCCTGGCTGGTGGAGTAGGTCAGGTCATGGGAGCCAACACTCCTGTTTCTGTTTCCCAGAGTTTCACTCTTTTTTTTTTTTTAAGATGGAGTTTCGGTCTTGTTGCCTAGGTTAGAGTGCAATGGCACAATCTCGGCTCACTGCAACCTCTGTCTTCCGGGCTTGAGTGATTCCACTGCCTCAGCCTCGTGAGTAGCTGGGATTACAGGCGTGTACCACCACACCCAGCTGATTTTGTATTTTTAGTAGAGGCAGGGTTTCTCAATGTTGATCAGGCTAGTCTTGAACTCCTGACCTCAAGTGATCCGCCTGCCTTGGCCTCCCAAAGTGCTGGTATTACAGGCGTGAGCCATCACACCTGGCCTCATTTTTTTGACTCACCTGATTCTTCCTGATCTTTGTGTCTTACTTAGGAAGGGTTGGCTAAGAAATATAGTTTGCTTTTGGTCATAGCCAAAGGAGAGGGATGTGTTATTAGAAAATGGGGATGTTTTGCAGAACCCAAAGGCAAGATTTGTAGCCAGGCTCCTTGCAGAACTTACACTGCATTTGGAAGGAAATGCGATTGTGCCCTGCCTACTGGGTGTCTTGTGCTGGCCTCCCTCTATGGGTCTGCTCCTGTAACTGTCTTTTCATATGGCTTTTTCTGGCTTAGCTATTGTGTGGAACAAAGTGACCATCCAGTTCTTGTTCTCTGAGGCTCACACATTCCTTGGCACTACTACTTCCTGCATATTTTTGTTGTTTCTCTGTTGACATTCTTCTCACTTAATTATCTCAACAATCCCATCCTCAGTAAGTAAGGATAGGGCCATTGCAGCGAGCACCTCAGAAGCTTAATTCATTCAATTTAATAGATATGCCTTCTTTGTAAGACGCTGTTTGTTGCATTTTTTTTCTTGGTAAAAGTTCTTTCTTTTGTGAAGTGTTGATTTTGATGTTTTTGCAAATGTCTGTATGTGGCCAAATCGCTGTTTGGAGTTCTCCGTCAGTTTTTTATTTTTCAGTGGTTCATGAAATGTCAGAGTGTGGCGTCACCACGTCTACCCTTCATTCTGGTGCCCTGTTCCCTTAGGACTGGGTTCTTCTACTCAGGTCTCCCATTCTTCTTTATAGCCTACTTGTTTTGAGGCTCCTGGCACCACACAGGGGTGTTCTCCATTTCCTCTGAGCATCGCGCTTGGGAATCCAGGGTCTGATGCCTCAGAGTCCAATCCTGGCTCTACTCCCTGTGAGCTGTGTTCCCTGGGCAAGGTACTGAACTCCTCTGTGCCTTGATTTTCTTGTTAGACTTTGTATTTCCTTGTACCCGTGGCAGTGCCGAGAAGTGCCTCAGTTTTCTCATGGCTGCTTCATTTGCACTTGCTCTGCTGCCCTTGCAGTGACTGTGTGTTTAGAATCTGAATGTTTGCAGCCACCCCATATGGAGCAAGTCTGTCCCACACCGTTTTTCCAACACCGTGTGCTCACTTTTTGCCTGTGTCACGTGTTGGTAATTCTTGCAGTATTTCAAACATTTTCATTAATACTGTATTTATTGTGGTGGTCTGTGATCAGTGGTCTTCGATGTTACTATTGTAATTGCTGTGGGGAACCATGAACTGAACCACATAAGACAGCTTTAGCAACAAATGTTTTGTTTGTTCTGACTGCTCCACTTATTGGCCATTCCTCTCTCTCCTTGGGCCTCTGTATTCTCTGAGATACAGCAGTAGTGCAGTCAAGTCAATCAATAACCCTACAGTGCAAGCCAGATGCCTCTAACCCAGCTACTCCGGAGGCTGAGGTGAGAGGGTTGCTTGAGACCAGGAGTTCAAGACCAGCCTGGGCATCATAATAAGACCCCATCTCTTTGACTTTTTGAATAAGCTATAACTTATATGCTGTGTAGTACAAAAATCTTAAGAAGTCCATGCACTGAGGCCACGTGCAGTGGCTCACGCCTGTAATACCAGCACTTTGGGAGGCCTAGGTGGGCAGATCACCTGAGGTCAGGAGTTGGGACCAGCCTGACCAACATGGTGAAACCCTGTCTCTGTTAAAAATATAAAAATTAGCTGGACGTGGTGGTAGGTGCCTGTAATCCCAGCTATTCAGGAGGCTGAGGTAGGAGAATTGCTTGAACCTGGGAGGTAGAGGGTGCAGTGAGCCAGGATCACACCACTGTACTCTGGCCTGGATGACAGAGTGAGGCCCCATCACAAAAAAAAACAAACAAAACATCATTCCCTTTTATTCTTTGAGTCCATGTGTATCAGCACAGAAACTATTGTAAGAGCACTACTTTTATTCCTAATTTTCAATCCAACAGTGACCATAATGATAGCTGATGATGGCCCACAATTTACCAGTCTCTTATATAGTGTCTAGCACTGTGCCAAGTGCTTTATAGAAATTCCCCCCCACTTTTTTTTTTTTTTTTTTTTTTTTGAGACGGAGTTTTGCTCTTGTTACCCAGGCTGGAGTGCAATGGCGCGATCTCAGCTCATGCAACCTCCGCCTCCTGGGTTCAGGCAATTCTGCCTCAGTCTCCCAAGCAGCTGGGACTACAGGCACGCGCCACCATGCCCAGCTAAGTTTTGTATTTTTTTTTTTATTAGAGACGGGGTTTCACCATTTTGACCAGGATGGTCTCGATCTCTTGACCTCATGATCCACCCGCCTCGGCCTCCCAAAGTGCTGGGATTACAGGTGTGAGCCACCGCACCTGGCCCTTTTTTTTTTTTGAGACAAAGTCTCACTCTGTCACCCAGGCTGGAGTGCAGTGGCATGATTTTGGCTCACTGCAACCTCTACCTCCCAGGTTCAAGCGATTCTCATGCCTCAGCCTCCCGGGTAGCTGAGACTACAGATGCCTGCCACAACGCCCGGCTAAGTTTTTCTGTTTTTAGTAGAGATGGGGTTTCACCACGTTGGCCAGGCTGGTCTCAAACTCCTGACCTCAGGTGATCCACTCGCCTTGGCCTCCCAAAGTGCTGGGATTACAGGCATGAGCCACTGCACCCAGCCAGAAATTTTCCCCCTTTTTTTTAAGAGACAGAGTCTTGTTCTGTTGTCAAGGCTGGAGTGCAGTGGCACCATCATAGCTCACTGCAGCCTTAAACTCCTGAGCTCAAGCAGTTCTCCTGCAGAGTAACTGGGACTACAGGCTCACACTACAGTGTCCAAATAATGTATTAATTTTTTTGTAAAGACAGAGTATTGCTCTATTGCCCAGGCTAGTCTTGATATCTGGGCCTCAAGCAATTCTTCTGCCTTAGCCTCCAAAAGTAATGGGATTACAGGCATGAGCCACTGTGCCCAGCCAAGAATTTTCCTATTTAACCCTCATCACAGCCTATGAGACCGAAGCTGAGAGTTTCTGTTTTTCAGATGAGGAAATGGAGACTAGGATCAGCTAAATCATTTCTCTTCTGTACCAGCTGACTTGGTACAGGCAAGATTTGAACTGGGATGTTCTAACTGCAGAGCTACACTCTTAACCTCCCTCCACTATGAACTCGTGATTCAGCAGTTTTCATGTTTCGTGCTTGCACATCTGGCCCTCTCCGAGTCTCCTTCTCTGTTCTCACTGGACTTTGCTTCTCTTCGTACTCTGATCTTCGCTTCTACGTTGGCTCCATCAGTTATCTCATAGCCCATCCTTTTTACTCTTACATACTCTTCAAGGCTAATCTGCACGGCGTTTTTATTTTTGGTTTATTTTGTTTTTTGAGACAGTCTCACACTGTTGCCTGGGCTGGAGTGCAGTGGCGCAATCTGGGCTCACTGCAACCTCTGCCTCCTGGAGTTCACACAGTTCTCCTGACTCAGCCTCCTGAGTAGCTGGGATTACAGGTGCACACCACAACACCCTGCTAATTTTTTAGGAGAGAAAATTTTTAGGAGAGAAAATAATAAAGGGGTTTCACTATGTTGGCTAGACTGGTCTCAAACTCCTGACCTCATGATCCACCCACCTCGGCCTCCCAGAGTGCTAGGATTACAGGTGTGGGCCACCATGCCTGGCCTATTTTTATTGATTATTACTACTATTTTTTTTAAGATGTGGGGTCTGGCTGTGTTTCCCAGGCTGGTCTCGAACTCCTAGGCTCAAGTCATCCTCCCACCCTCAGCTTCCTGAGTAGCCAGGATTACAGGCAGGAACCTATCAGATTATGTCTTTTTCTAGTGTTTTCAGGTTATTGTTTTTCAGGGTTGTATTTAATTTCTGGATCGGTTTTGAGAGAGTTGATAACTTTATGTTATTAATTTCTTCATTCAAGTAAATGTTTATGGTCTTGAAATAAAGTTTTACAACTTTCTTTTTCAAGATCCACTTGTTAGCCTTTTCACCTGTCTTTCACCCTGACACAATGGATTCTATATGTCTGCCAGCATTCTGCTCTCCGTCTGTCCTAGGAGCTCTGTCCTAGGAGTAGCTGTGGCTGTCACTAGCTGTCCCTCAGGCAGAATCTTGAGCATCAGCTTCCTCTCTGCCCCTTCCTGTCTCTGAATCCTGATGACCAACTTTAACTTCTCGTGGGCTGCCTCCTCTCACTGCAGTTCCCTGGATTCTCTGAAACTGTGTTTTTATATATTCTATGTCCTAAGGCTGCTGTGACCTTCCCACTTTCTCTATATGGCAACCTCGCCTCTCCATTAGAGGTAAGCTCATGAAGCATCCTCTCTGGGAAGCTTCCTTACCTCTTCGTGTCCCTGCCCTATCTAGGGTACATTAAGTGCCCCTTCCCTGGCCTCTTGCAGCATCTTGACATCTTGCTTTGAGTAAGCTCACCATACAGCGTCATCATTATGATACTCACCTAGTCTCGTCTTGACCATGAGTGGGGACCTCTATTCTAGACACTCTGTACTCTGCTTGAGCTTCCACCTCTGGGCTTCTCTTTAAAAATTTCAAGAGTTGGCTAAGCATGGTGACTCATGCCTGTAATCCCAGAACTTTGGAGACAGAAGTGGGCGGATTGCTTGAGGCCAGGAATTTGAGACTTGGCAACATGGTCAAACCCCATGTCTTAAAAAAAAAAAATTGGCCAGGTGTGGTGACTCACACCTGTAATTCCAGCGTGTTGGAATTCCTAGGTGGGCAGATCACCTGAGGCAAGATGTTCCAAACCATTCTGGCCAATATGATGAGACCCCATCTCTACTCAAAATACAGAACAATTAGCCCAGCATGGTGGCGCACACCTGTAATCCAAGCTACTTGGGAGGCTGATTCAGGAGAATCCCATGAACCCAAGAGGCAGAAGTTGCAGTGAGCTGACATCACGCCACTGCACTCCAGCTTAGGCAACAGAGTGCAGCTCCATCTCAAAAAAAAAAAAAAAAAAAAAAGCCAGGCATGGTGGCACATGCCTGTAATCCCAGCTACCTTGGAAGCTGAGGTGGGCGGATCCACCTGGGATGGGATCCACCCATCTCAGCCTCCCAAACCAAAGTGCTGTAAGCCACCACTCCTGACCTTTTTTTTAAGATTTGTTTCCCTCTGTCACCCAGGCTGGAGTGTGGTGGCTCAATCTCGACTCACTGCAACCTCCACCTCCCAGGTTCAAGCGATTCTCCTGTGTTAGCCTCCCAAGTAGCTGGGATCATAGGCGCCCGCCGCCATCCCTGGCCAATGTTTGTATTTTTAGTAGATATAGGGTTTCACCATGTTGGCTAGGCTGATCATGAATTCCTGACCTCAAGTGATCCACTCGTCTCAGCCTCCCAAAGTGCTAGGATTACAGACATGAGCGACTGTACCCAGCACGTCAAATCATAGCTGTTTTATTTCATACTTTATTTATTTTTTTATTATTATTTTTCTTTTTCTTTCTCTTTTATTTATTTATTTATTTATTTATTTATTTATTTATTTATTTAATGAATGAGAGATTCTTATGTTGCCCAGGTTGGTTGGCCTTGAACGCATAGCCTCGGCTCCTCAAGTGCCAGGGCAACTGGCATGAGCCACTTCGGCCCCTATTTTATTTATTTTTTAAATTTTATTATTTTATGTTAAAAGAGGTTTCGCTCTGTTGCCCAGGCTGGAGTACAGTGGCACAGTCTCAGCTCACTGCAACCTCTACCTCCCAGGTTCATGCAATTCTCCTGCCTCAGCTTCCTGAGTAGCTGGGACTACAAGTGCCTGCCACCACGCCTGGCTAATTTTTTGTACTTTTAGTAGAGACAGGGTTTCACCCTGTTAGCCAGGATGGTCTTGATTTCTTGACCTCATGATCTGCTCACCTTGGCCTCTCAAAGTGCTGGGATTACAGGCATGATCCACTGCGCCCGGCCAAATCATAGCTATTTTCAGATCATCACTATTTTCATCTTACTTTTCTCATCGAAACGGTGGTTTCATTTCTTCTATACTGTCTTAATATGCTCTTTTGTGTATTGTATTCCCTTCAGGTGACAGCACAAAACCTGAGACCTTAGAGCCTATCCCTTCTCACCCAGCCTTGCCTGAGGAAGTCTCACTCCAGGAACAACTGGCACAGGAAGTCCCAGGATACTCCCAGTGGGGGCAGGCCATGGATCAGGATGGGCCATCTGAAATGCAGGAAGACCTCTGGAGACCAGGGCCAGACCCACAGAGTGAGAACCTCCACGGGGAAATGAGCCTTGAACATGAAGGTTTGGCGACAGCTGATGGTATGTGTTCAATGATTCTACAGAAACAAGTCTCACCAGTAGATGCTCTCTATGGATTTGAGTCATATGGACCAGTTACAGATTCCTTGATTCATGAAGGGGAAAATTCCTATAAATTCGAGGAAGTGTTTAATCAGAATTGCTTCCTTGTTCAGCATGAGCAGATTCACACTCAGGTGAAGCCCTACGATTGTCCAGAATGTGGGAAAGCCTTCGGTAAGACCAAACACCTCCTTCAGCATCACATCATCCATACTGGGGAGAAGCCCTATAAATGCATGGAGTGTGGGAAAGACTTCAACCGCAGGTCACACCTCACACGACACCAGCGGACTCACAATGGAGATAAGCCTTTTGTGTGCAGTGACTGTGGGAGGACCTTCAACCGCGGGTCACACCTTACACGGCACCAGCGGGTTCACAGTGGAGAGAAACCTTTTGTGTGCAATGAATGTGGAAAGGCCTTTACCTACCGCTCCAATTTTGTCTTGCATAACAAGAGCCACTATGAGAAAAGACCCTTCACATGCAGTGAATGTGGAAAAGGCTTTTATGAGAGTACAGCCCTCCTTCAACACTTCTTTATCCATACCGGGGAGAAGCCCTTTAAGTGCCTTGAGTGTGGGAAGGCCTTCAATTGCAGGTCACACCTCAAGCAGCACGAGCGGATTCACACTGGGGAGAAGCCCTTTGTGTGCAGTCAGTGTGGAAAGGCCTTCACTCACTATTCCACCTATGTCTTGCATGAAAGAGCCCACACTGGAGAAAAACCTTTTCAGTGCAAAGAATGTGGGAAAGCCTTTAGCATTCGAAAAGACCTCATTCGACACTTCAACATCCACACTGGAGAGAAGCCCTATGAGTGTTTACAGTGTGGAAAGGCTTTTACCCGCATGTCAGGGCTCACGAGGCACCAGTGGATTCATACTGGAGAGAAGCCCTATGTATGCATCCAATGTGGGAAAGCGTTTTGTCGGACCACAAACCTCATTCGACACTTCAGCATCCACACTGGAGAGAAGCCCTATGAGTGCGTGGAGTGTGGGAAGGCCTTCAACCGCAGGTCACCCCTCACAAGGCACCAGCGGATTCACACCGCAGAGAAGTCCCATGAACACATCCAGAGTGGGAACGTTTCTTGCCAGAGCACAGATCTCATTCAACAGTCCGTGATCCACACTGAGAGTAGCCCAGTGAGTGCAGAGGATGTGGAAACGCCTTCAATGGCCGCTCATTCCTCCTCATTTGACATCAATGGGTTCATACTGGAAGAAACCCTACCATTGTAACAGATGCGGGAAGACTTTTTACACACACTTCAGTCAACATCCAAGAATTCCTGTTAGGGAAGAGTTTTTAATATAACCACTGAAGAAAATCTGTGGTGAGAGGAAACATCTTACCATCTGATCATTCATAGTGAAGAGAAACTCAATAAGCATCATCTCTGTGGGAAAACCTATTCTAGATCATCATTTGTCATCTAAACAATTATGTTAGAAATTGACACAATCAAGAGTCTTATTCTACACTTGATAATTCGCATGAGAGAGACCCAATGGTTATTGTGCACTTAAGAAAACCTTCAGCCACATCTTGTTGGTTTTACAGTGAAATGTCATCTCAGGGACATTCAAGCAAAGGAGGAGGAGACATAGGGAAGAGAAAGAAATGGAAGCACAGCTTCTTTCAGACTTCCCTGACAAGCCCATGGCAATTTGTCATCCCCTCCTTCCTTTATTGGGAGAGGGAAATGTTTCAGAAACAAAAGGGCCTCATCCCCTTTATTTTCCCTGTGTGCACATTCACTGCTGTCCAGTGTCAGGACAGTTAGACACATGGTTTCTTTGAAAACATTTTGTGAAAGCCTACTTTGTTCCACAGCATTGTTTCCAATCTTGAGGAGCAGAAGCATACATCTTTATGAGAAAGATGGAGGCTTGAGTTATGAAATACTTTTACACTTAAGGAGATAAGGACGTACAATGAATGGGCACATTTTACTGCATACTTAAGATGCTTTGATTTTTAAAAAAAAAAGTTTCTCCATGTGTCTTTAACCATCCAGTACACATACTTTTTTCTTGATCTGTATCAACTTTCTTTTTCTTTATTTTTCTATGGGATGGAGATGAAATTGTAGCTGTTTGTACATAATGTAATCCTGTGGCGGGGGGGGGGGGTCCTGATTGTTCCCTCTGATTGTGGTTTCTCAGCTTTACTCCTCTTTGGAGAGAGTATAGAGTTCAGAGTTCACCTCAACAGTTTTTTAGAGGTCAATTTGGAACTAAAAATGAAATCAAACGTGTAGCTAAATTAAGTTAAAGGATTATGACAAACTCTTAACACAGAGAAGGAATCTCATTTTCAATCTTACAGAAGATTGTGTGAAGGCTGACTATAAAGTGACTGGAATTTTAGCAGGTAAACCTGCATTGTATATGCAGGTAGTTGTCACCATGGATTTAGTCCAGTCATAATAATATGTTTTATGAGAATATTTTGGAATTTCTCTTTTGGTATCATTTTTGTTTATTATCTTTAATTGACATAATGTTTATGGGGTTCAATATTATATTTCAATACATGTGTGCAAAGAGTAAAGATCAAATCAGGGTAATTAGCATATCCATCTCCTCAAGAATTTATCATTTCTTTGTGTTTAGAAACATTCACAATCTGCTCTTCTAGCTATTTGAAAATATGAAATGAATCGTTGCCAATTGTACTCATCCTACAGTGCCACAGAACACTAGAACTTATTCAGATGGAATTTCACTTGCTGTAGTTTTATATTTGTTAACCAATCTCTATCTGCCTCCCTGCTATCCTTCCTAGCCTCTGGTAACCATCATTCTACTCAACTTTTCATGCTTCCATATAAGTAGAAACATGGAGTATTTCTCTTTCTGTGCCTAACTTAATTAATGTCTTTAAAGCTCATTCATGTTGCTGTGAATGACAGGTTTATTTTTCATGGCTGAGTAGTATTCCATTGTGTATATATGCCATGTTTTCTTTCTTCATTCTTCTGTTAATGGACACTTAGATTAATTTCTTAGTTATTATGAATAGTGTTTCAATAAACATAGGAGTATCTTTGACATACAGATTTTTTTTTCTTGGATATATGCCCAGTAGTATTATAGATCATTACCACTGGATCATATGATAGTTGTATTTTTTAACTTTTGTTTAATTTTTTAAAATGGGGTCTTACTGTATTGCTCAGGCTGGTCTCAGACTCCTGGGCTCAAGCAGTCCTCCATATCAGCCTCCTGAGTAGCTGGGACTACAGGTGCATACCAACATGCCTGGCTGTAGTTTTAGTTTTTTGAGGAACATCCATACTGTTTTCCATGTGGCTATACTAATTAACATTCCTGCCAGCCATATATAAGAGTTCCCCCTTTTCCATGGTCTCAGCAGCATTTATTATTTTTTATCTTTGGTAACAGCCATCCTAACTGAGGTGAAATTATATCTCATTGTGGTTTTGATTTGCATTTCCCTGATTAGCTATGTTGAGCATTTTTTCATATACTTGGCCATTTGTGTGTCTCCTTTTGAGGGATATCTATCCTTACTTGCCCATTTTAAAATCAGATTTTTTTAAATTGCTATTGAGCTCCTTGTGTATTCTAGATATTAATCCCTTTCAGATGAATAGTTTGCAAATATTTTATCCCACTCTGCTCGTTTTCATTCTGTTGTTTCCTTTGCTGTGAAGAAGTTTTTTAGTTTAATATCATCTTTTTGTTTATTTGTGCTTTTGTTACCTTAATTTTTAGGTCTTTATAAAATCTTTGCCCAGACCAGTATCCTGAAGCATTTTCCGATCTCTTCTAGTAGTTTCATAGTTTTTGCTCTTATATTTAAGTTTTTAAACCATTCTCAGTTGATTATTTATCCCACGAGCATAGATTCAAATTGCCCTAAAAATACATTCCCAATTTTTGTTTTTGCTTTTTAATTATTTTTTAGAGACATAGTCTCACCACGTTGGTCCTGAACTCCTGGACTCAAGTGAGCCTGTAAACTCAGCCTTCTGAGTAGCTGGGATTACAGGGATAAGCCAGCATACTTGGTGTTTTGAGTTGATTTTTGCATATGGTGAGAGATAAGAGTCTAGTTTCATTCTTCTGCATATGCATATGAATATCCAGTGTCCTAGCACCATTTATTGAAGAGACTATCCTATTCCCAATGAATAATCTTTTTGTGCCTTTGTTAGAAATCAGTTGGCTGTAAATGGGATTTATTCCTGGGCTCTCTGTTTTGTTCCATTGGTCTGTGTGGTTTTTTAAAATTTCCCATACCATGCAGTTTCAGTTACCATCACTTTGTAGTATATTTCAAGGTCAGTTAGTGTGATACCTCCCATTTTATTATTTTTGCTCAGGATTGCTGTGGATATTCAGTATCTTTTGTGATGTTAGATGAATTTTAAGATTACTATTTCTATTTCTGTGAAAATGTTATTGGTATTTTGTTAGAGAGTACATGGAATCTGTAGTTCATTTGAGGTAGTATGTTCATTTTTTTAAATAAGCTATCTCTTATAGGAAAGTATGTTCGTGTTTATAATATTAACTATTGCAATCCATGACCATGGGATGTTTTCCGTTTTTGTGTGCTCTCTGATTTACTTCATCAGTATTATGTAGTTTCCTTGTATTCTTAGTGTTTTATTTTTGGTGAAATAATGTCAATGGGATTGCTTTCTTAATTTCTTTTTCAGCTAATTCGTTGTTGGTGTATAGAAGTGCTGATTTTCGCATGTTGATTTTATATCCTGTAACTTCAGTGAATTTGTTTATCAGTCCTAAGAGTTTTTTGGTGCTACTTTTGGAGTTTAGGGTTTTCTGATCCTGTCATGTGCATACAGGGATAATCTGACTTTATCCTTTCTTATTTGCATGCCCTTTATTTATTTCTCTTGCCTGATTCCTCTATCTCAGACTTCCTCTACTTTGTTTTAAAAAAGTATACCCACTTTCACACCTTTATTTGTTTGAGATTTTAGAGAAAGCTTTCAGCTCTTTCCCATTATGCATGATATTAGCTGTGGGTTTGTTATTTATTACCTTTATTATGTTGAGGTACATTCTTTCTATTAATATGTATAATTTGTTAAGAGTTTTCATCATGAAGGGATATTGAATGTTACCAGAGGCTTTTTCTCCATCTAAGGAGAGGATCACGTCATTTTGGTTCTCCGTTCTGTTGATGTATCATGTTTATTGTTTTGTATATGTTGAATCATTCTTGCATCCCTGGAATCAGATTCACTTGGTCATGGTAAACAATCTTTCTGATGTATTTTTTTATTTGGTTGGCTAGTATTTTGTTGAAGATTTTTACATTTATGTTCATAGGAATATTGGCCTGTAGTTTTCTTTTGCATGTGTGTGTCCTTGTCTGGTGCTGTGTCACGGTAATGCTGGCTTGTAGAATGAGTTTAGAATAAGTCCCTCCTCTTCATTATTCTGGGAAAGTTTGAGAACAATTCATATTTAATTTTTCTAAAACATTTGGTAGCATTCAGCAGTGAAGCCATCATCATGGACTTCCGTTTCATGGGTGACTTTTTATTACTGATTCAATCTTGTTAATCAGAATTGGTCAGTTCAAGTTTTCTCTTTCTTCTTGGTTCAATCCTTATGGGTTGTATGTGTCCAGGAATTTGTCTTTTGTAGGTTTTCCAATTTTTTGATTTGTAGTTGTGTATAATAGTCTCTAATGACTCTATTTTTGTGTGTGTTTGATTTTATGTGGGTCTTATCTCTTGGTTAGTCTAATGGTTTATCATCTTTTCAAAAAACCAACTTTTCATTTTATTGATCCTTTGAAGTTTTTTAAGTCTCAGTTTTATTTATTTCTGTTCTGATCTTTGTTATTTCTTTCCTTTAATTTTGGGTTTGGTTTGTTCTTTTCTAGTTCCTTAGGAGGGATCGTTGGATTTTTTTTTTTCTTTTTTTAAGAGACAGGGTCTTACTCTGTTGCCTAACCTGGAGTGTAGTGGGCACAATCAATTCAAACTTCTGGGCTCAAGTGATCCTCACACCTCAGTTTTGAACTCCTGGGCTCAAGCAATTCTCTCACCTCTGCCTGCAGAATAGCTAGGACTACAGGCATGCTCTACCATGACCAGCTAATTTTTTTTTTTTGTAGAGATAGTGTCTTGCTGTGTTACCCAGGCTGGTCTTGAACTCCCAGCGTCAAGTCATCATTCTGCTTTGGCCTCCCAAAGCACTGGGGTTTCAGGTGTGAGCCACCACACCCAGCCAGATCTTTCTTGTTTTTGATATGGGTGTTTATTGCTATATCCTTTCCTCTTAAAACTCCTCTTGCTGCATCCCATACATTTTTACATGTTGAGTCTCTATTTTCATTCATTTTAAGACATTAACTTGTTTTCTTAATTTCTTCACTTACGCATCGGTCATTCAGAATCATGTTACTTAATTTCCATTTATTTGTATTGTTTTAAAAGTTCCTCTTGTTATTGATTTCTAGTTTTATTTCATTGTAGTTAGAAAGGTACTTGATGTGATTTTAATTCTTTTAATTTTTGTGATTTGTTTTGTGACTTACCATGCAGTCTCTCCTTGAAAATATTGCATGTGCTTATGAAAAAAAAAGTGTGTTCTGTAGCTGTTGGATGAAAAGAACTGTCAGTGTCTTTTAAGTCCATTTGGTCTAAAGTCAGTTTAAACTCAATGTTTCTGTGTTGATTTTCCATGTATATGATTTGTCCATTGCTGAAAGTGGGGTGTTGAAGTCCCCAAGTATTATTGTAATGGAGTCTGTCTTTCCCTTTTGATCTAATAACATTTGCCTTACATATCTGGGTGCTCTGATATTGGGTGCATATATATTTACAATTTTTGTATCCTCTTCCTGATTTCATCCCTACTGTTTTTGATACAAAGTCTCTCATCTATTGTAAGTATAGCTACTCCTTATGTAGTCATGATTATGGTTTAAAAATATATATATATATATATATATATATATATATATATATATAGCCTTTGGTTTCCATTTGCATGGAATATATTCTATTCCTTCACTTTCAGTCTATGGTGTCTTTCTCTTTTTTTTTTTTTTTAAGACAGAGTCTTGCTCCAATGCCCAGGCTGGAGTGCAGTGGTGCTATGTTAGCTCACTGCAACCTCCACCTCCCGGATTTAAGCAATTCTCCTGCCTCAGCCTCCCAAGTAGCCTGGACTACAGGCACACACCACCATGCCTGGCTAATTTTTATATTTTTCGTAGAGACGGGGTTTCACTATGTTGGCCAGGCTGGTCTTGAACACCTGACCTCAAGTGATCGACCCACCTCGGTCTCCCAAAGTGCTGGGATAACGGGTGTGAGCCACTGCATCTGGCCACATTTGTGTCTTTAGGGGTGAAGTGAGTTTCTTGTAGGTAGCATATAGTTGGAACATTTAAAATAGCCATTTAGCATATATCTTTTAAGGTAGGAATTTAATCTGCTTACCTCAAGGTTTTTATTTTTAGGTGGAAGACGCACACCTTTCATTGTGTTGTTTTCAGGATGTCTGTTTGTTGTTTGTTCTTTTCTTCATCTCATATATTTTATCATTGTGTTTTGTTTTTTCTGTAGTGATAAGATTTGATTTTTTTCTCTTTTTTCTTTGTGTGTCTGCTCTACCAGTGAGTCTTATAGTTTTACGTGGTTACATAATGATGATTATTGTCTTTTTATTTCCAGATAGAGCATTCCCTTGATCATTTCTTGAAAGGCTGGTATCGTGGTGATAAATTCCCTTCATTTTTGCTTGCCTGAGACACACTATATTTCTACCTAATGACCTAATTTCTTTTTTTTTTTTTGGATAAATGGCATCTTGCTCTGTTGCCCCAGCTGGAGTGCAGTGGCATGATCTTGGCTCACTGCAACCTCCACCTCCCAGGTTCAAGCAATTCTCCTGTCTCAGCCTCTGGAGCAGATGGGATTACAGGCGCATGCCATCATGCCTGGTTATTTCTGTAGAGATGGGGTTTCACCGTGTAGGCCAGGCTGGTCTTGAACGCCTGAACTAAAGTAATTTGCGTGCTTCAGGATCCCAACGTACTGGGACTACAGGCGTGAGCCACCGCACCTGGCTTTTTCTACCTGATTTCTGATGGGCTGATTTGCTGTGTGTAGTATTTTTGCCTAATATTTTTTCTTTCAGGATTTTGGATGTATCATCCCATTTTTTTGCTGGCCTGTGAGGGTTTCTGCTGTTAGTCTAATGAAGATTCCCTTATATGTGACTTGATGCTTTTCTGGTGGTGCTTTTAGATTTCTGTCTGTCTTCGACTTTTGTCAGTTCAGATATAACATGCCTTGGAGATGACCTTTTTGGGGATCTTTGAGCTTCCTGCATCTGAATGTCCGTATCTCTCAAAAGGCTTGAGAAGTTTTAGCTTTTATTTCGTTTTCACTTTTCTAATAGTTTATTTTTCATCTTGCTCTGATCTCCTTAGCAGCTATAATTTCATTAAATTTATTTTTTTGTCTTTTTATTTTATTTTTTTTTTTTGAGACAGAGTCTCACACTGTCACCCAGGCTGGAGTGCATTGGCACAGTCTCGGCTCACTGCAACCTCTGACTCCTGGGTTCACGTGATTTTCCCGCCTCAGCCTCCGGAGTAGCTGGGATTACAGGCGCACACCACCACACCCAGCTAATTTTTGTAATTTTCGTAGAGACAGGGTTTCACTATGTTGGCCAAACTGGTCTCGAACTCCTGACCTTGTTACCCACCTGCCTTGGCCTCCCAAAGTGCTGGCATTACAGGTGTGAGCCACTGTACCCAGCCTATTTTCTTTTATTAAAAATTTTTATTAAGTATTTTTTCTTTTCTCTTTCTTTTTTTTTTTTGGAGACAGAGTTTTGCGCTTGTTGCCCAGGCTGGAGTGCAATTGTGCGATCTTGACTCACCGCACCCTCCGCCTCTCGGCTTCAAGTGATTCTCCTGCCTCAGCCTCCCGAGGAGCCGGGATTACAGGCACCCACCACCATGCCTGGCTAATTTTTTGTATTTTTGGTAGAGATGGAGTTTCAACATGTTGCCCAGGGTAGTCTCAAACTCCTGACCTTAGGGGATTCACCCACCTCAGCCTCCCAAAGTGCTGGGATTACGCCTGTTAAGTATATTTTCTATGCCTTTTGTCATCTCGAAATAAGAAAGCCTGTAGGGTTTCTTCACTCCTTGTCATTACTTATTCTTCTCTGACTGGGTAATTCCAAACAAACTGCCTTTCTTTTGCTTAAGTCTGCTATTGATCTTCTCAGTCGTACCTTATATTTTATTCATTCAATTCTTCAGCTGCAGGATTTCTGTTTGGTGATTTTAAAATATTTCTTTCTTTAATTTCTCATTCATGTTATGAACTGTTTCTCTGATATTATTGAATTATCTTTCTGTATTCTCTTTTATTTTTTCCTTTTTTTTTTTCGGGAAGGATTGTCACTCTGTCACCTAGACTGGAGTGCAGTGGCACGATCTCAGCTCAGCAATCTCTGCCTCCCTGGTTCAAGCAATTCTCCTGCCTCAGCCTCCCGAATAGCTGGGATTTCAGGTTTGCGTCACCACGCCCAGTTAATTTTTGTATTTTTGGTAGCGACAGAGTTTCACCATGTTGGCCAGGCTGGTTTTGAACTGACCTCAAGTGACCCTCCTGCCTTGGCCTCCCAAAATGCTGGGATTACAGGCATGAGACACTGCACCCGGCCTTGTTGAGTTTTTTTGGTTTTGTTTTGTTTTTTTTTCCTACTATATAAAGTACATCTGAGCAGACTTTATTGAGGTTTTTTTTGTTTTGTTTTGTTTTGAGACAGTCTTGCTCTGTTGCCAGGCGCCCGACTATAGCACAGTGGCGCGATCTCTGCTCACTGCAACCTCCACCTCCTGGGTTCAAGCAGTTCTCCTGCCTCAGCCTCCCGAGTAGCTGGGACTACAGTCATGTGCCACCGTGCCCAGCTAATTTTTGTATTTTTTAGTAGAGACGGAGTTTCACCATGTTGGCCAGAATGGTCTTGATCTCTTGACCTCGTGATCTGCCCACCTCAGCCCCTTATTGAGTTTTTAAAAGATCATTATTTTGAATTCCTTTTTTTGTAATTGGTAATTTTCTTTTCATTATAGCTTGTTACTGGAGAGTTATTGTGTTCCTTCCATGGTAACAGATTCCTTGCTTTTTCATGTTTCTTTTGTCCCTGCGTTGATGTCTGTGCATCTGGTGGAACAGTGGCCTCTTCCCATTTTTCTCCAGTCACTTTCATAGAGGCTTCACCTGCAGCTGGTCCTTAGTGTGCTGGTTGAGAAGGTGTATTGACTGTTTCCAGATAGATGAAATGGTATAGTCTTTGTTCAGCTCTGTCAACAGTATTTAATGTTGGCAGTAACTGTTTGCCTTAGTGTCCTAGGTTATAAAAGTTTGTAGCAGTGGTGACTAAGTTGTTAATGGCAGGGCCTTTTTGGAGTCCTATTTTCATTTGTCCCACAATGAAATTACTTAGCTATGAAGATACTAGTTGTTGTCAAGTGTCATGTGGCCTATAGGCAGATACAGTGGCTCTGGGTTCCAGCTGCAGGCGCTCAGGGCAGCTGTGGGTCTGGGGTTCTAGGCTCAGCATCTGATGAACCTATTGTGGCACCTGGATTTTGAGCTGGAGATTTGCTCCACGTGGTAGAATTGGAGGTAGGTTTACCACAGAGCCAGGATCTGTGACTCTGATGTACCCCCTAGCAGCTTGGGTCTGAAGGGCCAGGTTGTAGCTTTAATTTTGTTTCTGGGTGGCAGGATACAGCACAGGCCCAGCTCTGGGGAATAAGTGGTGCTCTGGAGTTCTGGGCCAAGGAAGCAGGATATGGCTGCAGTTTGGTAACCTGAGCCATTCAGGCCCATTGGCAACTCGGGTTTCTGGCATAGCACAGCTTTTATGTGGGCAATAGGGAGCAGCCTGCTGATGACTCAACTCCCCAGGGAGAGAGCTGTCTCAGCAGGTCACACTTTACGAGGCTAGGCTAGGCCCCTGGCAGCTGGTTATCCAGCCAGCTCCCTATAGTGAATACTAAAGCTGTTTGGCCTGTAGTGTGGGGTGTCTCATCTCATGCCCTGCTTTGTTTCCCTGGAATGTGAGGTACCATGTCAGCTCAGCCCAGGAATGCGGAGCTACTCAGTTCGGGCAAGGCACTGCCTCTCCAGGGGGCTATATGCCTCTTCTGCTCAGGTCTAGGGTGTGTGACTCCTCGGGCTGGCCCAGGCACCATTTTTCTAGGATGCAGGAAGCTGCTTCAGGTTAGGTACTGGGCTGTGTGTTTGCTTGGGATGGCCAAGACACAGCTACCTGGGAGGCAGGGTGCTACTTCACCTTAGGCACTGGGGAGGTATGAGCTCTCGATGGCCAAAGTACTGTTTTCCCAGGAGGCAAGGTCCTGCGTCAGCTCTGGCCTAGAGGGGCAGGATGCAGCAGCCACTGGGAGGGGTAGATGGAGGAGCTACACTAAGGCATCCTTTCCGGAGGCAGCGTGCAGCTTCAGCTCAGGTCCCTGGAAACTCTGGCACTGCATGGCCTCACATGGGAAGGTGGAAAAGCTGCTTATAGATGTTGGGCCACCAGGTGGGGGTGGTTGGTGGTGGCTTATCCTCAGGGATGAAGGGGTACCATGGGTACTCACCCCTGGAACCAGACAGACTCCAGCAATTCCAAGATAAACAGCACAGTAGTTGTGTAGGCCACAGGGGCCAGGACAGTGTCAGCTCCTTAGGAGCATAGCTGTGTGGACTCCAGGCGGGTCCCTCAGCTAAACGTAGTGCCTGTGAGGGCTGCAGGAGACCCCAGTGGTGAGGACTGTAGGTGTCCATGGTGGTGACGGATGCTGCTAGCATGCCACCGCTCACTTTTTCCACACAGAAGTTCCTTCTGGTTTTCAGCTGATCCTCACTGGGGGATTGGGTCGTGGAGGCCCGGCGTTTTCTTTCATTCTCTACTCTGCCATCTGAGTTTCTGTGCTCACCAGAGTTTCTGTTATTCCTTTGACCTATTCTGCTGCTTTCCCTTACTTATTTGCATTAAAACATAGTTACTTGTATTTGGGCTGTGTAGGGGTGGGGAGAAGGGACTGCTAGGGACTGCTGAGGGACTCCATCTAGGGACTGCTAAGCTGCCTTCTTGCTGGCGTCACTCTCTTGCTACAGATATTTGGCTGGAAACATTTTCACTTGTATTCTGTAAATAACTAGGAGTAGAATTGCTGCGTCATATGATATGTGTATATTTACCTTATAGGAGACTGCCAAGTTGTTTTCTAAAATGGCTGTACCATTTTGATTTCTCAGCAGTATTTTGTGGAGCTCCAGTTCTGCATCTTTGTCAACAGCTGGTTTTGTTACACTTTAATTTTTTCAATTTAACAGGTGTTAGAGGCGTCTCATTGTGGATTTAAATTGCGTTGCTGAAATATCTACTGATATTGAGCATTTTTTCATGTGTTCATTCTTCATATATCTTTAGTTATCTGTCCAAATGTTTTTTTTTTTTTTGAGATGGAGTTTCTCTCTTGTTGCCCAGGCTGGAGTACAATAGTGTGCTCTCCGCTCACTGTAACCTCCTCCTCCTGGGTTCAAGTGTTCTCCTGCCTCAGCCTCCTGAGTAGCTGGGCTTACAGGCACCCGCGACCAAGCCCAGCTAATTTTTGTATTTTTAGTGGAGACAGGTTTCACCGTGTTGGCCGGGCTGGTCTCAATCTCCTGACCTCAAGTGATCGGCCCACCTCAGCCTCCCAAACTACTGGTACCACAGGCGTGAGCCACTGCACACGGCCCTGTCTTTCCAAATCTTTTGTCCAATTTTAAATTGTTTTTCCTTCTTACCATTACATTTTAAGAATTTATTTTATCTTTTAATATTCTGAATGCTAGTTATTTGTCAGATACATGTTTTGCAAACCATTTATCTGTATTTGGGTTCTTTTCATTATCTTAGCAGTGTATCCTGAAGAGTAGTTTTTAATTTTGATGTAATCCAAAACATTTTGGTTGTGTTCTTTGGTATCATATTTTTGTTGTTGTTGTTTTATAGATATGGGGTCTCGCTGTATTAACCAGGCTGATCTTGATCTCCTGAACTCAAGTGATCCTCCCACCTTGGCCTCCCATCCTATGTAATTAGATTTGGTGTAACTCAATGTTACAAAGCTTTGACATCTGTTTGAGTTAATGTTTATATATCGTGTTACTTAAGGTTTTCATACTAAATTTAAACATACTTATATTTTATAACCAAACAAGTCATATTGGGGCATACTCATTAGGATTGAGTGCTTTCTTACACCAAAATACATGTAAACAAACAAATAACAAAATACGAGTATACAAAGATTTTTTTCTTTTTTTTTAAAGCTACTGCAAATCAAGTATACAAAGATTTAAAACACCTTTATAATAACAACTGTAAATAGTTCAATTGACAGTCATTTGTAAGGTGTTTAAATAAATTGTGAAACTAATTAAGTGGAAGAAAACATACTGATTAAAACTGCTGCTTTTATCCAACAAGATGGGTGAATTTCCCAGGAAAGAATACTTGAGTTCAGGCCTGTTCAAGTCCCAACCTGTTTGTGGTTTGAGGTTGCTCTCTGCCTCATAGAGCAAAGTGGAGAGTTTACCTTCTGAGAAGACAAAGTTTTCTTCTCTGAAAAAGTTGCCCACATAGTTGTCTTTGGCATTGGCAAGGGGTGACAGGTCAGGATTGAGGTCTCATGATTCTGGATTTCCTGTTGAGGCTGAAGGAAAAGGTAGTGACTATAATCAGAAAATGTAGCGTTACCTCCAGAACTCATCACCTTAAAAAAAATGTTTTTTGAACTGACATGCTTGAGCTTTTTTTCTTTTTTCTTTCTTTCTTTCTTTTTTTTTTTTTTTGATGGGTTCTTGCTCTGTCACCCAGGCTACAGTGCAGTAGTGCAATCATAGCTCACTTAGCCTTGTCCTCCCTGCCTAAACAATCCTCCTGCCTTGACCTCCCTAGTAGCTGAGACCACAGACGCATGCCACCGTGGTGGCTAATGTTTTAATTTTTTGTAGAGAGAACTCCCTATGTTGCCCAGCCTGGTCATAAACTCCTTGGCTCAGGTGATACTCCTGCCTCAGCCTTCCAAAGTGTTGGATTAGAGGCATGAGCCACTGTGCCTGGCCAGAGCTCATCACTGTTAACTCAGCCTAGGTTTCACAGCAGTCATTGAAATAGATTTATTAATGATAATAACAGATACAGAGCCTCATTCCCAAAGAAACTTTGAGTGGCAATGACATACCAGATCCACAGGAGCAAATACTGTAGAATTACGTTTTCAAGTTTATAGGCGAACATCACATGTGATGATAAAGAGAAAATACTGGTCACATATATGTAGTATTAACAGAGAAGGCAAATTTGTGCCTGAGAAGCTACTGGGAATGTTCCTCTGCATACTAGGAATTACATGGGAAACTCATGTAGACGGTCTTCAGGCTTTTCCTTAAGATTTGTCCGCTTAATCTTATTTACTTATACCTGAATGAAAAATGGGAAAAATGATAAATGTAATAAACTAATACACTCAACCTTGTCCCTTGATGATATAACACAACAAAATCAGCATGCTTGGCATGAGCCTGCCAGATTGCCAATTCCATCCTACACTTGAGAGGATGCGGAATTCTGCCTTCATAGTTCCACACCTTAAATGTGTATCACTAATAGTAGCTTTATATTTTTGGCTGATTTAAAAACTGATATTAATGAAATAATGCTATAGAGATGCTTTTTGTATTAATTGGATATAGTTATTCTTAAAGATGTTTGAAATCAGTATACCTTTCTAATTATCTCTAATCACACAGACATTAAATGATACTGCTTTAGAATTCATGAACTGCATCTCAGGAGATGACACTGTAGAGATGACATCTGTAGAGATGACATTGTGGGCACATTGTAAGCAAAACTTCAGGTTGAATATCCTATGGTAATTTAAAAACAGCAAAATTGTGTGGTGAATAATGAGCTTGAGCACTTTACAGGACCATAGGGACCCCTTCAATGTCAGGATGACAGTGCTGAGCAGAGAAGTCAGGTAATTAGCCCAAGCCCACAGTCTAAGGGCAGACCCGATCTGCTTTTCCTGATTTGTTAGAACACTGCCTGTTATACTACTTAGAAAAATCCTATGAAATCGGTATTGTCATTACTTTACAAATAAAATATTCTTCAATTCTTGTTTCCTTTGTGCATGGGTTACTAAGTATTTTGTAATTTGAATTTCAAGCATATTTTTTAAAAATCAAGTATCTAGGCTGGGCATGGTGGCTTACACCTATAATCGCAACATTTTGGGAGACTGAGGCAGGAGGATCACTTGAGGCCAGGAGTTCAAGGAATCTCTTGTTCTCTATACTGATTGTATTTTCTGTTCTATTCTCTGAAAGTTAAAGGGGAGTTTTTTCTGATACTATTGTCTTTTTTCATTCAGTTTGTGCTAAAAGAAAACATTGTGCAACTGATGTCTGCTGTTCAGTCCAGATTTGTCCATTATGGTGTATGAATCTCAGAACGTCACCTGTGTTATACCTGCCTCCTTGACATCATTACTGAGATAGCTAATACTAAAATATCCTGGTTTGACTGTATATTTAATTCTTTATTATTATGCTAAAGTTTTAAATGTAATTTGAATTGATTTTAAAAATTGTATACAGGCCAGGTGCAGTGGCTAACACCTATAATCCCAGCACTTTGGAAGTCTCATGCAGGAGGATTGCCAGAGACCAGGAGTCTGAGACCAGCCTGGGCAACACAGTGAAACTCTCATCTTTATAAAAAGTGTATAAACTGTATATTTTCCTGGTGTTTCCTTCCTTATTCCCACTTGTCAGATGCAAATACACATCTTTGTGTGTTTCTGTTTAGTAATTACAAGTATACACTTTTCATATTTCTATTTCATATATTTCTCTGACATTATATCTTAGGTGTGTAATTTAGGAACTATTACTGGATTATTTTAATCCATTACAAATTATTCAAGCATTTATTCTGTATTCAGTTCATGTGATAGCTAATATATTTGGTTTTAAGTGCATCTTATTTTGCGGTTTTCTGGGCTGTTTTTTTTTTGTGCTTTCCTTTAAAAATATGTATAGATTATTAATATTCTTAATTTTCTTTTAGTTTGAAATGTATATACTCATTCATTAGTCTAAGATAAGAATTATAACACATCTTGGCCGGGCACGGTGGCTCACGCCTGTAATCCCAGCACTTTGGGAGGCCAAGGCGGGCGGATCACCTGAGGTCAGGAGTTCAAGACCACCCTGGCCAACATGGTGAAACCCCGTCTTAAAAAAAAAAAAATTATAACACATCTCTTACCTATCATAGAATTGTTAATACCTTTACCCTTTTCTTGAACACATCAAAGGATGTTATTGAGTGTTTGGAGTATAGCATTTCTATTATTCTGCTCAATTAGGAGATACTGTTGGTGTTGTATAGAGATAACAAGTAATTGTATTGATCTGCAGATGCATCTGTCTCTTGGATTCTCATTCCTTCTACCACTGCAGACCTTTCAGCTGTAATCACTTTCCTTTGGCCTTAAGAATAACTTTTAGGGTTACTTTTCTACTAAATTTACAATTTTTGACCAGATATAATCTTATTTTATGCTCTTCCTGAAAAATACTATTGTGGATAGAAATCTAGGTTGATGGTTATTTCTTCAGCAGTTTGACCATGTCATTCCACTGTGTTCCTGATCTCCTGTATATTGGTTGTGAATGGAGACAATTTATATTGTGTTTATAGTTTTTCTGTGCTATAGGAACAGTATTTGAATCTGATGCAAAGGACAACACACCCTAGAGATTGTAACAGTGAGATGAACCTGGTGTTTGGATGGGGTTTTGAGTTGCTGGAATAATGGAGTTACAGTGTACAATGCATAGGAGACATAATAAATTATAGATCTGGTGAACAAATTAATGAATCGTGCCATGAACTGGTTAGATGCTTACCCGCATGTCACAGAAGATCTTCGCTTGCGAGGAGGGTGGGAAATACTTCTTGATCAGCTCTCAACTCTTGCAGCATCGGGCCCCTTTCAATGGGGAAGAGCCACACAGAAGCAATGAGTGGGGAAGCTTTTCATACTGGACAAAGGGATTGCAAGTACAGCAATTGTGGGAAAGCCTTTTGCTGCAAAGAAACTTTCAGCATCAGAAAATCCATGCTGGAGTAAAGCCTTATGAGTGCAGTCAATGCTGGCATACTTTTAATAACAGCTACTATTCTGTAGTTACACAAGAGAATTCACAGCAAAGCTGTGCCTTAGGAGTGCAGTAATTATAGGAAATCCTTTGGCTCCAGCTCTAACCTCCATATATACCAAAGAGTTCATACAGGACCAAGGCTTTACGAGTGCAGAAGGTGAGAAATCCTCTATCATTAGATATCTTATTTAGCTCCAGAGAATTCATGGTGGAGAAGGCCTTATGAGTACAGCTCAGGTGGCAAGTTCTTTACAAAGACAACGTTTGTTGAGTACCAGAAAGTCCACACTGGAAAATGTCTTCTCCATGGTAAATGCGGGGAATTCTAAAGCCACAATTCCTACCTGATATGGTTAGGCTTTGTGTCCTCACCCAAACCTCATCTTGAATTGTAATCTCCATAATTCCTAGTGACCAGGGCGGGACCTGGCGGGTGGTCATTAGATCATGGGGGCAGTATCCCCCATGCTGTTCTTGTGATACTGAGTTCTCATGAGATCTGATGGGGTTTTTTGTTTGTTTTGAGACAGAGTCTCACTCTGTTGCCCAGGCTGGTGTGCAGTGGCACGATCTTGGCTCACTGCTACCTCCGCTTCCCAGGTTCAAGTGATTCTCCTGCCTCAGCCTCCCAAGTAGCTGGGACTACAGGTGTGTGCCACCAACACTCAACTAATTTTTGTATTTTTAGTAGAGACAGGGTTTCATCATATCGGCCAGACTGGTCTCAAACTCCTAACCTCAAGTGATCTGCCTGCCTCAGCCTCCCAAAATGTTGGGATTACAGGCATGAGCTGCCGTGCCCAGCCCTCAATCTGATGGTTTTATAAGGGGCTCTTTCCTGTTCGCTCCTTTGCTCTCTCTCATCTGCCTCCATGTAAGATGTGTCTTCACAGCCGGGCAGGGTGGCTCGCGCCTGTAATCCCAGCACTTTGGGAGGCCAAGGCAGGTGGATCACGAGGTCAAGAGATTGAGACCATCCTGGTCAACATGGTGAAATCCCGTCTCTACTAAGAAAAAAAAAATACAAAAAATTAGCTGGGCACAGTGGCGCGTGCCTGTAATCCCAGCTACTCAGGAGGCTGAGGCAGGAGAATTGCCTGAACCCATGAGGCGGAGGTTGCGGTGAGCCGAGATCACGCCATTGCCCTCCAGCCTGGGTAACGAGCGAAACTCTATCTCAAAAGAAAAAAAGATGTGTCTTCACTTCTCTCTTGCCTCCTGCCGTGATTTTAAGTTTCCTGAGGCCTCCCCAGCCATGTGGAACTGTAAGTCAATTAAACCTTTTTCCTTTATAAATTACCCAGACTCAGATATGTTTTTATAGCAGTGTGAGAATGGACTACCTTATACCACAAAATTCACAATGGAACAAGACGTTATGTGTTCAGGAAATGCGAGAAGCAGAAGTTCCTATCTTGTTTGGCAAAGTCCTTTTGTAAAAAGACCTTTTGTAGCAGATATGAGAAAGCATACAGTGAAGGCCTAATCTCATTAGGCATCAGAAAGTTTACACGGGAGAGAAGATGGAATGTGATCATTGTTTAATACAGCATGATCATAAGAGAAAATCTCTGAGAATAACTTTGGCAGGGAGCTCTAAGCAAGAATTTGAACCTCAGACATCTGTACATTCATGCTGTAGAGATTACCTACGACTGTATACATGATCAGAAACAAATGGGGTCCTTATCTCTTTACCCCTCGTTTAGTGTGGATATGATCCAGCTGCTGCCCAAAAGATCTGAGCTGGGGCCTCCTGTGGATTTCCAGAAGTGCCCGTCCTTAATAAACAGTGTTGACTTCATATGGTAGCTGAGATGGATTTGTCCAACCAGCTTCCCAGTCCACCAACCTTAGACGTGCCCACCTCATGATGTTCTCATTCGTGCAGAGAGAAATGCCATGGTGTTTAACCCTTCAGTCTGTTCTGTTCATAGTGTGGGACTGGTTGAGAAAAGAAGGGCTTTGCTAGCAGGGACCACCAACTTTATGTGCCTCAGAGTGGACAGCAGGATGGCAGAGAGTAGCTCCTTAGTCTAGTTTGGCCTGTTTTGCAAAGCTGCCAACATCTCTTAGGAAAAACCGTAGGGCATTGTAGGAAAAACTCAGGATCTCTATGAGCCCTAAGCTTACCCTGATGAGGGAGTAGTTGTGACAACCTCCAGCAGTTCTAGAAGTAGCATGAGTTGAGTCCCTTTTTCCCAGAGGATGTGTCATATTCACTCAGTTCTGTTGAGGGTGGCTGTCTCCCACAACCTCTATGCAGAGGACATTGTCCCTGGAGTCTAAAACCTGGCAGGCATGTAAGGCCTACAGGGGCTACGTAGGAAACTGATACAGAAACACTGGATAGCAGCGACTGGTGGAGCCTGGGAAACTAGAAGTTACGTGTCCTCTAAAGGGGACACACAAATTTAATGTGACGAGGACTCTGTGATGACTACAGAAATTCTCAGGACCCGCTGAGCTCATTTTCTTCTGTGGCCGAGGCCAGTGTGAGAGCAAATCTGAAGCTGTGTGAATTCCTGTACTTGTTGGGCTGTTGATATTTTGGTCTTCACCGCACAGGCAGGAACCCCAGGACTGACAAAAGAGAGCTTGTAGTCCATGGTGCATCTTCTGTGACCCAGCCAGCATTTGGGGAGTGATGGCCTTCATTGCTTTCTAGTTTTTGCTGCCACTGAAGCAGGGCCCACTCAAGACATGGGAAGAGGAAGAGGGCTGAATAAACACAGGGTTGATTGATTCAGATTTTTATGTGGAAACTTTTTTCTTTTTTTTTTTTTGAGACAGAGTTTCGCTCTTGTTACCCAGGCTGGAGCGCAATGGCGCGATCTCAGCTCACTGCAACCTCCGCCTCCTGGGTTCAGGCAATTCTCCTGCCTCAGCCTCCCAAATAGCTGGGATTACAGGCACGCGCCACCATGCCCAGCTAATTTTTTGTATTTTTAGTAGAGACGGGGTTTCACCATGTTGACCAGGATGGTCTTGATCTCTTGACTTCGTGATCCACCCGCCTCGGCCTCCCAAAGTGCTGGGATGACAGGCGTGAGCCACCACGCCCGGCCACTTTTTTTTCTTAACACGTTAATGACATATCATTGGTATACAATAGACACATTGAAATTGTATAATGTGATAAATTTTGACACATATACACATGTCCAAGGTTTCCTCATGCCCCTTACTAATCTCCTCTTACCATTCTCCATTTATCCCCATGTGGCCACTGATATGTTTGACACTCCACATTAGTCAGCATTTTCTAAAGTTTTATATAAATGTAATCATATGGTATGTGATTATTTCTTGTCTGTCAGGAAACTTTTTATTTTAGATGTAGGGGTTACAAATGCAGTTTTGTTACCGGGATATATTATGTACTGGTGAAGTCTGGGCTTATAGTGTGACTGTCACCCAAGTACTGTACATTATACCTAACAGACAATTTCTCTTTGTTCACCTTTCTTCTTCCTTGTTCTGTGGGTTTATTTTCAACTTGTATTTTAAGCTCAGCAGGTACATGTGCAGGCTTGTTACATGGATAAATTGTGTGTCACTGGGGGGTTGATGTACAATTGATTTTGTTTCCCAGGTAGTGAGCAAAGTACCCAATAGGAAGTTGTTTTTTTTTCCCCTTACCCTTCTCCCACCCTCCCCACTTAAGTAGGCCCTGGTGGCTCTTTTTCCCGTCTTTGTATCTATGTGTTCTCAATGTTTACCTCCCACTTAGAAGTGAGAAGATGCAGTGTTTTGTTTTCTGTTCCTGCACTAATTCATTTCAGATAATGGCCTCCAGCTGCATCCATGTTGCTGCAAAGAACATGATTTTTTTTTTTTGGAGACGAAGTTTTGCTCTTGTTACCCAGGCTGGAGTGCAATGGCAGGATCTCCGCTCACCGCAACCTCCGCCTCCTGGGTTCAGGCAATTCTCCTGCCTCAGCCTCCTGAGTAGCTGGGATTACAGGCGCGTGCCACCATGCCCAGCTAATTTTTTGTATTTTTAGTAGAGACAGGGTTTCACCATGTTGACTAGGATGGTCTCGATCTCTTGACCTCGTGATCCACCCGCCTCGGCCTCCCAAAGCGCTGGGATTACAGGCGTGAGCCACCGCGCCCAGCCCAGAACATGATGTTTTTTATGGTTGCATAGTAATCTGTGGTGCGTGTGTACAACATTTTCTTTATTCATTTCACTGTGGATGGGCATCTAGGCTGATTCAAGTCTTTGCTATTGTGAATAGTGCTGTAGTGAACAGACAGGTGCATGTGTCTTTTTGGAGAACGACTTATATTCCTTTGGGTACACACCTAGTAATGGGATTGCTGGGTCAAATGGAAGGTCTGTTTTAAGTTCTTTGAGAAACCTCCAAACTGCTTTCTACAATAGCTGCACTAATTTACTTTCCCAGCACCGGTATATAAGCGTTCCTTTTTCTCCACAACCTTGCCAAGATCTGTTACTTTTTTACTTTAAAACAGCCGTTCTGACTGACGTGAGACGGCATCTCATTGTGGTTTCACTTTCTCTTAATGATTAGTGATGATGGACCTTTTTCGCTTATGCTTATTGGGCACATGTATGTCTTCTTTTGAGAAATGTCTGTTTATGTCCTTGGCGGAATTCTTTTTTGTTTTTTTTTAATGGAGTCTTGCTCTGTCGCCAGGCTAGAGTGCAGCGGCGCGATCTTGGCTCACTGTAACCTCTGCCTCCTGGGTTCAAGCGATTCTCCTGCCTCAGCCTCCCGAGTAGCTGGGACTACAGGCGCGCGCCACCATGCCCAGCTAATTTTTGTATTTTTAGTAGAGACGGGGTTTCACTATGTTAGCCAGGATGGTCTCGATCTGTTGACCTCGTGTCAAGACACCTCCCAGTGTCTAGGACTACAGGTGTACACCACGATGCCTTGCTTTTTCTCGGGTGGCGGGGCAGGGGTGGGGGGTAGATATAAGATCTTACTATATTGCCCAGGCTGGTCTCAAACTCCTAACCTCAAGCAATCATTTTATGTTGGCCTCCCAAAGCACTGGGATTACAGGTATGAGCCACCTCCGGAAAAGAGGCAAAGTGAACGAGAAGCTCTGGGCCCAGCCCAGGGTCGGAATCCGGGCCGACATCCCCGCCTCCTGACCTCAATTTTCCTAAGCTGGAAAAAAGCCGATCGACCCTCCGACATGTGCCCGTAGTAAAACGGCGACCCCAAGACGACACGGGGTCCCTTGTGCGCACTTACATGGAGTCGGCTGCGCTTGCTGAGTTCCCACACCCGGCAGATGCGAGGGAGCAACTAGCCGACTCAGAAGGCACCGCCCCCGGCGTCGGCCGCGGGCTCTGAGCCAATGACCGCCCAGGACAGCGGCTTTTTCTGCGGGCCGGGCGGCGGGGGGCGGGACTTCCGCCCTTCGCGTGACGTCATCTCCGTGAGCCGGATTGGCCCCGAAGCCGTGTGCGACCTGCAGCGCTGGGTCGGCGAGTCCGGCGTCCTGAGCGGGGCAGGGTGGGGACCGTGTTGCGCCCCTTCCCGCGTCTCGCGGGAACCTAACGCCCCGAGCGGGGTCTTCCACTGGCACCCGCCGGGGCCTGGGCTTCCGCAGCCGCGCTCTGTCTCCTCAGTCCCGACGCTGCGCCCGTGTGGTGCGCGTTTTTCTCTGGGGAAACTGAGGCCCTGAGTGCGAGAGTCGGCCGAGGTCGCCCCGCCCGGGACAGAGAAGGGCCGGGGTCGGTGAGCCGCGGCGTTGCCGGGCCCCGCCAGGGCTGCAGGGTCCCAGGATGGCGGGCTTGGCGCAGGTGAGTGGACGAGGTCTCCGCCTCGCTGCTGCTCTGCCGCTCTGGAGGCCTCCTGGGCAGGCGGAGCCAAGACCCGTGGGAGTCGTCTTCGTCGCCGTCGTTTAAGAGAAGTGGCCGTCGCTTGTCACTTCTTTCATCCGCAGTCCTGCAACAGTGTTGCTCTCCGACCGGTGCCCGGCCCCTGGTAGGCGGGTTCTCATCACACTTCGCCGAAATCCAGCCGCCGCCCCAGCCGCCAGCCAACGCCGCTGACCTTGCCCCTCCGTTCTTCGTGGTCCTTCGCCTTCAGAGCCGCCAGCCTGACTGTGCAGTCCTCTTCCGTTTCCCAGCCTTTCTCTGCACTTCCTTTTTACCGCAAACACTGCCCCTATACATTCGCAGGGCCTCCCTCTCACATCCTTCTGGCCTCTGTCCAGATGTCCCCTCTTTGGAGGTACTTTTCTTGGCAATTCCGGCTAAAGTGACGCCTTACACGCTTGCCCAGAGTCTGGCATTTTTTTTTTTTGAGACGGAGTGTCGCTCTTGTTACCCAGGCTGGAGTGCAATGGCGCGATCTCGGCTCACCGCAACCTCCGCCTCCTGGGTTCAGGCAATTCTCCTGCCTCAGCCTCCCGAGTAGCTGGGATTACAGGCACACACCACCGTGCCCAGCTAATTTTTTGTATTTTTAGTAGAGACGGGGTTTCACCATGTTGACCAGGATGGTCTCGATCTCTTGACTTCGTGATCCACCCGCCTCGGCCTCCCAAAGTGCTGGGATTACAGGCGTGAGCCACCGCGCCCGGCCTAGTCTGGCATTTTTGTATAGGGAATCTGGCGATATTAAAGAAGCCTGCCATCTGAGTTTGTCTAGGATGTTATGTGAGTAAAGAGAAAAAATAATTGCCAAGAATGATAGCTGATCATCAGAGTCCTTGCCGTGGGCTGATTGGCAGGTATTACTTAACCCTCAGATCATTTAATCCTGAACGCCCTGGAATTAGGTTCTCTTGTCGTCACTGTTTACACAATAGCGGTTTGAGGCTCACAAAGGTGCAGTCACTGTAGCTCTTACCATATCAGAAAGTAACAACTGGTATGTCTACCATCACAGCCTGTGTTTTTGCCCTCTTTTTTTTTTTTTTTTTTGAGACAGAGTCTCATTCTGTCGCCAGGCGCCAGGCTGGAGTGCAGTGGCACAATCTCGGCTCACTGCAACCTCCGCCTCCCGGGTTCAAGCAATTCTCCTGCCTCAGCCTCCCGAGTAGCTGGGACTACAGGCGCACACCACCATGCCCAGCTAATTTTTGTATTTTTAGTAGAGACGGGGTTTCACCATGTTGGCCAGGATGGTATCGATCTCTTGACGTTGTGATCTGCCCGCCTTGGCCTCCCAAAGTGCTGGGATTACAGGCTTGAGCCATCACGCCCGGCTTTTGCCCTCTTCTTTACCCACAGTGGTTAGGGAGCCCTGGGGATGACACCTAAAGTAACCTTTGCAAGGTAAGCAGGTCTCCTTCTAGCAGGTGGTCTTGGGCATGGGGAGTCGTGGCATTTCATACTGGTGGAACTGTATGGACTTAAAAGAAATGGCATATTGGTTGTTTAAGGAGCCCGCAGGGGACCCTTGTGGCCTCCACAGTGGTTTCCCGAGTGTTTTCCACTATACCAGCTGACACACATTCCAGAAGATTTTGTAGTCTTTCGCTAGATGTACCTTCCTCCTTAGGACAGACATCGCAGCCAGTCAGGGGCCCATGTTCTCATGGCTATAACCTGTTGTGTTGTCCTCTGTGACTCTCGTTCCTTGCTCCTGATGTGTCCTGACCTCAGGGATACTTGCTGGCAGGACTCAAACAAGGAAAGGTAGTGATAGCTCATTGTGGATTCTTCCTGTAAGAATGGGCATCTGTGAGTCCCAGAAGAAGTGTCCAAGGCAGCAGATGCAGGTCCAGGCTCTGCCACTTCTGAGGCAGGTGCCACCACCTCAGGTGACTCCACTGTGAGGTAGGTGATTGTGACTGTGCTGCTCTGCCTATGTCCCTGAAAATATTTTCAGATAGCTAAGCCCAGCACAGTGGCATGTGTCCGTAGTCCTGGCTTGGGAGGCTAAGGCAGGAGAATCATGAGTTCAAGCCCAGCCTGGGCAAAATAGTGAGACCCTGTCTCAAAAAAAAAAAAAATCCTGAAAATATTTTCAGGGTGGCTCAAATGGATGTATGTATTTCAGTGTTTCCTGTCCTTGTTAACTGCACATTAACTTTGCTAATGAAGGAGTGTCAGGTTGCATGATTGGAACATAGACCACAGGGCCCTGGGTTCAAATTCTGTCTCTTCTGGTAAGACATGTGACTGGGTAGACTAGTAGAGGTCCTGGGCCTCAAGTCTGTGAGTGTGACATGCAGATGATGATGGTGAACTCAGGGGCTGTGGCCCTTTGCCCCAGTGTTTCTTTTTCTTTATTTTGTTTTTTTTTGAGACGGAGTTTCGCTCTTGTTACCCAGGCTGGAGTGCAATGGCGCGATCTCGGCTCACCGCAACCTCCGCCTCCTGGGTTCAGGCAATTCTCCTGCCTCAGCCTCCCGAGTAGCTGGGATTACAGGCACGTGCCACCATGCCCAGCTACTTTTTGTATTTTTAGTAGAGACGGGATTTTACCATGTTGACCAGGATAGTCTCGATCTCTTGACCTCGTGACCCACCCACCTCGGCCTCCCAAAGTGCTGGGATTACAGGCTTGAGTCACTGCGCCCGCCCCCCCCACCCCCTGTGTTTCTTTTAGCTTTTCTTTAAATCTTTTGACTATTCTTGATGAAGCTGGAAACACTGTTGTATTGACCTGGACATCAAGGCTCAGATAAATGAAATGAGGTCCCCAAGGTTACAGAGCAGGCATGTGTTGATTTCAGAAATTCGGTTTTAAACCTCAGGAGTCTGATCCTGAGAGGGGGACGTTGAGTCACTTTGCCATGACATGTAAAGCCGTCGGCACGAGGCAGGCACAAGGGAGGATGGGTTAGACTCAGGTGCTGTCGTTGCTGGTGGTGTTGTTTTTTGTTGTTACTCTTTCCTGCTCCTCTGATGTCTCAGAGCACTGACTGTCTGTGCCTCTCAGTCCACTTGGGATTGTCCTAACCTTATTTCTGTGTCAAGTGACTTCCTGCGGAGGAGGCCCCTCTCTCTTGACTGCTGCAATCCATGCAAAGCCGTGTCCACATTCCCCTCGTGTCTGGCACAGATCTTGAGCCTCTGGAGATGCTTGGTGATTTGACTCGGGTCACTGTACATCTTTTGCAGGATTGGAGTGACAAGTTCTAATTCTATTCCACAGTTCCAAGGGAAACACTACTATCTCCTAATTTTCCAGGTGTCTGTGACCTTTGAGGATGTGGCTGTTACATTCACCCAGGAGGAGTGGGGACAGTTGGATGCCACCCAGAGAACCTTGTATCAGGAGGTGATGCTGGAGACCTGTGGGCTTCTAGTGTCTCTGGGTAAGACCCCTCCTGGTCCCCTGCTCCCTTAAGATTGAGTTCTCCTACTCATGTACCCCTCTTCCTCCACAGCCTACTTGTTCTGAGGCTCCTGTCACCACACAGGGGTGTTCACTGTTTGCTCTGAGTGTAGGACTTGAGAGATCAGGGTCTGGTGTCCAGGAGCCCACTCCCATCTTCACTGCCTATGATCCCTGTATTCCTGGGCAAGTTAAGGAATCCCTCTGCGTCTCAATTTTTCTCATGAATAAAAAAGGGCCAGGCTGGGTGCTGTGGTTCACACCTGTAATCCCAGCACTTTGGGACGCCAAGGCAGATGAATCATGAGGTCAGGAGTTCGAGACCAGCCTGGCCAACGTGGTAAAACCCCCTCTCTACTAAAAATACAAAAAATTAGCTGGACATGGTGGCGGACACCGTTAATCCCAGCTACTGGGGTGGCTGGGGCAGGAGAATCACTTGAACCTGGAAAGCAGAGGATGCAGTGAGCCGAGATCGTGTCACTGCACTCCAGCCTGGGCGCAGTGCAAGACTCCATCTCAAAAAAAGGGGGGGGCAATATAGTATTTATTTTGCAGGGCCGGTTTGAGGGCAAATGGTTCAGTAGAGTGTGTTGTGATAGGTGGCTGGTGCAGGCTAGCACTTGTCACCCCTGTGGCTGTCACTATCGTTACTGCTGACTCAATCATTATCCCCTTACTCATCAGTATCACACTTGAACCCAACATTTTTTGGAACAACTTTGTATAGTTTTATGGTTAAATTGGCTTTTGATGACTAGACTCAGGTGTCCATTTTGGCTTGACCATTCGCCATTTCCCAGATTTTGGCAAATCACTTTATCTGCCTGAGCCTCGATTTCTTCATCTGTAATGTGGTCCTGATGGCAGTACATTCTTTTTTTTTTTTTTTTTTTTTGAGACGGAGCTTCACTCTTGTTACGGAGGCTGGAGTGCTATGGTGCGATCTCGGCTCACCGCAACCTCCGCCTCCTGGGTTCAGGCAATTCTCCTGCCTCAGCCTCCTGAGTAGCTGGGATTACAGGCTGCACCACCATGCCCAGCTAATTTTTGTATTTTTAGTAGAGACGGCGTTTCACCGTGTTGGCCAGGATGGTCTCGATCTCTCAACCTCGTGATCCACCCGTCTCGGCCTCCCAAAGTGCTGGCATTACAGGCGTGAGCCACCGCGCCCGGCCGGCAGTACATTCTTAATGTGCATCCTGTGAAGAAATCCTGAAATAGAATTTTTCATTCAGGGTCCTTGGAGTAGCAATGTAACACTTTGTTCAGAATGTAAAAAAAGACTAAGATCAGTGAAGAAACTTACCTTTCTCCTGAATGGAGCCTCAGTATCTCAAATATATTATTTCTTTTCTAAGTTAATGCCTAAGTTTAATTCAGTCTTTATAAAATACAATGCATTTAAATTGCTTGGCATACTCCCTAGGTTATGGTTACGTTGTATAAATACCAGTTATTGGCCAGGCACGGTGGCTCACGCCTGTAATCCCAGCACTTTGGGAGGCCGAGGCAGGTGGATCACGAGGTCAAGAGATCGAGACCATCCTGGTCAACATGGTGAAACCCCGTCTCTACTAAAAATACAAAAAATTAACTGGGCATGGTGGCGCATGCCTGTAATCCCAGCTACTCAGGAGGCTGAGGCAGGAGAATTGCCTGAACCCAGGAGGCGGAGGTTGCGGTGAGCCGAGATCGCGCCATTGCACTCCAGCCTGGGTAACAAGAGCGAAACTCCGTCTCAAAAAAAAATATATATATATATATATATCAGTTACTGACTGTCTATTAGGAGTAAAGCTCTGTGGCGACGTGGCATATTGATTAAGGACTTGGATTCAGGAGCCACAGCAGCAAAGTCTCTCAGAGAAGTGACATTGGAGCTGAGACACAAAGAGCAAGTTCATTAGAAGAAGCAAGGTAGAGAAGCAGGTCGCATTCCAAGTAGGCAGGCCAGCATGTGCGAAAGTCCCGAGGTGTGAGGAGCGCGGTCCTGACAAAGCTGAAGGAGGGTCCGATTCACCCCCAGCGCCAGGCACGGAGCAAAACGAGTGAACATTCGCTTAGAGCTGACTCATGAATCCCACCCTTTGTTTTTGTGGGCCCTACTGCCATTAACTTCTTTGTGGAGCACTTGTGTCTTTTACTTATATTTTGACAAGTTTTCGGACTGTAGGAGCAGATCAGCTCATACAGTCTTCACCCAGTGGAAATATATTATCTTTTTTTTTTTAAAGATGGGGTTTCACCATATTGGTCAGGCTGGTCTCAAACTCCTGACCTCAGGTGATCTGCCCGCCTCAGCCTCCCAAAGAGCTGGGATTACAGGCGTGAGCCACCGCGCCTGGTGGAAATATATTATCTTACCTCATAAGCTTAGTGTCTTACCTAATACGGCTGGCTCCTGGGCTGATGGGTGTCAAGCCAGTTGTCTGTCTTTGCTCCCACTTTCTTTTTTCTTTTTTGCAGACAGGTGTCACTCTGTAACCCAGGCTAGAGTGCAGTGGTGCGATCTTGGCTCACTGCAACCTCTGCCTTCCAGGCTTAAGTGATCCTCCCACCTTAGCTTCCCAAGTAGCTGGCACCACAGGCATATGACACCATGTCCACCTAATTTTTGTATTTTTTTTTTTTTGAGACAGAGTCTCACTCTGTCACCAGGTGCCAGGCTGTAGTGCAGTAGCACGATCTTGGCTCACTGCAGCCTCCGCCTCCTGGGTTCAAGCAGTTCTCCTGCCTCAGCCTCCTGAGTAGCTGGAACTACAGGTGCACACCACCACGCCCAACTAATATTTTTGCATTTTTTAGTAGAGATGGGGTTTCACCATGTTGGCCTGGATGGTCTCGATCTCTTGACCTTGTGATCGGCCCGCCTTGGCTTCCCAAAGTGCTGGGATTACAGGCATGAGCCACCATTCCTGGCCAATTTTTGTATTTTTAGTAGAGATGGGGTTTCACTATGTTGCCTAGGCTTGTGTTGAACTCCCAAAGTGTTGGGATTATAGGCACGAACCACCACGCCCAGCCTCTTTGCTCCCTCTTCGTGGTAAGGTTTTTAGGCGGGTTCCCTCACAGAAGTCCCAGGGGATTGCATGGTAGCAGGAGTGGCACCCTCCCTCATTTAGCCCTTCCCGGAATGAAGGCTTTCTCTCTCTTTGGAGTGGCTGGAATAGGTCACCTGCCTACCTCAGAGTACAGATGGTCAGGGTTGCCATGTACAAGATGATGGAGACCAGGGCTTTTCTACCTGCCAAGGGGGCGACGTATAAGATCCCTTCAGAAAATTTGTCTGAACACAGTTAAGATTTTTATAGGATGGAGATTAAAGGCCACACAGCCAGCACTGCTGCTTAAAGTCTTTGGGGCCCAACGATGCTGTTTTTGTAGTTGGATTCTGGTCACAGTTAAACATTTTCTTTGCTTGGCTGAGAATAGCTTCATTTCATGGTCTTCCCTGTCTTAAAGCCCCAGATCAGATTGAGAGGTTTCTTTCTTCTAACCTAACTCCCTGCGTTCTCTTTTGTTCTCCATGCACAGGCTGTCCTTTGTCCAAACCAGAGTTGATCTACCAGTTGGATCACAGGCAGGAGCTATGGATGGTTAAGAAAGACCTCTCCCAAAGCTCTTATCCAGGTAGGAGCCAGCAGCTGGGAAAGTGCGGTCATGGCAGCTTGCACATGGAAGGTGAACACTGCCTCTGAATTTTATGGGAAATCTTCTTATTGTGGACTCTCTGGGTACTTGGGATCCATGGAGCCTCTCTCTCTCTCTCTCTCTTTCTCTCTCTCTCTCTCTCTCTCTCTCTCTCTCTCTCTCTCTCTCTCTCTCTTCAGACAGGGTCTCAGTGGTGCGATCGTAACTCATTTCAGCCTCAACCTCCTGAGCTCAAGGGCTTCTCCTATCAGCCTCCCAGGTAGCTGATACTACAGGTGTGTGCACCATGCCTGGCTGAGTTTAAAAAAAAAATTTTTTTTGAGACGGAGTCTCACTCTGTCACCCAGGCTGGAGTGCAGTGGCACGATCTCGGCTCACCACAGGACAACCTCCATCTCCTGGGTTCAAGTGATTCTCCTGCCTCAGCCTCCTGAGTAGCTGGGACCACAGGTGCACGCCACCATGCCCAGTTAATTTTTATATTTTTAGTAGAGACGGGGTTTTACCATGTTGGTCAGCCTGGTCTCAAACTCCTGACCTTGTGATCTGCCCGCCTCGGCCTCCCAAAGTGCTGGGATTACAGGCTGAGCCACTGTGCCTGGCCTTAAAATTTTTTATAGAGATGGTCTTGCTATGTTGCTGAGGCTGGTCTCAAGCTATCCTCCTGGTCTTAAGCTATCCTCCTGCCTCAGCCTTCGAAATTGCTGATCTGCCAAACCTGGCCTCTTACATCTTAAATTTAAGTACTTCTTAGTTAGATCCAAGGTGTATATATTTCAGTAAGCCATAATAAAAAACTCTGGCTAACGTGTTTATTTCTTACTCAGTGCCTTGCTTTCTGCTGAGCATAGTCTATGTAGTGTTTCCCTTCATCTTCACTGTAGTCCTATACGGCAGACTCTATTTTTGGCCCAACTTCTTAGAAGATTAAGTGGGGTACCAGGCCTGGTGGGTCATGCCTGTAAATGCCAGCATGTTGGGAGGCCGAGGCAGGTGTATCACCTGAGGTCAGGAGTTCAAGACCAGCCTGGCCAACATGGCGAAACCCCATCTCTACTAAAAAAATACAAAAATTAGCCAGGCATGGTGGCGTGTGCCTCTAGTCTCAGCTACTTGGAAGGCTGAGATGGGAGGATTCTTGAACCTGGAAGGTGGAGGTTGCAGTGAACTGAGACTGTGCCACTACACTCAACTTGGGTGGCAGAGCGAGACTCCATCTCAAAAGAAACAACAGAAAAGATGAAGTGGGCTTGTGGAATTCCAGTGGCTTGCTAAGTGCCATTAAATTTTGTTGGAACTATGATTTTTGTTGTCTTGAAGTTTAATACTCAGGTGGCCTCTAACTTTTTTCCAGTGGACCTCAGGTATACAGATTTTGAAAAATTATAAATTTTATATATTATGAGTAATATATAAAAATGACTCATATTCTGTCTTAGTCTTTTAGGGTTGCTATAAGAATACTGTAACCTGGATGGCTTAAACAGCAAACATCCATTTCTCACAGTTCTAGAGGCTGGGGTGTCCAAGACCAAGGTACTGGCAGATCTGGTGTCTGATGAGGGGTCCTGTCTTGGTTTGAGATTTATAGTTCTCTCCATCAGATTGGATGGGTTTTTTTTTGTTTGTTTGTCTCTTTTGACAACTTGATGGAAATGAGTGCTTACAATAGACTGTGTGTTTTTCTTTTTTCTTTCTTTCTTTCTTTTTTTTTTGAGACGGAGTTTTGCTGTTGTTACCCAGACTGGAGTGCAATGGTGCAATCTCAGCTCACTGTAATCTCCACCTCCTGGGTTCAGGCAATTCTCCTGCCTCAGCCTCCCGAGTAGCTGGGATTACAGGCACACGCCACCATGCCCAGCTAATTTTTGTATTTTTAGTAGAGACGGGGTCTCACCTTGTTAACCAGGATGGTCTTGATCTGTTGACCTCGTGATCCACCCGCCTCGGCCTCCCAAAGTGCTGGGATTACAGGCTTGAGCCACTGCGCCTGGCCGATTGTATGTTTTTCTAGTCTTTTCAGGTTGCTACTTCTCAGGGTTGTCTTGAATTTATAGATCAGTTTGGGGAGAATTGATAACTTTATATTATTATTATTTATTAACTTTATATTATTAATTATTCCTGGTAACTCACAGAACATTCATGTAAATATTTACCATTTTTGAAATAAGTATAATTTTCTCTTTTAAGATCTACTCTAGGCTGGGCATGGTGACTCATGCCTGTAATCCCAGCACTTTGGGAGCCTGAGGATTCTATTTCATCTTCTTGTTCTCACTGAAATGCTGATTTTGTTTCTTCTTCTTCTTTCTTTCTTCTTCTTCCTTCTTCTTTTTCTTTTTCTTCTTCTTTTTTTTCTTTTTTGTGAGATGGAGTCTTGTTCTGTTGCCCAGGCTGGAGTGCAGTGGCATGATCTTGGCTCACTGCAACCTCTGTCTTCCGGGTTCAAGTGATTCTCCTGCCTCAGCCTCCTGAGTAGCTGGGATTACAGGCACGCGCCACCACACCTGGCTCCTTTTTGTAGTTTTTTTTAGTAGAGATGGGGTTTCACCATGTTGGCCAGGTTGATCCTGACACTTGGACTCCCAGAGTGCTGGGATTACAGGTGTGAGCCACTGTGCCTGGCCTTTGTTTCTTCTATCCTGCCATCTCTAATAAGCCTTTTTGTATACTGTATTCCTTCCAGGTGACAGCACAAAACCCAAGACCACAGACCCTACTTTTTCTCACCTGACCTTGCCTGAGGAAGTGTTACTCCAGAATCAACCGACACAGGGAGCTTCAAAGGACTCCCAATTAGGGCAAGCCAAGGATCAGGATGGGACCTCTGAAATGCAGGAAGTTCACTTGTACGTCGGGATAGACCCCCGGAGGGAGAAGGTCCCGGAGAAAATGGGTTCTGAACGTGGTGGTTTGGGCTCAGATGATGGTTTATGTTCAAGGATCATACAAAAACAAGTTTCAACAGAAGACGGTCTCTATGAATGTGATTCACACGGACCAGTTACAGATTCCTTGCTTCACGAAGGGAAAAATTCCTGTAAATGTGAGGAATGCGGGAAAGTGTTTACAAAGAAGTCCCTCCTCGTTCAACATGAACGGATTCACTCTCGAGTGAAGCCTTATGAATGCACAGAGTGTGGAAAAACCTTCAGCAGGAGCACTCATCTCCTTCAGCACCACATCATCCACACAGGGGAGAAGCCCTATAAGTGCATGGAGTGTGGAAAGGCCTTTAACCGCAGCTCACACCTCACACGGCACCAGCGGATTCACACCGGAGAGAAGCCTTATAAGTGCAGTGAATGCGGAAAGGCCTTCACCCACCGCTCCACTTTTGTCTTGCACAACAGGAGCCACACTGGAGAAAAACCCTTTGTGTGCAAAGAGTGTGGCAAAGCCTTTCGAGATAGGCCAGGTTTCATTCGACACTACATCATCCACACGGGAGAGAAGCCCTACGAGTGCACTGAATGTGGGAAGGCCTTCAACCGTCGGTCATACCTCACATGGCACCAACAGATTCACACTGGAGTGAAACCCTTTGAATGCAATGAGTGTGGAAAAGCCTTTTGCGAGAGTGCAGACCTCATTCAACACTACATTATCCACACTGGGGAGAAGCCCTATAAGTGCATGGAGTGTGGAAAGGCCTTCAACCGCAGGTCACACCTCAAGCAGCACCAGCGGATTCACACTGGGGAGAAGCCTTATGTGTGCAGTGAATGTGGAAAGGCCTTCACCCACTACTCCACTTTTGTCTTGCATAAAAGGACCCACACTGGAGAAAAACCCTATGAGTGCAAAGAATGTGGAAAAGCCTTTAGTGATAGGGCAGACCTCATTCGACACTTCAGCATCCACACTGGCGAGAAGCCCTATGAGTGCATGGAGTGTGGGAAGGCCTTCAGTCGCAGCTCACACCTTACGAGGCACCAACAGATTCACACTGGAGAGAAACCCTATGAATGTATCCAGTGCGGCAAAGCCTTTTGCCGGAGTGCGAACCTCATTCGACACTCCATCATTCACACCGGAGAGAAGCCGTATGAGTGCAGTGAGTGTGGAAAGGCTTTTAATCGCAGCTCGTCCCTCACACATCATCGAAGGATTCATACTGGGAGAAACCCTACCCTTGTAACAGATGTGGGGAGACCTTTCATGACCGCACAGACTTCGGTCAACATCCACAAACTCCTATTACGGAAAAAGTTTTTGAGTATCGCCACTGAAGAAAATCTTTGGTGAAAGAAAACATCTCACCATCTGGCCATTCCTACCACAGAGAAACTTCATCAGCATCCTCTCTTTGAGAAAACCTGTCGTAGTTTATCATTTGTCGTCTAAACCATCATGTTCGAAACTGAACCAGCCTAGAGTCTCATTCTCCATCTGAGAATTCACCCATGAGAGAGACCCAGTGGTTACTATGCACTTAGGAAAACCTTCAGTCACATCTTTCTCAGTTTACAGGGAAGTGTTATCTCAGGGATATTTAAACAAAGGAAGACGAGACAAGGAAGAGAAAGAAAACAGCTTCTTTTAGACTTGTCTGACAAGCCTACGGCAAGTCGCCATCCCTTTGCTGTTTTTTTTGGGAGAGGGAAATGTTTCAGAAACGAAAGATTTAATCCCCTTTATTTCTCCTGTGTGTGCATTCACTGCTGTCCAGTGTCAGAACAGTTAGACAAACGAGGGTTTGAAAATGTTTTGTGGGCCGGGCGCAGTGGCTCACGCCTGTCATCCCAGCACTTTGGGAGGCCGAGGCGGGTGGATCACAAGATCAAGAGATCGAGACCATCCTGGTCAACATGGTGAAACCCCGTCTCTACTGAAAATACAAAAATGAGCTGGGCATGGTGGCGCGTGCCTGTAATCCCAGCTACTCAGGAGGCTGAGGCAGGAGAATTGCCTGAACCCAGGAGGCGGAGGTTGCGGTGAGCCGAGATCGCGCCATTGCACTCCAGCCTGGGTAACAAGAGCGAAACTCCATCTCAAAAAATAAAACGTTTTGTGAAAGCCTGCTTAGTCCTGCACCACTTTCCAGCCTCAAGGTACAGGAGCATACATCTTTATGAAAAACATGGAGGCTTAAGTTATGAAATACTTCTGTAAGGAGATGAGGCTGCACATATGTTTGGGCACCTTTTATTGTCCACTTCAGGTGCTTGTTTAAAAACAAAACTTTCACCATGTGTCTCTACCCAGTACACATACTTCTTGATGTGAATTTACTTCTTTCTTTGTCTTGGGGTGGGGATGATGGTGTAATCATTTGTGCACCGTGTAATCCTGGGAATCTTAGTGTTTTCCTATGATTATGGTTTCTCAGCTTCTTTACCTCTCGTTTGAGAGAGTTAGGTCCACCTCAGCCATTTTCTAAAGGTCGAATTAGGCCCAAACAAAATACAGTATATAGCTGAATTCATTTAGAAGATCATGATGAACTCAAAAAAACAAACACATAGAAGGAATGTCATTTTTAATGTTTTAAATAAGAGTGTGTGGAAATTTACTTTGGAATTTTAACAGGCAAATTGACCCGTGTATATGTAGGGATGTCCGAGTTTCACGATTGTCACCGTGGACTTAGGCCTGATTAAAATGACATACATTGACAGCATTTTGGAATTCCTTTTTGATACTATTTTTAGGAATAGATTTTGAGACACATGATAGTATTATACCTCACATTAAAAATATATATTGTACAGAAGTAAAAATCTATTGTACAGAAGTAAAAATCTTTTTTTACAGAAGTAAAAAAAATATATATATATATATATTGTACAGAGTTTAAAGTTCGCTTTAAACTCCTCAAAGCCTTATTTATTTATTTGGTTTAGGAATGGAGGTTTAGTAGGCAAAAGAATGAGAAAGGAGACCAGCCATCTCCTACAAGAGAAAGGGGTGTCCAAGTGGGACTTTTAAATGGCCGCGTGGGATAGTTTTCAGTTCTGGTTGTAGGCAAAGCCGTTTTGTTTTGTTTTGTTTTTGAGACCGAGTCTCGCTCTGTCTCCAGGCTGGAGTGTAGTGGCACAATCTCAGCTCACTGCAACCTCCACCTCCCTGGTTCAAGTTATTCTTCCGCCTCAGGCTCCTGGTTAGCTGGATTTGCAGGCACATGCCACCACGCCCAGCTAATTTTTGTATTTTTAGTAGAGACAGACTTTCACCATGTTGACCAGGATGGTCTCGATTTCCTGACCTCATGATTCACCCACCTTGGCCTCCCAAAGTGCTGGGATTACAGGTGTGAGCTGCCACACCCGGTCGTTAATTTTGTATTACAGTATGAACTTCAGTTAAGTTTCTTTCTTTGTTGCCCATGAATTCTTTTTTGAGTCCAAGTTTTGCTCTTGATGTCCAGGCTGGAGTTCAGTGGTGCGATCTTGGCTCACTGCAACCTCCACCTCCCAGGTTCAAGCGATTTTCCTGCCTCAGCCTCACAGGTAGCTGGGATTACAGGCATGCACCACCACGCCCAGCTAATTTTGTATTTTTAGTAGAGACAGGGTTTCTCCATGTTGGTCAGGCTGGATTTGAACTCCTGACCTCAGGTGATCCACCTGCTCAGCCTCCCAAAGTGCTGGGATTACAGGCACGAACCACCGCACCCGGCCTGTTATTGCCCACAAATTTTTTTAAAGCTCCATTTGTTGAAAAGACTATTCACCTCTATTGAATTGCTTTTACACCTTGGTCAGAAATTAGTTTAGCGTCTTCATGTTGGTCTGTGGGTTCTCTGTGTTACTCCATTGATCTTTGAGCCTAAACTTATGCCACTGCTACTCTATTTCGGTTACTTTTGCTATCTACTAAATTTTAAAACAGAGGAAAATTATTCCTTACTCTATGTTCCTTTTAAAAACTGTTTTGGGGCCGGGCACAGCGGCTGACGCCTGTAATTCCAACACTTTGGGAGGCCGAGGCAGGCAGAACACCTGAGGTCACGAGTTCAAGACCAGCCTGGTCAAAATGGTGAAACCCCATTTCTATTTAAAAATACAAGGACTAGCCGGGTTGAGGGGGCAGGCGCCTGTAATCCCAGCTACTCAGGAGGCTGAGGGAATTGTTTGAAGCCAGGAGGTGGAGGTTGCAGTGAACTGAGATGATGGCACTGAAATCTAGCCTGGGTGACAGAACCAGACTCTGTGTCAAAAACATAATAATAATTGACTTTTTATTTTATTAATAAAATTGATTAATTTTAATAAAATTTTTAAACTTTGGCTTTGCATGTACATTTTAACGCATGTTTGTCCCTGTTCACAAAATGTGTTGCGGGGATTTTGATACAACTTACCTTAAAGCTAAAGATCGTTTTGGTGGGAATTGACATCTTGTTGAGTCTTGCAGTTTATGAATATGGTCTGTGCCTCTGCTTATTGAGATCCTCCTTGATTTATTTCATAAGGGTTTTATAATTTTCAGCTTATAGATTACATACATATTTTTTTAATCTAGACAGTTTTTAGGGTGCCATCATTTGGTGTATTGAGTTTTAAATTTCAGTGTGCTCTTGATACTTGAAATTATAGAGACATGCAATATATAAACTGTAATTTTTATATGTGTACTATGACTGCTGAAGTCACTAGTTCTAGCAGCATTTTTTGGATCACTTTCTTAGGATTTTCTTCATTTATACTAATGTTATTAGCAAACATCAAACATTTCTTATTTGGTTTCTTTGAGGCTCTTGCTCTGTCACCTAGGCTGTAGTACAGTGGTGCGATCTTGGCTTACTGTAGTCTCTGCCTCCCAGGTTAAAGCGATTTTTGTCCTCAGCCTCTCGAGTAGCTGGGATTACAGGCACACTCCACTATGCCCAGCTAATTTTTTTTTTTTTTGAGACGGAGTTTTGCTCTTGTTACCCAGGCTGGAGTGCAATGGCGTGATCTCGGCTCACTGCAAACTCCGCCTCCTGGGTTCAGGCAATTCTCCTGCCTCAGCCTCCCAAGTAGCTGGGACTACAGGCGCGCACCACCATGCCCAGCTAATTTTTTGTATTTTTAGTAGGATGGGGTTTCACCATGTTGACCAGGATGGTCTCGATCTCTCGACCTCGTGATCCACCCGCCTCGGCTCCCAAAGTGCTGGGATTACAGGCTTGAGCCACCGTGCCCAGCCGTCCAGCTAATTTTTTTATATTTTGTAGAGATGAGGTTTTAACGTGTTGCCAGACTGCTCCCCATCTCCTGAGCTCAAGTGAACCTCCTGCCTCAGCCTCCCAAAGTGCTGGAATTATAGGCATGAGCCACTGCTCCTGGCCCAAACATCTTATTTCACCTAGCTAATCTATATCACTTTTATTTCCTTTTCTTGTGTTTATTGCATTAGCTATAACTTCCAGTGTGATGTTGAATAAAAGTGAAAAAGGACATACTTGCCTTTTTTCTGAAGTTTGGGAGAAAGCATTGTTCAGTATTGATCATTAAATATGATACCTGTAAACTTTTATATACATGTTCTTTAGAAAGTTTCCCTTCTTAATTTCTGATATCTTTTATTGTGAATGGCCATTTAATTTGCCAAATGCTTTCCCCCCTTCAATTGAATGATCATATGATTTTTCTTCTTTAGCCTATTGTGATGGATTGCTTTCACTGATTTTAGACTCTTTTATTGTTGTTTTTGTTTTTTGAGACAAAGTCTCACTCTTTTGCCCAGGCCAGAGTGCAGTGGCGCAATCTTAGCTCACTGTAACCTCCATCTCCCATGTTCAAGCGATTTGCTTGTCTCAGACTCCCAAGTAGCTGGGACTACAGGCATGCAACACCATGCCCAGCTAATTTTTGTATTTTTAGTAGAGATAGCCAGGCTAGTCTTGAACTTCCAACCTCAAGTGATCCGCCCGCCTCAGCCTCCCAAAGTCCTGGGATTACAGGCGTGAGCCACCATGCCTGGCTAATATTTGAATGTAAGCAGCCTTGTACTCCTGGAATAAACCCCATCAGGTCATGGAGTATGAATTTTTTTTAATCACAACATTCCATTTGCTAGTATTTTATTGAGAAATGTTGTATCTGAAATCATGAGTGTTCCATCTGGCCAAATCTGTGGCTGGAATTTTCCCAAAAGTGGTGACAGGAGTTCCCAAAAGGGACTGTTTCAAACAGTCCTGAAATAGGACCCGTTAGGATTCCAAAGAAAGGAGCATTAAACACCAGGGTAATTAGTCAAATCATTTTTCAGAGGAACTTTCATATGGGGGTGGGTGCTGCAGTGTGTCCTTATGTTGAACAGCAGAGGGAAAAAAAGGCCTCCTTGTGTATGTCTGCAATGAGAAGTTTGGGTTATGGAGATTATATGATGGCTTGAGGAATTTGGCTCAGATCCAGGACCAGTTTCTACATGTTTAGCAACATGTTTGATCTTTCAGTATTTTAGGCAACAACCTGTTAATTGGTGCCTGGGCATTTCAATCCCCAGCTTACATTTAACCCTGCAGAAGAAGACATACACTTGGTAGGATCACAGAGCTGTCAGGGCACAGAAAGCAGGGGAATTGGGGCCATTACAGTGAGCAACACTGGTCAGTAGTTTTACTTTTTTTGTTTGCACTTTATCTGATTTTGGTGTTTGGTGTAATACTGGACTCCCAAAATAAATTGGAAAGTGTTCCTCCAGTGCCACCCCCCTCCTTTTTTTGCATGACATTTTCTTGAATTGGTGTTGTTTCTTTAAGTATTTGGTAGAATTTTTTGGTGAAACCATTTGAGTCTGGAGGTTTCTCTTGTGGAAGATTTGAGTTACATATTCAATTTAATGGGTTTTGATAGATGATTCTTTTTGAAGAATTGTTCCATTTCATCTAAATTTTCTAACGTGTGGAGTTATTTCAGGTATTATTACTCCCTTCATGACAGAAGGTTCTATAGTTGTATCCCTGTTTTACTCCTAATAGTGATTACGTGTGTCTTTTTTCTTTATCTTTGTTAATCTTCTTAGATGTTTATAAATTTTATTGACTATTTCGAAGAACTAGCATTGATTTTCTTTTTTTCTTTCTTTCTTTTTTTTTTTTTTTTTTTTGAGAGAGAGAGTCTCCCTCTATTGCCAGGCTGGAGTGCAGTGGTGCGATCTTGGCTCACTGCAGCCTTCACCTCCCAGGTTCAAGCGAGTCTCCTGCCTCAGCCTCCTGAGTAGCTGTGATTACAGGCATGTGCCACCACGCCCAGGTAATTTTTGTATTTTTAGTAGAGATGGGTTTTTACCATATTGGCCGGGATGGTCTCCATCTTTTGACTTCATGATCCACCCACCTTGGTCTCCCAAAGTGCTGGGATTACAGGCGTGAGCCACCGTGCCTAGCTGTCGTTGATTTTCTATATGTGATTTTCTTTTATTTCTATTCTGATTGTATTGCTTTCTTTTTTTCTACTTGCTTTGGTTGTATATTGTTGTTTGCAGTTTCTTGAGGTGGGAGCTTAGATTATTATTAGAGACTTTATTTTTTATTTTTATTTTTTTTGAGACAGTTTGGTTTTGTTGCCCAGGCTGAATTGCAATGGCGCGATCTCAGCTCACTACAACCTCCACCTCTCAGATTCAAGCGACTCTCCTGCCTCAGCCTCCCAGGTAGCTGGGATTACAGACATGCACTACCATGCTTGGCTAATTTTCTATATTTAGTAGAGATGGGATGTCTCCAAGTTGGTCAGGCTGGTCTCAAACTCCTGACCTCAGGTTATCCGCCGGCCTCGATCTCCCAAAGTGCTGGGATTACAGGCATGAGCCACTACGCCCAGCTGACTTTATTCTAATGTAAGCATTTAGTTTTATAAATTAAACTCAGCACTGTTTGAACTCCATCTTACATTTTCCTACGTTGTAATTATATTTTCATTCAGTTTAACTATTTCTCGATCCCATTTAAGAATTTATCTGTGTCACATGGGTTATTTAAGAGTATGCACTTTCATTTCCAACTGTTTAAAATCTTTCTGTTATCATTCCGTTATTTTTAGTTTCACATTTGGCCTGGGCACAAGCCCTGTTCAATTTCAAAACATTTGTATTTGTCGAAGTTTGTTTTATGGCCCATAAACAAAAAGCTCATAAACAATATGCTTGTTGAGTATTCCATCAGTACTTGTGAGAAGGATGTGTATTCTGGTATTGTTTGGTAAAATAGTCTGTGATTATGGATCCTGTTGATTAATGATGTTACTCAGACTTTCTGTATTTTCCTCATTTTGTGTCTGGAATTTTGCCAAAAGAAGGATGTTAAAATCCCCAACTGTAATTGTGGAATTTTTTATTTCTCCTTTGAGTTCTATCACTTTCTTGCTTCATGTATTTGAATGTTCTCGTTTGGTGCATATGCATTTATGATCACTGTGTCTTCTTGGTGTGTGACACATCATTATGAAACTTTCCTTTCATTTGGTGCGTATGCATTTATGATCACTATGTCTTCTTGGTGTGTGACCCTTACATCATTATGAAACCTTCCTCGTTTTCCCTGTTCGTTTTCTTAGCTTTCAAGTATACCTTCCCTATGTTACCGTAGCTACTGCCGCATGTTTAAAAGTTAATATTTTCATGGTTTATCTTTGTTCGTTTCTTTATTTCCAGCCTACCTACGTCAATATATTTGAAGTAAATTTTATGTAGACAACATACACTTGGGTCCCACTCTTTTTCTTTTTCACTTTGAAAATCTCTTCTTCTGCTGCAAAGAGCTAAAAAAGAAAGAAAGAAAATCTCTTTTAACTGGTATATGAAACCATTTATCTTTAAAGTGGCCATTGATATGTTGTGCTACATCTATCATTTCTTTTCCTTTGTTTTCCTTTTTTTTTTCTTGAGATGGAGTCTTGCTCTGTTGCCCGGGCTGCAGTGCAATGGCATGATCTCGGCTCACTGTAACCTCTGCTTCCTGGGTTCAAGTGATTCTCCTGTCTCAGCCTCCCAAATAGCTGAGATTACAGGCATGTGCCACCATGTCCAGCTAATTTTTTTTGTATTTTTAGTAGAAATGGGGTTTCACTATGTCTCTACTAAAGTCTCGAACTCCTCACCTCAGATGATCTGCCCACCTCGGCCTCCCAAAGTGAGGGGATTACAGGCGTGAGCCACCGTGCCTGGCCTCTTTTTCCTTTTTTTGGTTTGGTTTCTTTTTTGGTGTATTTTATTTTCCTGCCCTCTTTTGGATGGAAAAAAGGACAACTTTAAGAATTCAGTTTTGATTCATCTGTAGTGTTTTTAAAATTTTTAAATTTTATTTTAACAGCAAGCTCATCTTTAATATCCTGCAGTTTTTTTTCCTATATTTATTGGTATAATTATTTTAGTGGTTACTTTGTGTATTAAAATGTATACATGTAACTTAATCACAATCTGCTGGTTGTCAACATAATAGCAATTTGAGTGATTTATAGAAATCTTTTATTAGGTCCCTTTGTACTCATTCTTTTTTTTTTTTTTTTTCAGACAGTTTTGCTAGTTACCCAGGCTGGAGTGCAATGGCGCGATCTCGGCTCACTGAAACCTCCACCTCCTGGGTTCAGGCAATTCTCCTGCCTCAGCCTCCTGAGTAGCTGGGATTACAGGCACGCGCCACCGTGCCCGGCTAATTTTTTGTATTTTGAGTAGAGACGGGGTTTCACCATGTTGACCAGGATGGTCTCGATCTCTTGACCTCGTGATTCACCCGCCTCGGCCTCCCAAAGTGCTGGGATTACAGGCGTGAGCCACCGCGCCCAGCCTGCCTCTGTTTCTTACCCTGTCTTTTGTTCTTCCATCTCGAAGCCTCCTCCTACCATTTTCTTTGTGTGTGGAGAACTTCCTGTAGCCCATCCTTTTAGAATCAGTCTACCTGTGACAAATATTCTTTCTTTTCTTTTCTTTGAGAATATCTCTATTTCCTAATTCTTGAAGGAAATTGTGTGGTGTTGGATTCATGGTTGACAAGTCTTGCAGCATTTCCTTGTGGCCTATCGTTTTAAATGAGAAATCTGCTTCCATTTGAACTCTTGTTCTCCCACCAAACGTGTCATTTCTCTCTAGCTGCTTTTAAAATGTCTGTCTTTAGTTTTCAGAAATGTGATTACGATGTGTCCTGGTGTGGAATTTTTTGGTGTTTATCTTGTTTCGTGTTTGTTCAGGTTTCCAAATCTGTAGGTATATGCCTTCTACCAAATTTGGGACATGTTTGGCCTTTATTTCTTCAAATACATTTATTCCCACTCCCTTCCCTCTTTTTGTAACTCAGAAAAACTGAGTTAGGTCTTTTGTTTTAATTGTTCCAAATGTTAGGTCTCTATTTTAATTGCTTCAAATGTCCTTGAAGTTCTCTTATGAGTTGTTCGCTCTTGATCTGTCTTTGGAGAGGGCTTCAGGGAGTGGAGTGCCAGCAGCTCTCACTACATGCCTTGGGCTGACACCATCCTGGAAGTGAAAGTGTAATGCCAACTAGCATTGCCTTGGACTGCCTCCTTTGCCTTGCTACTGGGTGGGGCTGGGAGTTTGGCTCTCCTGCTGTGCAAAGGAAAGGAGCATGTAGGCTTTTTAAATCAGGTCGCTTAAAAGTGGGCCAGAGGGGAGGTGGGACTTTTAAACTGGCAACAATCAAATGTCACATATCAAAAATGGACTAAGAGGTCGGGCACAGTGGCTCACGCCTGTAATCCCAGCACTTTGGGAGGCCGGGGAGGGAGGACTGCTTCAGGCCAGGAGTTCAAGACCAGCTTGGCCAACACAGCACAACCCTTCCTCTACTAAAAATATTAGCTGGTCATGGTGGTGCGTGCCTGTAATCTGAGCTACTCAGGCTGAGGCACGGGAATCACTTGAACCCTGGAGACAGAAGTTGCAGTGAGCTGAGATCGTGGCACTGCACCCCACCCTGGGCAACAGAGTAAGACTCTGTCTTAAAACAAAAATGGAATCAGACTCTTATACTTTTGGTTGGCTGAAAAATAGGAAAAACCCCAGCCTTATTTATAAATGGATTATCTTAATATTTGGATTAAGCTACAAATAGATTGATACATCACATGCTGCCATGAGTGGTTCTGATGTGGCCGGGGATGTAGAGAAATCCTCTCCGTGGCCTGAAGTTGGACCAGTACAAGTGGGCATTACCTTTGTGTTGGGAGAAGGGGCTGAAGTAAAGATATATGTGTACTTTTGTGGGAAATGGCTTGTCTCATCGTTCAGAAGAATTGCAGATCAGTGACAAGTATATACAGTACAAGGGCACGAAATTAGTGGGGTGGGCAAAGTGACGGACACTTCTGTCCCACATCAGTGCCTATAAAAAGAAACCCACTGCAGAAGAGGGGAGGAGAACCTAGTACTTAAAGTTAACCAGGCTCACTCCTCAGCCTTCCCAATCCTCGCACTCTAGGGTTATAAACGCAGTCACCAGGGTGTTAGGAATGGAGGTTTTAAATAGGCCCAACAACATGGCATCCTGCTCACCACAATTAAAACAGCTCCTTTCCTTACCTACCATTTATGAAGACCAACACTAAGATGGTATATGCTATAATCCCTGCAGGAGAACAACCTGCCCCTTGGTGACATGTTTGCATCAGACATTTTTCCTCCCAGACAGTACACAGATTCTTACTTAATGACATTGATGCTTTTTCTGGATATGGCATTGACTTCCCTGCCAACAGAGCCTTTGCTGAAACCATTATAACAGAGCGTTTTGACTTCTTGATATACCAACACTGGCTGGTCATTGCCTTGAAGATTCAATCACAATGTAGGCACAAATGGGTTAGGGTCTGTAGCTAACACTGTCGCTGTCTTGTTCTGTATAACCCATCTTCCCACAAGTCTTATCAAATGACCTCTGGCAGGATGTCAGCCTGCTCACTAATAAAGATTTTTTTTTTTTTTTTGAGACGGAGTTTCGCTCTTGTTACCCAGGCTGGAATGCAATGGTGCGATCTCGGCTCACTGCAACCTCTGCCTCCTGGGTTCAGGCAATTCGATGGTCTCGATCTCTTGACCTTGTGATCCACCCGCCTCGGCCTCCCAAGGTGCTGGGATTACAGGCTTGAGCCACCGCACCCGGCCCTCTTTTTTTTTTTTTTTTTTTTTGAGATGGAGTTTTGCTCTTGTTGCTCAGGCTGGAGTGCAATGGCGCAATCTCTCAGCTCACTGCAACTTCTGCCTCCCGGGTTTAAGTGATTCTCCTCCCTCAGCCTCTTGAGTAGCTGGGACTACAGGGGCCTGCCACCATGCCTGGCTAATTGTGTTTTTGGTAGAGATGGAGTTCCACCATGTTGGCCAGGTTGGTCAAACTCCTGACCTCAGGTAATCTGCCTGCCTCAGCCTCCCAAAAGTTCTGGGATTACAGGCATGAGCCACCATGATCGTTTCTTTAATATTGATGTTTTCTGATACAAATTCTTTTCATGTGTTAATTCTTTAATTGTTGTATTAAATATATGTTTATGAAATACATTTTCCCCAAAGCTGTTTCATATAGTTTTCTAATATTATACTCTAGAAGTGTTTCTCATAGCGATGCTACTGTTGGATACATATTTTTTATTTGAGAGACAGTCTTACTATGTCACCCAGGCTGGAGTGCCATGACACCATCAGAACTTTCTGCAGCCTTGGCTCAAGTCTCCTGAGTAGCTAAGATTACAGGCTTGTGCCACCACACCCTGCTATTACTTTTTTTTGTACAGACAGGGCCTTGTTACATGACTCAGGCTGATCTATGAATAGAATTCCTGACTACAAGCAATTCTCTTGCTTCAGCCTTCTACATTGCAGGGATTATAGGCATGAGACACTGTGCCTGGACTTTTGGAAATTTCTAACACTTCAAAAATGACTAACTGCCAATTTAAGAATTTATTCCACACTCGTTTCATGAAACAGCTGATATATTTGGATTATATACATCCTCTGGTTGTGTGTGTGCTTTTCTTTGCCTTACTCATTTGTATGTTCTTTATTTTTTTTTATTATTTTTTTTGAGACGGAGTTTCCTCTTGTTACCCAGGCTGGACTGCAATGGCGCAATCTCGGCTCACCGCAACCTCCGCCTCCTGGGTTCAGGCAATTCTCCTGCCTCAGCCTCCTGAGTAGCTGGGATTACAGGCACGCACCACCATGCCCAGCTAATTTTTTTGTATTTTTAGTAGAGACGGGGTTTCACCATGTTGACCAGGATGGTCTCGATCTCTTGATCTCCTGATCCACCCGCCTCGGCCTCCCAAAGTGCTGGGATTACAGGCGTGTACTTTATTTTTTAAAATGTTTTATTTCTTTACATTTTCTTCAAATTCGTAAGATATATATTGATTCAGTTAATGTTTAAGCTTTAAAACAGTTATTTAATACATTACAGAGTTAGTCTTTGCTCTCCTGAGAAAATATAAGCAATTTATACATTAATTAATTTGCCCATATCAGTTTATATACTATTGAAGATATGCATGCTAATTCCACCATTCTGTCTCCAGAAGTAAATATTAATATTTTATGAGATAGTGAGTGGTCTCGTTGCTCCACAGATACACCCCTCTCTCAGATCCGCATTTTTTATATCATCACAGACCAGTCACCTGGGATCACTTTCCTTCAACCTTAAGAAGGATCTTAAAAGTGTTATTTTATGCCAGTAATTTTTTCCCATTAAACTTCTCATTTTGGGATTCAAATAGTCTTATTTCAGTTTTTCTTCGTCAGTGCATTTGTTATGCATAGAAATCCGTTGGCAGTTGTATCTGTAACTCCTTCAGCATGTTATTCCATTGTGTCCCTGACACCTAAATTTGTATTGGCTTGGAGTGGGGACAGATAATTTATATTATACATATATGTAATTATCTATGTGTGTATATAAATTATGTATGTGTACATATAAAATTATGTGTGTATATATATTTTTTCCTATAAATAAGATATGAATTATTTCTATGTCACCTCATAAACCAGGTTATAAAATTTTAACTACAGTGATACTTAAGTGGACAGTGGAGTTAAAATCGATGAAGAGCAATTAGTCTTGATAGGTCTGTGTTTTGAATCATATGGCCTATAAGAATGTCTTTTGGACAATAGACCTACCTGTAGTTTATGAAACCCTCCTGCATGTGATTTTTTTCAATTAAATGAGTCTATAGATGTGCTTTTGTGCAAAAATTTTAGCCGTTACCAGGCTGGCCATGGTGTCTCACACCTGTAATCCCAGCACTTTGGGAGGCTGAGGCGGTCAGATCACCTGAGGTTAGGAGTTCGAGACCAGCCTGACAAACATGGAGAAATCTTATCTCTACTAAAAATACAAAATTAGCTGGGCGTGGTGGCACATGCCTGTAATCCCAGCTAGTGAGGAGGCTGAGGCAGGAGAATCAACTGAACCTGGGAGGTGAAGGTTGCCATGAGCCAAGATCGTGCCATTGCACTCCAGCCTGGGCAACAAGAGCAAAACTAAAAAAAAAAAAAAAAATTATAACCATTACCTACGATGCTACTTTGACGAGCGAGGGAATGATTGTACTTTGTTTTTGGCTGCTTTGTTTGTTTTTTCAAAATCACCACTGATCCCGAAAAGGTGGATCTTTGATTTGTCTTTCTAAAGCAACGTGAGAACCTTGTGTTGAAGAAGACTGCTAATAGCCTGTATGTATCTAGCGCTATGTGCCAGGCCCGGTGTTAAGTACTTTTTACCTCACTTCCCATGTTTCCACGAAGTTGGTTGTAGTGTTTTCCATCTTACTTTTTTTTTTTTTGGCTAATGACTTTGAAAGACCTCCAGTTCTTGAACTTGAGCTAGAGCCCCATCTCCAGAGTTTCTTTGTAAGAAAGTAGAAGTTGAGTCCAAGAGTGTACAGTTTTTTATAAGTTCATTGTGAAGCTAACGCTGTAAAACCACCTACCAAATTGGGAACCAATGAATTAGAAGAGGCTCATGTTTTCTCCATGTTACATGCAAAGTTCCTCCTTGGCCCTTCGACATGAATAAAAGCTCCCCGTGGCCTCAGCAGAAGCAAGATGCCGGCAGCATGCTTCCTGTGCAGCCAGCAGAAAAGTAGCATTACATCTCTTTTCTTGTATGTTAACAAAAAATTAGGAGAACATTTCATGTTTTACAAAAAGGCCCACAAGCGAGATACAGACATTGTTCAATTTATTAATACATTTCAATCCCCAAAGCTCACAGAGGTGAAGCAGGTCTCCCAGGGCTTCAGAAGCAGGAGGATTAAATAATGGGTCACCTGCTGCGACTTCAGTGGCGTGGTATTGTCCCAAGTGGCCAGGGAAATCGGGGTGCATACCCTTTAAAGACAGCTCTAGCCTCGGAGACACAGTTTTCCCAGCGTTGCTTCCCTCCCGGCGCTACGCGTTTCTAGCCGGCGTGCAGCCAATGACAGCCCAGAAACTGGGCGTTTCCTGCTGCCCCGGGCGGCAGGGGCGGGGCTTCTGGCGTCGCCGTCGTGACGTATTTTTCCTTTGCCCGGTCCGTGCATTCTGGCTGAGAAGGCTGAGTCCTGGATTGGGTGGACTTTCTACTCGGCTCTCGCCGAGCCAAGCCGGAAAAGACAGTGAAGACTGCAGGGCCGCCCTCCGCGCTTTTGTTACGATTCGTGACCCCTGTCGTGGGACGGGCGGCCTCTCGCGGAGGTGTCTGCGGGGGCTGGGCTCTTCCCGAGGCCTCCACACACGCCCTCTTGTCCTTGTCTCCCCCGGAGGCCGCCGCCTTAGTCTTGTGAGCGTTTTTACACCGGGTAGACTGAGGCTTGGAGTGCGACACTCAGCCCGAGGGCGTGCAGCGCGGTGGAGGCGTGGGGTTTTGGCTGAGCCCACGGGGCACATCCTGTTCATCCCCTTCTCATGGCAGCGGCGGTGCTGATGGACCGGGTTCAGGTGAGTGGGGGAATCCCTCGAGCGTACACAGGCCTGGTCGGTGTGTCCTGCGATGTTCGCTCTCATCGCGCCCTTCTCTTGACCACCCTGGAGTGCGGTCACTCCGTCGCATTACGCGGAGGGGTTCCGCTTTCCTTATCAATGGCATAAGGTGTGGAACGGATTCGAAGGCGCGGGGGCAGTGCGTACAAATGCATGCACGGAGATGAGAATGAGCTTGGAAGGTTCTGGGAACCGTCTATGCCTGGTGAGAACAGAAAATAGGGGATCAGAGGTAGGCCTGGAATGGCAGCCTGAGGAGCTGGTCCTCTCTTCTAACGGTGTTGGGACGCATGCAGGGTTTGATACAGAGAAGGGAGGTCCTCTGACGCAGTTCTTTAAAAGGCTCCCTCTGGCTGCAGAGTGGGTAGACTGGGGAGCATAGAGGTAGATGGGGAGATCAAGATAGAATCTACTGAAATAGTCCAGGTGAGCGTTGATAGTGGGCGGGCTCCAGTGGTGGCAGCAGAGATTAGAGAATATGTGGGGTTTGTATATGTATTTTATAAGGATGACCAGATTCTCTGATGAGACATGGTGATACTCTGGGATTCTTCACACGTCCGTCTTCACTTGACACTGGGGGCGGTGAACGGGGGTCATTTCTAGCTTAGTCTCCTGAATCCAGACCATGAGTTGTATCGAGTTATGTAGAGGAGTCCCCACCTGGCAACCAGTGGCATGAGTACTGGAAGAGTATATTAGACCCGGGAACAGGTACTGCAGACGCTTGTAGGTAAGATCGAGTTGGGAGTGCTCAGGGAACCTCAGGTCTTAATTACCTCTTTGGAAACAGATATCAGAGGAAGGAGTTAGGCAGGAATGGCTGGCCGAGGAGCTGGACCCCTGTCCTAAGTTTGGTGAAACTCGTGGGAGATTTGCAGCAGAGGAAGAGATGATCTGACTCGGATTTTAACCAGCTGTCTCTGCTTTCAGGTTGAGAACAGACTGTGAGCGTGAGGGAGGAGCTACTGCAGTGGTGTTGATGGTGTCTGGTCTAGAGGTATGGCTGTGGAGGTGAGAGAAGTTGGTGAATTTTCCTTTTTTTAAGTAGGGTGATTGGATTTTTTGGTGTGAAGGGCGAATGACAGAAGAGGGTCACGGTTGACCCTAAGATTGTTTTATTTATTTTTGCTGTAGCTGGTAAAATTATGGAAATGCTGTCAACTCAGATGGGGAAGTTGGCAGTGGGTATGATTTTTAGTTTATGTCAGGAGTTAGGCTTTGGCCATGTTTAGCTTAAGAAACCTCAATTGACATCTTAGTTGAGGCCTCAAGAAGACACACAGGTTTTTAGTTCTGGGGAAGGGTCCTAGTGAAGAAGTTGAAAAAAATGGTGGCCAGTGTGTGGAGTGGGATGGGGTATCTTCAAGTCATGGTGGTAATGCTGTTATTGAGTAAGAAGGTTGAAACTGGAGACTGACAGAAAACTGGGTCTGTTGCTCAGGCACCTGGATGGCAGTGGTGCATAGTGTGAAGACGGGAGCACTTCCTGGACACTGTGTGCAGACTGGCATGGGGGATGCGGGATGTCGTTGAGGTGCATATGGGATGGGCCTGTGGCAGTGGGGATCTCAGATGTGAGGAAGGTGTGTTCCAAAGAGTGATTGGGAGTGTTGGGAAGACTGTGAACTAATGGTCTTAAGACTCTAATCTTGGCAGCTCATGGGAGAAGATGGAGCTGAAGTTGGGTTGTGTTTAGAGGCGTCACCTGGACAACACCAGGAGAACTGGTTCGTAGAAGAGTCTTTGGTCATGCCAGACCCAGAGTTGAGACAGTATCTGTCTGCACACTTGCCTGGTTCTGCTCTGGGCTGGACAGAGTGGTGAGAGGGACTTGAGGAGAGAGCAGACTCTACTGGTGCCAAGGTCTGTATCTCCTCTTAGTTGGGAGGCTACAAAGGCAAGGGACTAAAGGTGGGTGTGTGAGTGTATAGACTGGGGAGGAAGGGGTTCTGGAGAGAGATGCTGACTCAACTGGACTCATCGTGGCAGAGTTGCGTGACCTTCGAGGATGTGTTCGTGTACTTCTCTCGAGAGGAGTGGGAACTCCTTGAGGAGGCGCAGAGATTCCTGTACCGTGATGTGATGCTGGAGAACTTTGCACTTGTGGCCACACTGGGTAAGTCTGTTTTAGTTATCTAATGCTACATGGCAGAGCTTAGTAACTTCAAACAATAAAACAATGAAAATTAGTTATCTCAGCTTCAGAGCATTGGGAATCTGGTTACAGCATATTTTGTTATTGTTTTCCTTTTTTTTATGTTTTGAGGCAGAGTCTCATTCTGTCACCCAGGCTACAGTGCAGTGTTGTGATCATGGTTCCTGCAGCCTCAAACTCCTGGGCTAAAGTGATCCTCCCACTCAGCCTCCCGAGTAGTGGGACTACAGGTACATGCCACCATGCCCAGCTGTTTTTACTTTTTGTAGAGATGAGGTCTTGCTATGTTGCCCAGGCTGGAATAGAGCTCCTGACCTCAAGCAATCCTTCCTCCTTGGCCTCACAAAGTGCTGGGATTATAGGCTTGAGTCAGTGCAGCCAGCCGATCACAGCTTCTTATGCAGTTGCTTTTGGCTCTCATGAAGTTTTAATCAAGCTCTCAGCCAGTATCACAGTCTTATCTAAGAAGAATCTACTTACAGGCTCACTCACATTGCTGTTTGCAAGATTTAGTTTCTTGTGGCTTGTTGGACTGTGAGCATTGTTCCTTGCTGGCTATTGGCCAAAGTCCACCCTCAGTTGGCCTTTCTGTAGTGTACCTCATAACATGGAAGCTAACTTCTCTTTGAGCAAAAGAATGTTAAAGATGGAAGCCCAGGATTGTGACCTAATATTGAAAGTGTGATTGCATTATTTTTGACATATTCTATTCCTTGGAAATGAGTCAGTCCATCCAGCTTACCATCAAAAGATGAGGCTTGCACAGGGGCACGAGTACCAGGAAGTAGGGATCACTGGGACCATCTCAGAGGCTGTGTTCCACAGGCCTTTACACCCACTGTGGTGTCCTTGGTGGTGGGGTTTGAGTCTTCCCCTGTTCCCCATGGGCCACTCTTTCTGTCCATCTTATCAGTGAGTCTTCTCCTTCCCTTCTTTGTTTCCCAGAGTAGGTGCTGCGGGTGCCAAGACTGGCTGTGTTCAGTGTCTGTGCCTTCACTGGGTAATCTGAACATCTGTTGCCCTAGAGCTTTGCAGGAAAAGGTTAGGATCCAGGGGTTTTTCAGTCTGCTAAGCAGATGCTGCACAGCTCAGGTGCTTACTACCTGCGTCAGTGTCATTTTGCACCTCTTTGTCCCAGGTTCTGCCCCCATCCTCCTGTTGACATTTCCTGGGGCCTGACCATGCCGGGAAGTTCAGGAGCTGACACAATAATTTCTTGTGATTACAGGGCTATCCTGATACCTCTTCCTTGGACAGTATTTTTTCTAAACTTTCTACTTTCTCTGTGGACTGGTCTCCCGGCACCACTCACCGGCCCTTTGTTGGCTTTACAGCTTTCATTTTCTAGTTTCATGTAGTTGCCCATCTGGAGAGGGGCAGAAAGCCTTGGGTATCTGACAGGGCAGACATCACTCCAGCCACAGTGGGGAGACCTGGGGAGGGCCTGTTCTTGCTGAATGGGAGCTGGGAGAGGGTGTCTGTTATGGCTCGGTTCACATCGAACCTTCAGCTTGTTTTGTGTTTGTCAGTGTTTTGCTGCCAAGGCCCATAGTGATTCTGCACATCTACTTTTCTTCTCTCTTTCTTGGCACTTTTTCCTTCTGTCATTTCTCAGCTGTCTTCCATCCTTTGGGTGTTTTCCCACTTTTCTGTCTCCATGTTTCACTTGCTTTCTTCAACATTAGCTCACTTTAATATGTCATGAATTGTGCACATTAAATAGTCCTTGAGAGCTAGCTACTTATTGGAGTCAGATTTTCCTGGGCATGGACACACCTATTAGCTCAGAGCTCACCTGACACTAGCAGCCAAGGCCCTGCTGAAATCCTCTTCCAGAGATATCAGGTAGAGGCTTCACCTCTACTTCCTATCCTCTACGCCATTGTCTTTAGGTGTTTACCCCATAGTTAGGGTTCCTCCATTCTGTGGCCTGTAGAGGCCCTCTACTGACAACCAGCTCTTCTTTACACTCTTTCCAGCTCTCTTGTCCTGCCAACAAGCCAGTGGACTCGCATTGGTGATGACACACGTTTGTGATGGGGCTGCTGCCTCCCACCAAAGTCAACGTGCACTTCACCAGCATTTTTTTGCTTTCAGGTTTTTGGTGTGAAACAGAAAATGAGGAGGCACCTCCAGAGCAGAGCATTTCTGTAGAAGGAGTGTCACAGGTCAGGACTGCTGAGCCAGGTCTCTTCCAGAAAGCACACCCATGTGAGTTGTGTGACCCACTCTTGAAAGACATTTTGCACCTGACTGAACACCAGGGATCACGCCTTACACAGAAACTGTATACACATGGGCTGTGTAGGAGAAGATTCTCATTCAGTGCAAAATTTTACCAGCACCAGAAGCAACATAATGGAGAGAATTGTTTCAGAGGGGATGATGGAGGGGCCTCATTTATGAAGAGCTGTACAATCTGCATGTTAGGGAGATCCTTTACATGCAGGGAGGAAGAGATGGACTTACCAGACAGCTCTGGCCTCTCCCAGCACCAGACCACTTACAGTAGGGTGAGTCCATGCGAAAGGACTGAGTGCATGGAGTCTTTCCCACACAGCTCCAGTCTTGGGCAGCACCAAGGAGATTATGATGGACAGATGCTTTTCGTTTGTGGTGATGAAGGGAAAGCCTTTCTGAACACCTTTACTCTTCTTGACAGCCAGATAACACAGGCTGAGGTGAGACCCTTTAGATGCCTACCATGTGGAAATGTGTTCAAGGAGAAATCAGCGCTTATTAATCACAGAAAAAGCCACAGTGGAGAAACATCTCATGTGTGTAAGGAGTGTGGAAAAGCCTTCATTCACTTGCACCACTTAAAAATGCACCAGAAATTTCACACTGGAAAAAGACATTATACGTGCAGCGAATGCGGGAAGGCCTTCAGCCGCAAGGACACACTCGTTCAGCACCAGAGAGTTCACACTGGAGAAAGATCTTATGACTGCAGTGAATGTGGAAAAGCCTACAGCAGAAGCTCCCACCTTGTTCAACACCAGAGAATTCACACAGGAGAAAGGCCTTATAAGTGCAACGAATGTGGGAAAGCCTTTAGCCGTAAAGACACACTTGTTCAGCACCAGAGATTTCATACTGGAGAAAGGCCTTATGAGTGTAGTGAATGTGGAAAATTCTTTAGCCAAAGCTCCCACCTTATTGAACACTGGAGAATTCACACTGGGGCAAGGCCTTATGAATGCATAGAATGTGGAAAATTCTTTAGCCATAACTCTAGCCTCATTAAACATCGGAGAGTCCACACAGGAGCAAGGTCCTACGTGTGCAGCAAATGTGGGAAGGCCTTTGGCTGCAAAGACACACTTGTTCAGCACCAGATAATTCACACTGGAGCAAGGCCTTATGAGTGCAGTGAATGTGGGAAGGCCTTCAGCCGTAAAGACACACTTGTGCAACACCAAAAAATCCACACTGGAGAAAGGCCTTATGAGTGTGGTGAATGTGGCAAATTCTTTAGCCATAGCTCCAACCTTATTGTACACCAGAGAATTCACACTGGAGCAAAGCCTTATGAGTGCAGTGAATGTGGAAAATGCTTTAGCCACAACTCCAGCCTCATTCTGCACCAGAGAGTTCACACAGGAGCAAGGCCTTATGTGTGCAGTGAATGTGGGAAGGCTTATATTAGTAGCTCCCACCTTGTTCAGCACAAGAAAGTACACACTGGAGCAAGACCTTATGAGTGCAGTGAATGTGGGAAATTCTTTAGCCGCAACTCTGGCCTCATTCTACACCAGAGGGTTCACACTGGAGAAAAGCCTTATGTATGCAGTGAATGTGGGAAAGCCTATAGCAGAAGCTCCCATCTTGTTCGTCACCAGAAAGCACACAGTGGGGAAAGACCTCATGAGTGCAGCAGTTTTGGTGACCCTTTAGCTGCATCTCTTAAACTTGTTTAACACCAGAAAATGCACACAAGAGAAAGGCCTTACGAATCCAGAAAACGTGTCATCTTCTTGTTCATCCTCGTAGGACTCACACCAGAGTAACGCTCTATGAGTACCCTTTGTGAGAGAACCATCAGCTAGCAGATAAGCCTTCTATATTCATTCCACCCTGAAAAGATTCCTGGTAAGCACCACATATATGCGAAGCTTTCATGAGGTGTGTTGCACTTTGTAACTATCCAGGGCTCTTGATGGAACTGTATCACTGCCAGTGCCTGTGGCGGAAGCCATCTTATTCCTACCAGCTGTGTGTGTCAGTCACTCCGTTTTGCTCAGGGAAGGCAGATTCCTGTGGTTTCTTTCCTCTTCCCTGCAGGGAATCATGAGTATTTTCAAAGGACCACCCCCAACCCCCCACCATTGAGAGTCCTCACCTTTTCCTTCATGGTTAGGTTCTGAGCAAACGTGATCTAGCTCTGGCCAAAAGGACCTGAACTAGGGTCTGCTGGGATTTCATGACAGGAATTTCCATTGTCACGGACATTGCTGACTGTAAATGTGATAGCTGTGTCTTACTTGTACTGCCAAATCATCCAACTTTGGAACTGCTTGCCCCATGCTGCTCTGCTTTATACATCAATAAAGGCCAATTGTGGCAGCCTTTACTCTTGGGGATTTTGTTACTGTGTAGAGTGGATTGAGAAAAGAATTGGGTTTTGTCATGAAGGGAGTAACACCTTTTATGGACACCACCTTTATGTGCCTCAGAGGAGACCATAGGATGGCAGAAAACTTCTCAGTCCAGTTTGACCTAATTTGTACCATTGCCCTAGGTCTGCTAGGAAAGAGTAAAAAGTTTTTTGTGCCTAACTTTGTGGCCTGGCTGCCAGGACTTCCTGTGAGCCCAGTGAGGAGGGCATGGTTGGTGTGAAAATTTCCTGTGCTTTTGGAAGCAACATAAGTTGGGTCCCTTGACTGGCACGTACTCCCAAGCACTGTTGAGGGATTGCTGTCTTCAGTACCTATACCGGATCGAGTCCCTGATATCCAGAATCCCATAGGCAAGTGACATTGACTGTGAGACCTCTGTAGGGCAATGTGAAAATCATGATTGGTACAGAAACACTGAGATAATGGAGTGGGGATGACTGTAGCAAACAAAAGATTTGAACATTCTAGAGAGGCATCCACAGATATCAGTGCAGTTATGATGGTGTGGGATGGGGATGCACAGAAATTCTCAGGACCTTCAGACATCTGTGTCTCCTGTGGCCAAGGCCACTGTCAGAGTAAATAATGTAAATGTCTGTGGATTTCTGTGTCTCCCTGGGCAATTGACCTTGTAGCCATCACTGCACAGACAGGAACCCCAGCACTGACAGAGGAGAGATCCAGGAATGGGTCTTCTCTGACCCACCAGCATTCCTAGTGACCGAGATGGACATGGACTTCATTGCCCATCAATTTTTACCAACACTGAGGCAGGGCTTACTCTCCTAAATTGTAGGGAGAGGAATATGGTTGAGCCAAAATAGTTGACAGATCTAATTTTCCAAGTGGAACAGTATATATAGATTTTAATGAGGAACATTTATTTAACAACTTTATGGAGGTATTAACATGTAATAAACTGGAAATACATAAGTATAAAATGTGCTGTTTCAGCATGTATACACCTGTGAAACCACCACAGTCAAGATACCCAACCTAACAAAAGATTGTCCCTTGATAATCCTTCTCAATCTTTCCTCATCTTGTTTTCCAAAATTCACAAGCAACAGCAAGCATTTTCTATAATTCTATAAGTGAAGCTGTATGGTGTGTACTTTGCGGGGTGGGGCGGCTGTTGCTTTTTCAGTAAACATAACTATTTTAAGGTTAATCCATTATCTTGTTGCATGAATCAATTGTTTGCTCATTTGTATTGCTGAGTAGTATTTCATTGTATACCACAATTTTTCTTTTTTGTCAACTTAATTGTTATGGATGTTTAGGCTGCTTTCAGTTTTTGGCTATTACAAATAAACCTTTGAAGATTTGTGTGCAAGTTCTGGCTGAATGCTATTCCATTCTATAAATATACCTCGGTTTTTCTTTATCCATTTACCTAAGGAAGGACATCGAAGTTGCTTTCAAGTTTTGGCACTTATGAATGAATCTATTACATATTTGTATAGTTTTTCTGTGGACATATGTTTTCAACTCATTTGGATACATGCCAAGGCGTGCAATTTTCTCTGTCATGTAATATGTTTAGTCTTGTAAGAAACTGCCAAGCTATCTTCCAAAATTGCTCTATCTTTTTTTGTCTGAGACAGAGTCTTGCTTTATCACCCAGGCTGGAGTGCAGTGGCATGATTTTGGCTGACTGCAACCTCCGCCTCCCAGGCTCAAGCAACTCTCCCACCTCAGCCTCCTGAATAGTTGGGATTACAGGTGTGTGCCACCACACCCAGCTAATTTTTGCAAGTTAGTAGAGACGGGGTTTTGCCATGTTGGCCAGGCTGGTCTCGAACTCCTGACCTCAAGTGATCACCCTCAGTTTCCCAAAGTGCTGGGATGACAGGCATGAGCCACTGCAGCAGGCCGTGGCTATACCATTTTTGCATCCAACCAACAATTAATGAACATTCCTCTTGCATCTCATTCTAGTCAGCATTTGGCATTTGCAGTATTTAGGATTTTAAAATGCCATTCAAGTAGGTGTAGTGATATACCACTGTTGCTCTAATTTGCAATTCCCTAATAACACACAATGAGTATCTTTTATTTTTTTAAAGGCAGTATTTCGTTTTGATTTTGTTTTTGGTGAGACAGAGTCTTGCTCTGTCGCCCAGGCTGGAGTACAGTGGCATGATCTTGACTCACTGCAACCTCCACCTCTTGTGTTCAAGCGATTCTTCCGCTTCAGCCTCCTGAGTAGCTGGGACTACAGGCACCCGCCACCATGCCTAGCTAATTTTTGTATTTTTAGCAGAGACAGGGTTTCTCCATGTTGGCCAGGCAGGTCTTGAACTCCTGACCTCAGGTGATTCACCCACCTTGGCCTTCCAAAGTGCTGGGATTATAGCACCCAGCCTGGCTGGGTTTGTGTGTGTGTGTGTGTTTCACACATCTGAATAGGTGGTTTGCAGAGAGAGAAGTTAACAACTTTGGCTGTTAGTTTGAATCTGATTTAAGAATACCAAAAAGACAACGAATCTAAGAACACATAACAGTCCTGCATACACACAGCAGCTGGCAGCCATTATTTCCAGTGTGTCCCATGTACCTACCATTGACTTGAAACCCAGTGCATATGTGTTCATTGAACATTTTCTAGAGCAGTAAATACACATCACACAACTTCCCTATCCTTATTTATTTTGAGATAAAGTTGCCGGGCTCAGCAGCTCAAGCCTGTAATCCCAGCACTTTGGGAGGCCAAGGCGGGTGGATCACGAGGTCAAGAGATCGAGACCATCCTGGTCAACATAGTGAAACCCCGTCTCTACTAAAAATACAAAAAATTAGCTGGGCATGGTGGCGCATGCCTGTAATCCCAGCTACTCAGGAGGCTGAGGCAGGAGAATTGCCTGAACCCAGGAGGCGGAGGTTGCGGTGAGCCGAGATCGCACCATTGCACTCCAGCCTGGGTAACAAGAGCGAAACTCCGTCTCAAAAAAAACAAAAACTGCGTTGCTTTAAAGCTGCCAACTCTCTGCCTTTCTTTAATCGTCGCCTTCCCTTCAGAACCTAACAATCATTATTGATAGATTTCTGTAATTTTCATTTCACAAGTATTTCCACAGATCATTTCAACTCCCTCTGAAACAACTCACTTCTCAGAAGGATATAAGATCATGACATTTCACAGTTTCTATTTGGGATGATACCTTCCCTAGGTACATACTGTCCAACAATGGAATGGCAGAAAATCTCCAGTCAGGAAATGGCATGTATCAGTAACTCTCATTTTCAGATAGGATTGAGACTTTAAAAATAAATGTAAAATATCTCAGATATGAATAAGTTCTATTAGAATAAAAGCATTGCACTCTTGGTAGGAACACAGTCACTGACTCTACAGACAGTAATGATGTTTTCTCTTGGATCCAGAGGCATAGCTTCACCGTTTTTTGGTTTTTTTTTGTTTGTTTTTTGAGACGGAGTTTAGCTCGTTACCCAGGCTGGAGTGCAATGGCGCGATCTCGGCTCACCGCAACCTCCGCCTCCTGGGTTCAGGAAATTCTCCTGCCTCAGCCTCCCGAGTAGCTGGGATTACAGGCACGCGCCACCATGCCCAGCTAATTTTTGTGTTTTTAGTAGAGACGGGGTTTCACTATGTTGACCAGGATGGTCTCGATCTCTTGACCTCGTGATCCACCCACCTCGGCCTCCCAAAGTGCTGGGATTACAGGCTTGAGCCACCACGCCCGGCCAGCTTCACCCTTTCAATCTACTTCAGTATCCAGGTAGTCTTTCTTCTTTTGGACCAACCAGACTGAAGCTTAAAAAACAGAACTCAACGCTTAACTGTATGTGTATTTGAAAAGCAACAATATGGCTGACAGGCATGAGTAGATCAGCGTGCCTTTATGTATGGGGTGTTCCTTTGGAGGTGTCGCCATTGGGAGCTTGCTGTGCTTTACAATCTGAAATAACAGGTTCCTCACGTTTCTGTGAGTGTCCTATATCTTGCTTCAAGAAAATCTGGTTACGTCGCCGTTAAGCCAAGTCCCGTCCAGTCTTTAGAGTGCCGCTCTCCGTTTACCAGCTCCCTTGACGGGGCCACGGAGCCCTTTTCCACCGTTTAAGGACTGACCAACGCTCTAAGTGCGAAAGCGGTGTCGACCCAGAAGACACTGCGGTTCTCGGCGGCGCGACTGAACCCGCGAAGCCGCAGGAAGGAACGTGTGCGTGCGTGCGTGCGTGCGTGCGTGCGTGCGTGCGTGTCGTCGGCGGGCAAAACTTCCGGCGATCTCCTGGCGGGGGTTGATTTGGCTCTTTCTGGTGTTTCCAGCAGCTTCGGCCTGGCGGTCATCGAAGTGACGGAGCCGAAAAGTGCTAGAAGCGGCTTGGATCCCACCGCGCGAAAGCGGGAGTGACAGAGGCCCTACTGACAAGCGCTGGGGACGGCGGTGTCCTTGTCTCGCCTTTGTCGCCCCCGCGCGGCTCTTACCTGGCTGGGCTGGCGGAGACCGCGCCGATGAACCTGACTGAGGTGGGTGTCCCGTCTCACCCCCGCCCCTCCTTCGGTGCTGAAGCACCCAGAAGGGGCCCTGCAGGGCAGGCCCCTTGTCCCGAAGAGAGGGGCGTTCCCGTGTGGGGTCCCCTTATCAGCTGGTTCGATGCAGCCTCAGAGCTCCCATGGGGACCTCCAGTTCAGGGCATGGAGGCGCCGCCCAGTGGGCCGCGTCGGGGAGCCCGGCGTGTGTGTTGTTTCTGCGGGAGAGAGACGGTTTTGTGAATTCTCGCTGGGCGTGGTAACCTGAGCAGCGGGTAACCATGGAAGGTCGTCAAGGGAGGGCCAATGGGAGGGGCAGGTCCAGAATACAAAATCTGCAGTTAGTGGCCGGGCGCGGTGGCTCACGCCTGTAATCCCAGCACTTTGGGAGGCTGAGGCGGGTGGATCACGAGGTCAAGACATCGAGACCATCCTGGTCAACATGGTGAAACCCCGTCTCTACTAAAAATACAAAAAATTAGCTGGGCATGGTGGCGCGTGCCTGTCATCCCAGCTACTCGGGAGGCTGAAGCAGGAGAATTGCCTGAACCCAGGAGGCGGAGGTTGCGGTGAGCTGAGATCGCACCATTGTACTCCAGCCTGGGTAACAAGAGTGAAACTCTGTCTCAAAAAAAAAGAAAAAAAAATCTGAAGTTAGAACAAGGAGGATGGGGAATTGACACAGAGAGACTGAGAAGACGCCACACTGCGGTGGATCCCAGAGGCTGGACCAGAGCCGTGGTGGGAGAGGGGCCATGTGATGGGATTCTGCATAGACCTGGAAGACAGATCCAGCAGGTTTTCGTGCTGTATCAGATATGTCTGTGGGCAAAAATAGGGACCGATGGGCCATGTTTTTTTCTTTTTTGCCTGAACATCTGAAAGAATGAAGTTGGGGAAGTCAGCAGCATGAGGAGTAAGTTTCATGGGGACGATCATGGGTTGGAGTGATTCTCAGGCGTCCCAAGTTGAAGATGTTACATGGATAGGGTGACAGAAGGGTCTGGAGTCTACAGAAGAGAGCTGGTATGGATTCTTTAAAAGAATAGAGGGTGTAGATTGGACCGGGGCTGAGGATCCAATAGGATAATTGAAAGGTTATTGCCTGTGAGCTATGCGGTGAGGGAGGAGAGAGTTAATACTTGGGGTTCAGACCATAGGGGGATCCACAAGCCGAGCGTTTACTTTAGAAAGGTGCAGACCTGCCATGGGAAGGATTTTGTCCTCTGCCTAGAATAAGGGAGGCATGGATGGGATAAGGAATGGGCTTGGGATGCAAACTGAGGTTTGAGATGGTTTATATTCTGCACCTACAGGCTTGCCTGACCCTCAGGGCCACTCTTTGTGGGACAAGAGAAAAGTTATCCTGGCTAGTAGAGCAGGTAGTTTCGCTAGTTCTGAACTAGGGCTCTGCTTTTTCCCCTTCTCCACATGTCAAGGCAAGGTTGGATGGTCTACTGCCCCAGTCAAGGTCTCCCAGCAAGCTCCCCTCAGAGCCTTATGTAACAGGAAGGCCTAGTTGCAGAGAGGACCAGTAGCTGACCTACCTGCTCAGCCCCTCCCTACAACTCATTCAGAATGTATGAAACACGGCCTTGTGAGGTGGCTCACACCTGTAATCTCAGCACTTTGGGAGGCCAAGGCAGGTGGATCACGAGGTCAGGAGTTCAAGATCAGCCTGGCCAAGATGGTGAAACCCCATCTCTGCCACAGAAAAAAAATTAGCCCAGTATGGTGGTGTGCGCCTGTAATCCCAGCTACTCAGGAGGCTGAGGCAGAGAATTGCTTGAACTCGGGAGGTGGAGGTTGCAGTGCGCTGAGATCGTACCACTGCACTCCAGCCTGGTGACAGAGTGAGACTCTGTCTCAATTAAAAATATATATATATAAACGCTTACTGGTATAAACACTAACGAGTGTCCTTCTAAATGGGTACATAGAGGTAGGCAGTCAGAAGTGAAGCAATTTATTGAGTTAAATTCCTGCAAACACTTTGTAATTGGTTTGACCCAAATTTGCCTATAATTAACATACCATAGAAAATTTTAGTATCACATCCTCTAAAATTTTAAAAGATAAAAATGTACACCCCAGTTGTTGAAATTCTACTACATCATTTACACTGAAAACATCGTAAACCATTAATGCAAGAACATTAATCGCTGATATGTTATGATCTACTAGCGTTTGACACCAGTGAGAGTCCTATGAGGTGGGAGTCATTCGTATAATATCAGATCTGTTTGTAGATGAGAGCACTGAAGCTCCAGCAGGTTCAGTTCTTTTCTAGTGTCACAGTCCGAGGAGCTGAGTTTATACAGTCAGCTTGACGTCAGTTGGCTTTAGAGTGAGGAAGAAGAGACAGTGGTCCGGCTCTGCCTGTACGATCTTCCCAGGATTACCCATTTCTCATGGTTTCCCTCTTCCCTCAGGACCCCCGGCGATGGCAGAAATGAACCCTGCACAGGTGAGCAGAGTGTTTTCTACCTTTCCCCTACTACAATTATCTTGTCAATGATTTTGGCACCTCCATATGAAGAAAAGTGGAGTCCCAGGACACTTTTTCTCTCTTTCTCCCTCTCTTATGTCTGAAACGTGGGTGGTTCCACCAGTTCTGATATGTTGAATTAGGTCCTGGGGTTTTGTTTGTTTTAAGTTTCTTGTGACATCTTACCTGGATGGCCCTGGATTATGTGGAGTGGTTCCCATTTTTGATAATTCACTTGGTAACATCTGTCAGAGTGTCATGAGCACAGGATTAAGAATGTTTCAATGCTTGGAGGAGAGACTGAACTGGATTTTTAGGTAACTGCACGTGTCTTTTATATCTGGTAGGAATAGGGAGCAGAGTGGGTGGTGGCTAGAGACACACTAAACGTCAGTCCTAGAATGGCAGCCTAGGTCCTGGGTCTCTAATCTAAGGGAGGTGGTAGATGGGGAAGATTTGAAGAGGAGGGCAGTGCCAGGACCCTAGTTTAAGGGACTTTCTTTGGCTTCTGAGTGGAGGACAGACTGTGGAAGTGAGGGTAATGGCAGGGAGCTCTGAGAGGATGTTCTTGCAGCAGTCTAGGTGGATGTTGCTGGTGGCTTATCAAGAGTAGCCATGGCTGCAGGATGTGTTTTGAACTGGAGCTGCTCACATTTTATGATGTAGAGAGTGGGGAGGTGGAATGGAAGGGAATCCGGAGTGGCCCCATGGTTTTGTTTGGACGCATAGATGCTCCATCAGCTAAGATGGGGGAAGTCAGCAGTATAAGAAATTTTCAGAGTGAGGATGAGGAGTCAGTGTTTGTTCAGGTCACAGATGTCTCAGAGACTCCTGGTGGAGCAGTTCAGGTTGGAGATGTCCATACCATGGCGACTGTCGTATGGGCCACAGTGACGCTGTGGATTCAGTTTAGGTGGCAGCATCTCTAGGTTATGGTGGCAGTGCTGTTTGAAGATAGAGAATTGGGATGGGGCATGAGAACTGGGTCTCTTACTGGGTACCTGCGTGGTGAGGGAGGAGTCACTAGACTAATGAGGGAGTGGAGTGTTAGTGGGGATGAGAGTGTGTAAGACGGTGGGTATAGGAGAAAGAAAGGCTTTGGAAGGAGAGGACAGGATAGGGTTGCCGAGGGCGATAATGGGTTCAGGTTGGAGAGCTGCTAAGCATCAGGTGGGGTGGGGTGAGGTGGGAATTGTATTAGTGCTTTTTCATATTGCTATAAAGAACTACCTGAGACTGGGTAATTGATGAAGAAAAAAGGTTTAATTGACTGACAGTTCTTTTTTTTTTTTTTGAGACAGAGTCTCTCTGTCACCCAGGCTGGAGTGCAGTGGCACAATCTTGGCTCACTGAAACCACCTCCCGATTCAAGCAATTCTCCTGCCTCAGTGTCCTGAGAAGCTGGGACCACAGGCACATGCCCCCATGCCCGGCTAATTTTTGTATTTTTGGTAGAGACAGGGTTTCACCTTGTTGTCCAGAATGGTCTTGATTTGACCCTGTGATCCACCCACATTGGCCTCCCAAAGTGCTGAGATTACAGGCGTGAGTCACCACGCCCTGCCCACAGTTCTTCCTGCTTAACAGGAAGCATAACTGGGAGGCCTCTGGCGGAAGGTGAAGGGGAAGCAAGGCACACTTTCCCATGGTGGAGCAGGAAAGAGGGAGAGAATGAAGGGGGAAGAGCCACACACTTTTAAACAACCAGATCTCGTGAGAACTTACTATCATGAGAAAGGCAAGGGGGAAATATGCCCTCAGGATCCAGTCACCTAACACCAGCTCCCTCCCCTGACACATGGGGATTACAGTTCAACCTGAGATTTGGGTGGGGACACAGAGCCGAACCATATCAGGAGCGGAGGTGTGGAGATGAGAGCAGCTGGGCTTGGAATGAGGTTTTGGTGGAGAG
>CM052668.1:40514061-40565478 GCA_028533165.1 Leontopithecus rosalia
AGAGTGATATGCAGGCAGGAGGAGTGTGAATGGATGCCCCAGGCCCTGGCCCTGGTAGCTTAAGGGAGGGGGATGAGTCTGAGTTTGGCTGTCTTGGGAGGCAAGATCTGAGGGACTCCATGGAAACCAGCTGGCAGGAGACGATGGCTATCCCCATGGGAGGCCCACATCCTAGAGGGTGCTTTTCTGCCTTATCCTTCACCTGTTTTCTCTGTGTGCTGGACACAGTGGCCAATGGAAATGTGGAGAGAAAAGTCATTCATGCCACCTGGATGTAGTGTCTCTTCCACGTTGGGAGGGTGTGCAGACTGAGCAAGGAAAGGAGGTGTAGGGGAGAGCGATGAGATCCTGGAGAGAGAGAAATATAGCAGTGATTATACCCATAGGGTTTTAATTTATGGATGTGAGTGAGTGATGCCAGGAACAGGCCAGTGACTGAAAGAAGATATTTATTCCTTACATTTCCCTAAGGAGGGTGCACACCACATAACACAGGGCCACATGGTGAAGCGCCAGATTTGCTCAGCAGGAAAATTGGAGTGAGGCGAAAGTTTAGTTTAACCCACAGATGCTATTGAAGTTTCCATGGGAACATGGCAGGGCTGGGTGACAGGATAGTTTGGCTAGTTTAAGTTAATTCCAGGACACCTGGGCTAGTGGGACTGTCCCTACTTGTGCGGTATTTGGGTTGATTTAGAACTCGGAAAATATTGGCTTGGTTTGAGAAAGATACAAAGATCGTTTAGAATATAGCCCAGGATGGTAGGGGAGATGGAAACATTTTGCTGTTAGTTTGGCCCTGTGTTTAATGGATGGTAGATATAAGTAGAAAATAAATACAGAACTTAAGTAAATACAGCTTGAAAAGATGCTGCTCACGTATTCATCTTTCCCAATTTGGCAGGACCGTGTGGTCTTTGAGGACGTGGCCATATATTTCTCCCAGGAGGAGTGGGGGCACCTTGATGAGGCTCAGAGATTGCTGTACCGCGATGTGATGCTGGAGAATTTGGCCCTTTTGTCCTCACTAGGTAAGGCCCTCACCCTTGCCCGGTGTCCAGGGTTGGGTTGGGTTATCCCTTTTTACCCAAAGGCAGCTCTGCGTTTCCCACAGTGAGACCACGGGTGCTGCTGCTTTTCCCGATTTCTTGGCATATATGCTGTGTGTTCTATAACCCCTTTTTCCATGCATCCCCATCCCTACTGCGCTGAGGCTTACAGGAAAGGGCTCAGGAGCCAGAAATGTTGAATTTGGCATGGAGACCGCACCAGCCTTGTCTGTGTCAGGTCCAAACATATGAGACTACTGTTCTCTTGTCCCCTTTCTCTCACTGATATTTCTTGCTGCCTTCCTCTGCCGAGGCGGGTGGATCACGAGGTCAAGAGATCGAGACCATCCTGGTCAACATGGTGAAACCCCGTCTCTACTAAAAATACAAAAATTAGCTTGGCATGGTGGTGCGCGCCTGTAGTCCCAGCTACTTGGGAGGCTAAGGCAGGAGAACTGCTTGAACCCAGGAGGCGGAGGTTGCGGTGAGTCAAGATCGCGCCATTGCACTCCAGTCTGGGTAACAAGAGTGAAACTCCATCTCAAAAAAAAAAAAAAAAAGAATTTCAGTCCCTGACTTGGTCACTAAGTTAGGGACTACTGAGTTGATTGTGCAGGAGGCAGGACTCTTCTGTGAAGTTCTTATGATTATAGAATTTGGGATTGCCATGGGCTTGATCTCTCCGGGTGTGTGCTCTTTACTCTTTTTCTCTCTCTTTCCCCTAGAGAGGGCCCTAGGTGCCTGAGAGGGTAGATACTACTTCAACAATGGCATTAGAGGCTCAGGGACATGGCCTGGGTGCCTGGGATTTGGGAAGAGGGTTGATGTCACAGGTGGGGTCAAATCACCCTTGGACTCTGTCCTGTGCTCACTATTCTTTGTTGCCAGGGCCAGTGGCCACACCTTATTTCTACCTTTTCTTCCCCATTATCATTTCTAGTATGCTTGCTGGCCGCCACACCTCCAATGCGCCACAGTCTATACTTCTGGGGCCACCACCCCTCACCCATTCTTTTCCACTTCTCCCTTTGAATGCCTGCCAATGCATGACCTGTATTTAAGGTGGAGTGTGGTCTGGCATGTATCCCTAAACACTAGCTCCCTGTCACAGTCTGATCTCTGGGTTTGGAGAAAACGTCCTATACACTGCTTACCAGTCTCCTGCAACCATGGCTCTTTGCAGAGGAGTGAGTTTGAGATCCTACCTTTTCTCTGTTCCATACCCCTCCCTTGTATACTTACCATCATCAGGGCTCTCCCATTATGGGCCCTTACCAGGCCCAGCCCTGCATAGTGGACCCTCTTCTCACTGGCCTTAATGTCCCTGATGTCCCCAGTCCCGTGGCCTTATTTGTGTGTGTGCCTGAGAGACATTTGTGATGGAGCTGCTTCCTCCCACCAACGTCACCATGCACTTCACCAATACTTCTATTCTGACAGGTTGTTGGCATGGAGCTGAGGATGAGGTGGCACCTTCACAGCAAGGTTTTTCTGCAGGAGTGTCAGAGGTTACAACTTCAAAATCCTATATGTTCACCCAGAAGGTCCACCCTAGTGAGATATATGGCCCACCCTTGAAAGACACTCTGTGCCTGGTTGAACGCAATGGAATTCATCCTGAGCAAGACATATATATTTATGAGGCAGAGCTTTTTCAGTGCCCAGAGCAGCAAATTGGAGAGAATCTTTCCAGAGAGGACAATTGGATACCTTCATTTGGGAAGAACCACAGAATTCACATGGCAGAGGAGATCTTCACATTCATGGAGGGTTGGAAGCACTTACCAGCCACCTCATGCCTTCTCCAGCAGCAGGCCCCTCAAAGCGAGTGGAAGCCATACAGGGACACAGAAGACAGAGAAGACTTTCAGACTGGACAAAATGATTACAAATGTAGTGAATGTGGGAAAATATTCACCTACAGATATTCACTTGTTGAGCACCAGAAAATCCACACGGGAGAAAGATCTTATGAATGTAACAAATGTGGGAAATTTTTTAAGTACAGTGCCAATTTCATGAAACATCAGACAGTTCACACTAGTGAAAGGACTTATGAGTGCAGAGAATGTGGAAAATCATTTATGTACAACTACCGACTCATGAGACATAAGAGAGTTCACACTGGAGAAAGGCCTTATGAGTGTAACACATGTGGGAAATTCTTTCGGTACAGCTCCACATTCGTTAGACATCAGAGAGTTCATACTGGAGAAAGGCCATATGAGTGCAGGGAATGTGGGAAATTCTTTATGGACAGCTCCACACTCATTAAACATCAGAGAGTTCACACTGGAGAAAGACCTTATAAGTGCAATGATTGTGGGAAATTTTTTAGGTATATCTCCACACTCATTAGACATCAGAGAATTCACACTGGAGAAAGGCCTTATGAGTGCAGTGTATGTGGGGAATTATTTAGGTACAATTCCAGCCTCGTTAAACATTGGAGAAATCACACTGGAGAGAGGCCTTATAAATGCAGTGAATGTGGGAAATCATTTAGGTACCACTGCAGACTCATTAGACACCAGAGAGTCCACACGGGAGAAAGGCCTTATGAGTGCAGCGAATGTGGGAAATTCTTTCGTTACAACTCCAACCTCATTAAACATTGGAGAAATCACACTGGAGAAAGGCCTTATGAGTGCCGAGAGTGTGGGAAAGCCTTTAGCCACAAGCATATACTTGTTGAGCACGAGAAAATCCACAGTGGAGAAAGACCTTATGAGTGTAGCGAATGCCAGAAGGCCTTTATTAGAAAGTCTCACCTGGTTCATCACCAGAAAATCCACAGTGAAGAGAGGCTTATGTGCTCCATGAATGTGGGGAATTCTTCAGCTACAACTCCAACCTCATTAAACATCAGAGATTTCACAATGGAGAAAGTTTACCATTGACCATTGTAATTGGGTAGTCATGTTATATAAATTCCACCTTTTTATGTAACTAATCTCCAGAACATTTTTCCTCTTGCAAAAAAAAGTAAAATGCTGTACCTATTAAAAACAACTCATTCCCCTTTCCTACTGTCTCCAGAAATGTCTCAACTATATTTCTATACTCTGTATCTATGAGTTTGATATCTATTGGTACCTCATATAGGTGGATTCATACAGTATTTATCTTTTGAGACTGGCTTATTTCACTTAGGATAAGGTCTTCCTGGTTCACCCACGTTGTATAATGTGTCAGAATATCCTTCCTCTTTAGGTGAAATAATATTCTATGGTATGTATACACTCCTTTTATTTATCCATTCATCTGCTAACGGATGCTTGGGTCACTTCCACCTGTTGAAATAATGCTGCTATGAAGATGAGTATGCAAGTGTCTATTCAAGATTCTACTTCTGATTGTTGGGTTTATACTCCAAAATGGTGGTGCTGGATCTTATAGGATTTCTATTTTTAATATTTTTGGGAAAACTTTTTCCATAGCACCTGTGGCATTTTACATTCCCACTAGCAGTGCCCAAGGGTGCCAGTCTATATACATCCTCACCAACATTGTTCATTTTCTCTTTCTGTCATTGGGCTTTTTTGTTGTGCCTTTTGTTTTGGATAGCAGGTATCCTGTTGGATGCAAGGTGGAATCTCAATGTCTTTTGTTTTTATTTTGTGAATGACTAATGATGCTGAGCATCTTTTCATGTGCTTGTTAGGCATTTGTGTATCTGGAAAAATATTCAAGTCTTTTTTTTTCATATTAATGGGATTATTTGCTTTTTGTTGTTGAGTTACAGAAATTATATATTCTGGATATTAACTCCTTACCAAATATATGCTTTTTACATATTACCTCCCAGTCCATAGGTTGCTTTTTTGCTCTGTTGATTGTGTCCTTTGATGAAAGTTTAAATTTTGATATACTTTTGACTCTGTGTCTTTGGGTTCTGTATTCATGCATCGAACCAACCACAGATCAAAAGTATTTGGAGCATCCATGGATTGTACTGATTATTAATCACAAATATTCGGATAACAAAAGGGTAGTTGCATCTGTACTAAACATGAACAGACATTTTTTTCTTGTCATTATTCCCTAAATCATATGGTATAATAAATATTTACATAGCATTTACATTGTATTCGGTGTTATAAATAACGCAGAAATAATTTAAAGTATGTGGGAAGATGTGTGTAGGTTATATGCAAACACTGCGCCTTTTTATGTGAGGAACCTCTTGAGCATCAGATGATTTTGGTATCCACAGGGGTCCTGGAATCAGTCCCCCACAGACACCAAGGGGTGACTGTAGTCCAGTTTACCTATATTTACCTCTTACCTGGGCTTTTGATGTTATATATCAAAAACAAAAACACAGTATCAAATCCAATGCCAAGCATTTTCCGTATGTTTTATTCTAAGAATTTTATATTTGTAGGTCTTACATTTAGGTCTTGTGTTTTTGTTTTTGTTTTGTTTTTCTTTTGGAGACAGAGTCTTGCTCTGTCACCCGGGTTGGAGTGCAGTGGTGCAATCTCAACTCTGCAATCTCCGCCTCCCAGGTTCAAGCCATTGTCCCACCTTAGCCTCCCAAGTAGCTGGGATTACAAATGTGTGCCACCACACCTGGCTAGTTTTTGTATTTTCAGTGGAGATGGGTTTTTGCCATGTTGGCCAGGCTGGTCTTAAACTTCTGGCCTTAAGTGATCCACCTGCCTTGGCCTCCGAAAGTGCTGGGATTACAGGCATGAGCTGTAATGCACTGTGCCTGGCTACATTTAGATCTTTCATCTTGGCATTTAGATTCTGGCTACATTTAGATCTTTCATCTATGTGGGGTTCATTTTTGCATGTGGTTTAAGGCAGAAGTCCACTTAATGAGGCTATCCGGTTTTCCAAGCACTATTTGTTGAAAAAAATATTTGTTGAGTAGTCTTGGCACTCGTCAAGATCATTTGTCTATATATGCCGTGGTTTATATGTGGATTCTCCATTCTGTTGGTCATATGTCTGTCTTTATGTCAGTACCACACATTTTAGGTGTGTGTGAGACTCAGTTTTGAGGACAAGGCTAGTGGGCTTTCACACTTCAGACTGCTATATTCCAGCTGAAATTATTCAAATTAGCCAATCCATGGAGAGCATGGAAAACATAGCTAATGCAGTCCCCTTGTCTTACCTAAGTTGTCCCCTGCAGCCTCAGGTTGCTGTTACTCTGTCTCAGATGCAACCCTCTGTGGGACCCTATCCAGGTTATCTCATTTTTAGCTATAGGTAATAAATAGTTCTGCTTTTTGTTTATCCAAGTGACATTAGGTTGTTTCTTGCTATCAAAAGAACCCAGAGAGGTATTAAGAGTCTAGTGAATGTTGGAAAGTCTTTAGCCATTAGCCTAGCCTCATTCCGTGCCAGCAAGTTCACTCTAGGAAAAGAAGTGAAGGCAGTGTGATCATTTCTTGTTAACACAATAACTCAGTAGAGCAATGCTTTGGATATTAGCTTTTTAGGGAGAGAGCCAGCAATTGAACCTCATACATCTAAATATCCACACTGGGGATATCCACACTAGGGATATCCACCATATATCTATACTGCCAGATATATGGGAAGATTTTGTGAGCTGTGTTGCACTTTTCAACTTGTCTGGGGCCATTGCCAGAGTTATGCCCCTGCCAACACTATTTAAAAAGTCATCTCTTGGCCGGACATGGTGGCTCACACCTGTAATCCCAGCACTTTGGGAGGCCAAGGTGGGCGAATCACGAGGTCAAGAGATCAAGACCATCCAGGCCAACGTGGCGAAACCCACCTCTAGTAAAAAATACAAAAAATTAGCTGGATGTGGTGGCACGTGCCTGTAGTTCCAGCTACTCGGGAGGATGAAGCAGAAGAATTGCTTGAACTCAGGAGGTAGAGGTTGCAGCGAGCTGAGATCGCACTCTGTACTCCAGCCTGGCGCCTGGTGACAGAGTGAGACTCTGCCTCAAAAAAAAAGTCATCTCTTTTCTACCAACTGGCAAAAAGTCATGGTGTGTAGCACTTTAGTCACATTAAAATGCAGTTATGGCATTATGAATTCTCTATTTGAAGAATTCACTAGTCATTTGAACACTTTGGGGGCCTCACCTCCTCTCCTATGACTGATTTGGGCATAGATATCAGCCTTGCACTGAAGGCGTGGACGGGCTTTGGCAGGCAGATTGCAGAAATTTCCTTTTATCAGGAGAAAGTATTGGTTATTTCACTGATAGTGGTAGGAGGCAGATAAATTCTTAGGCAGACTAAGGACAGGTCCCTGGTGAAACCCAAACTTTAAGCCAAAGACTGTTTAAAGCCTGAAAACTGGCTGCCATTTCCAAGTAGCGTCCATGACTGGAGTGAGAGCTCAATGCCTTTTAGCCAATCGAATGGTGCTTTTCTCAGGCCCACCCATGTACCAATCAGTACGCATTCCCCATTCTGAGCCCATAAAAACCCTGGACCCAGCCACACATTGGGCTACCCACTTTTGGTTCCCCTCCTGTTGTTGAGAGCTTTTCTGCCACTCAATAAAGTCACCTGCCTTGCTCACTCTCTAGTGTTTACAAAATGTTATTCTTTTTGGTCATGGGACAATAACCCAGAAACCACCAAATGGCAAATTGTGAAAGGAGCTGTAACATTGTCCCACCTTCCACCAGCCCCAGGCAGCTGCCCCCTGTGACAGGAAGCAATTCCTGAATTGTTTATCTGAGTTCTTTGCATTGGTTTTCATATTTCTCTTGTGTCATGTTGAGCTTCTTTAAAATCAATGTTTTCAATTCTTTATCTGATATGGTGAGAATTTTGGGGGGTTTTCTTTTGGTTAAGATCTATTGCTGGAAAAGTAATTTTGGGGAAGTGTCATGGTTTCTTTTCTGTTTCCTGTGTTTCTACATTGAATTTTTTGCATGTGTAGTATAATAGTTTATCTTCTATTTTTGAATTTAATTTTGTTTGTGGGGGTTTTGAAGATGTATCAATGGTCTTAGTTGAGTAGGACACTTTAGCTTTACTTCTGAGTGCATGCAGCAGTAAAGTTTTTGTATGATTTCCTTGGCTATAAGCAGTTCATGTGGTTTTCTCAAGTGTGTTAGGGTGCACACTGTTATTTATTTATTTATTTATTTTTGAGACGGAGTTTTGCTCGTTACCCAGGCTGGAGTGCAATGGCGCTATCCCGGCTCACCACAACCTCCGCCTCCTGGGTTCAGGCAATTCTCCTGCCTCAGCCTCCTGAGTAGCTGGGATTACAGGCATGCGCCACGATGCCCAGCTAATTTTTTGTATTTTTAGTAGAGACGGGGTTTCACCATGTTGACCAGGATGGTCTCGATCTCTTGCCCTCGTGATCCACCTGCCTCGGCCTGCCAAAGTGCTGGCATTATAGGCTTGAGCCACTGCGCCCGGCCTACACTGTTAGTTATTAGTGGAGGTTTTGGTAAAGTTGTGCTGGGAACAGGAATGCCAGATGAGCTTGCCTTCAGGCTTCATCAGTACTGGTGGTGAGCTAAGTATGTCTATCCTTGTGCTTTGTGGTGGTGAATGTTGGTACCTGTGTTGGCAGTTCCAAGCAGGCTGAATCTTGGGCTTCTTATTGGCTCTCTTAGATGCTGGATGTGATAGCAGTGTACTAAGCATGTGAGTGCACCCTTGAATCCCTGGGCTGCTGGTGTAGCAGGTGTGATGGTGATGAGGCAGTGATGCCATACTCTTCTGGGTCTAGTGGCTGGCCCACAGAGCCCACTGCAACCACTCTTTGGCTAACTACATAATCATCATTAATAGTGGCAGTAATAGCCATTTCACAAGAGTTATTCAGAGACAGTTTTAACTCCCTGTGCAGACACTGTTGATAGAATTTCAGATGAAATGATAAATCACTTTCCAGTAAGTAGATGAGATCATGCATTCCCAAACCTTTATCTCAGGGGTTTGACTGGTAGAAGGCCACACACTATCCTGTCAGATAATGGTACATAAATCGCTTTTCCTTTTCAGCTAGGTTTCAGTTTCTTAAAATAAGTGGAAAATATCTCAGATATGAAGTAATAAGTATCATGTGAATAAAGTGTTGCTGGGTAGGCTGAAAGACAATTACTGATTATTCAGAAAGGAAAGATATTTGTCCTCAAACTCCGCATCATGCCACGTTTGGGTCTTTTCTTGTGTCAGCAGAACACATTGAAGAGCACAAAACGGTCTCCAGAGCTTCGGTCTGTATTTGCCAAGCATAAAAGAGCTGATCGCTATGCGTGGAAGACCAGTCCATTACAGATGCCCGTGTTCCTTCGGGTGTCGTCCTTTGGGAACTTGATGTGCTTTACAGAATCTGAAAGGACGGGTCTCTGAAACATTTCTCTGACATTTCTAGACTGCCTTCCGGGAAAATCTGGATACTTGCCGTTTAAAAGCCAGTGAAGCCCCTCCACTTCCTTGGAGCCCCGGAACTGCGTTTCTCAACGCCTCTGGAGGATCCTCCTGGCTTTCAAACAGAAGGCTACTTAGGTTCAGAGGCGGGGCCGGCAGCAGCCTGGTAACTACAAGACCCAGAAGACACTGCGACGGACACAAGCAGCGAGTATAGCCAATGATGTCACAGCGGAGAGACGTCTCCATGGGTTCTCAGTGCGTGAGGGCGGGACTTCCTGCAACGTCCCTCGTGCAGATACGAATATGGTCGCGTTAGGACTGGTTCCTGCTTTTCGGCTGAGTCGAGCCTGAGGTGGAAGAGCGAAAAGACGCGAGAACAGGTTTCCCCCGTTGTACAGAAGCTAGAGTGAGGCTCGGCTGAATCGGTTGCGGGCGGCGGTGGCCCTGTCAGCTACCAGGTCGCCGCCGCTCCCGCCCCGCTCCTCGCCGGCTGTGCTGGCGGAGGCCGAGCGGATGAACCTGCTTGAGGTGAGTGCCGCCTCCCAGGGCGCCCCGCCCGACCCCTCCTCCGAGTGTTGAAGCTCCCGGGAGGGGCCCTTCATGTCAGGCCCCTGTGTCCCAAAGAGAGGGGCGTTCTTGTGTGGGGTACCGGTGTCCGCGGTGCTTTGAGGTAGGGGAGCTCCGGTCCGGGACCGGCACGTGCGAGGCTTGGAGGCGCTGCAGAGTGGGCGGCCCTGGGGAGCCCGAGCGTCTTTGTCCCCACGGAGCAGAGGGTGAGGCGGAGTCTCTCCCGGGAAGGCAGCGGAGCCGCTGAAAGCCAGAGAAGGCTGTGCAGGAAGGGTTATGCACAGAGGTAGACGTTTAAAGTTGGAGAAAGAAGGACTTTTTTTTTTTTTGAGACGGAGACTTGCTCTGTCGCCCTGGCTAGAGTGCAATGGTGCGATCCCGGCCCACTGCAACCTCCACCTCCCGGGTTCAAGCGATTCTCCTGCCTCAGCCTTCCGTGTAGCTGGTATTACAGGTGCCGGTTACCACGCCCGGCTAATTTTTGTATTTTTCAGTAGAGGCGGGGATTTCACCATCTTGGCCAGGCTGGTCTCGAACTCCTGACCTCGTGATTCGCCCGCCTCGGCCTCCCAAAGTGCTGGGATTACAGGCGTGAGCCACCGTGCCCGGCCGAAAACAGGTTAAACTGGGACAAGGGACCTCTGAGGAGACCCCTTGAGTTAGGTAGGGCTGGGCCATACGGATTGCAGTAGAGGGAAGATGTGGTGAGGTTCTGGATGGATCTCAGAGATAAAAGTCGACAGGATTTTCTGCTGCATCAATTATAGCTGTGAGGGTAGTGAAAGGTCTGTTCCATGGGTTTTGTTTTGGCTTGAAAATCTGAAAGAATGGAGTTGGAGAAGTCAGCTTAAGGAGCAGGTTTTAGAGAGAATTACAAGTTGCATTTTGGAGGGCAGGTGATAGGCGGGTCCATAAGCCTGACACTCACTTTAGAAAAAGGCACAGACTGGCTGGTCCGAGTGCAGTGGTGTTTACAACTAATTGATCACAACCAGTTACAGATTTCTTTGTTCCTTCTCCACTCCCACTGCTTCACTTGACTAGCCTAAAAAAATAAATAAATAAATAAAATAAATAAAAAAAGAAAAAGGCACAGACATGTCATAGGAAGGATTCTGATCTGTGTCTGCAAAAACCAGCCCTGAATGGGTTAAGGAACTGGCCTAGGCTGGAGACTGAGGTGTGAGGTGGTTTTGATTCTGCACCTGCAGACTCAGCAGACCCTCAGGCCCACTCTTTGGATCAATAAGAAGGTCATCCAGACTAATGGGGAAATTGGGTCCAAACCTGGGTGCGGCTTTGTCACATCTAGTCAAGGGTCTCCAGCAACAGAAGTTGTAGCAGGCAAGCCAGGTTGCTGATGGGACCAGTAACTAACCTGCCCGCTTATCTACTCCCTACAACTTATTTACTTATGAATATATAAAACATTTATTTAACCACTAATGAACCAATATGCCTGTAAATATGTGCCCATAAGTCAGCAGTTAGAAATGAATGTAACCACTAGTTAAACTTACTCACTTAATTGTTTGAATGTGAAGTTTTTCTTTTCTCTGTTTTTTTTTGAGACAGTCTTGCTCTGTTGCCAGGCTGGAGTGCAGTGGGACGATCTTGGCTCAGTGAAACCTCTGCCTCCTGGGTTCAAGCGATTCTCCTGCCTCAGCCTCCTGAGTAGCTGGGATTACAGGCACGTGCCACGTAATTTTTGTATTTTTAGCAGAGACGGGCTTCACCATGTTGACCAGGGTGGTTTCTGTCTCTTGACCTCATTATCAACCTGCCTCAGCCTCCCAAAGTGCTGGGATTACAGGCATGAGCTTCCGCACTCGGCTGAATGTTAATTTTTCTATTTGCTTGCAATGGAAAGTTTTATGTATCACATTTCCTTGACACCGTAAGAAGTGGGAAGAATACACACCCAAAATTTCAAAACCCTTTCATGTCATTTGTGTCGAAAACATTTATAAAATATTTCATCCAGTAGAAATAAATTGCTGATACATAGTGTGTACTACTTATGTTTGTTGCCAATATGAGCCTCTTAGTTGGCAGTCCTTTTAATCTCTATTTTACTCATAAGGGTACTGAGACATAGTAAAGTTTAGTCCTGGTCAAGACACTGAACCCTGAGGACTGACTGTGTAGCCTCAGATAACTTTGCTCTAGTTGCAGGGCCACAGGTGATTGTAGAGTTCAGCCTGTGGATGCCGCATTGCTGTCTTAATCCTCATGGCCTGCCTCTTCCCACAGGGTTCACAGCAGTGGCAGCAATGTTTATGGATGCTGGACAGGTGAGTGGAGAGTTTCCAGCTTTCACCCATCCCAGCTGGTTTCAGCATGCTGATACAGGGAATGGTGTTGTCCTGAGACTGTTCACCTTTTCTTCTCTCTCCCTTGGGTCCAAGGAGAGCCTGTAATTCCACCAGACCTGGGTTCCAAACTCAGTCCCTGGTTATATAAAGTGGTTCTAGTTCTTACAACTGATAGGAGATTTGGCATGACATCTCAAACACAGGATCCAGAATGTTCAAATGCTTGGTGGTGAAACTTAGATGGGATGCTGAGAGAACTGTAACTTCATGTTCTAGCTGCCAAGGATAAGGTGGTGCACAGCTGCAGGGCAGGAGGTTGGGGCGTGCAGGGATCAGGCATGGAATGGCAGCCTGAGGTTCTAGGGTTTTTGTTTTTGTTTTGTTTTTTTGAGACAGTCTCACTCTGCCCAGGCTGGAATGCATTGGTGTGATCTCAGATCGCTGCAACCTCTACCTCCCAGGTTCAAGCAATTCTCATGTCTCGTCCTCCTGAGTAGCTGGGATTACAGGCATGAGCCACCACACCCAGCTAATTTTTGTATTTTTAGTGGAGACAGGGTTTCACCATGTTGGCCAGGCTGGTGTCAAACTTGTGACCTCAAGCGATCTGCCTGCCTCAGCCTCCCGAAGTGCTGGGATTACAGGTGTGAGCCACTATGCCTGGCAATTCTAGATCTTTAATCTGAGAGGGGTAGTAGCAAGGGAAGGTTTGAGAAAGGAAAAAAAGGTGATTTGACTCAGATTTTAAGATGCTTCCTCTGCCTGCAGAATGGAGGACGGAGTGAGAAGTAGGGAAGAACCAAGGATACCTGGGTGATAGTTCCTGCCCCAGTCCAGTGGAGGTTGGTGGTGGCTGGACAGAGTGGCGGCTGTGAAGGTGGGAGATGTGGGTGGCTTCTGTAGGTTTTAATCTAGAGCTGCTCCCGTTTTTTTTGATGTACAGAGTGAGGAAGCTGAGGAGGTGGGTTGCAAGAGGGAGTCAGGAATGGCCCCATGGTTTTGGCCTTGTTGAGAAGGATGGATGTTCTAGCAACTAAGATGTGGTAAATTCTGTAGTAGGGGAAGTTTAATAGAGCATATGAAGAATGAGGTTTGGGCCAAGTCAAAAATGTTACAGAGACTCAATTAGAGGTGCCAGAGAGGCAGTTGAACACATAGGAATGGAATTCATTGGAGTTTGTTCAGGATGGAGACACCTACTGCATGATAGCTGGTGTGTATAGCATTGTAAATCTGCGGGTCAGATTTAGGAAGAGACATCTTTTTATTCTGGAGGCAATGCCATTAGGGAAAAGGAAGAGGCTGAGGACTGGATCTTTCTATAGGGCACCTGCATGGTGTCGATGGGCATCACCAAGACAGATAAGGGAGTGGATGGACTGAGGATACGTGTGTGTGTATTTGTGTGTTTATGTTGGGGATGGCCTTTGGAGAATAAGAACGGCTTTTTGGGGGGAGAGTGTACATAGAATGGATGGTGAGGCATCTCCACAAAAGAGATGAGATGGTGGTGAGGTTTGGGAGGGGCTTATTACCCTGTTAAGGACTCAGCAGGGTTTTGTGTCAAGTCTTGGTTGGACCTGGGTAGTTTCGTGCAAATTCTGAGACTATTTTGGCAGAAGATGGGATCAGCTAGAAGCATTGCTAGGCCTGGGGTGGGGATGGTGTTGGGGAAGTCAGTGTGTCTGGGCTTTGGATTAGAGTTAGGGGGATGAAGTTGTGACTGCTTATGGGATAGCATGCACATGTAGAAGGGAGAAACAGCCAAGATTTGGAACTGCAAGAATGTGTGGGTTTGGGAAGCAAGAAACAGGATTGGATTGGGGGACCTTCAAGGCAGTGTTTCCTAAACATTGCGTTCTGGTCAGTCCAGGACATAGGGTTAGGGTTGCCTTTGTCATGCACTGCAGGATTCCATGTGCAGAGTGGCATGGGGAGAGGCCATGGAATAGTCCTGATTAGGCTGTGGTGGTTGTTAGTGTTGCAAGAGTGGAGGTGTTGGATACATGAGGGAGGTGCCTTCCGAAGTGTGAGTGGAGGAGCATGAATAGATGGTCCCAGCCCTGGCACTGGGCGCTTAATGGAGGAGATCGAGTCCATGTTTGGTTCAGTGAGAGGCAAAATCTGGGGGACTCTAGGGAAATTGAGTGACAAAAGAAAGGTAGGCCTCCGTGTGCCAGGTTTTGATGGTGCTTTTCAGACTCTTCCTCAACCTATCTTTGTTCTGTGCTTGGAGACAGTGGCAGTGATGGCAGGTACAGGTGCCACGAGGACCTGGTGTCTTCCTCCTTGAGAAGTGGGTGGAGGCTGAGCAGGGGGTGGATATATGTGGGTGTGGTGAGGAGCACTGAAGATCCTGGAGAGGAAAGTGTATCCGTGATTGTACCCACAGGATTTCAATCTGTGGACAAGAGTGAGTGATGACAGAAGCTAATGGCTTTTTTTCTTCGATTGGCGAGAGATCATACCTGGATGAAATAATTTTTATTGCTTTCATTTCCTGAGTGGAGGGGGTATGCCATACCACCTAAAGTCACAGAGGAAATAGCAGATTTGGTCAGGAGGCAGATGCACAATTGAAGGGAGAGCATACATCAGAGGCTTTATTGGGGGCTGGGGCTGGAAGGGCATGCAGGGCAGCGTGAAGAGCTTAAGACTGGGTGGTTTGCATGATTTTGGCAGCCTTGGGGCATAAGGACTATCCCTCCTTGTATAGTACAAGCCTTGTGTTGATTTAGGGCAGGAGAAATAATAGGCAGTTCAGACTATGGGATCTGGATTGTAAGGGAAATGTTAAAACACTGGTTGTTATTTTGGTCCTCTAATTCTTAGATTTCAAGTAGATAAATACAGATCTAAGGAAACAGGATAAGAAGTTGCTCATGGGCCTGGAGTGGTGGCTCATGCCGGTAATCCCAACACTTTGGGAGGCCGAGGTGGACGAGGATCACGAGCTCAGGAGTTTGAGACCAACATGGTGAAACCCTGTCTCTACTAAAAATACAAAAATTAGCCAAGAGTGGTGGTGCATGCCTATAATCCCAGCTCTTCAGGAGGCCGAAGCAGGAGAATCACTTGAACCCAGGGAGTCAGAGGTTGCAGTGAGCCAAGATCACACCACTACACTCCAGCCTGGGCAATAGACTGAGACAACATCTTAAAAAAAAAAACAAAAAAAACAAGAAGTTGCTCATGGACTAAACTGTCATAATTTTGGCAGGATTGTATGGTTTTTGAGGACGTGGCCATACATTTCTCCCAGGAGGAGTGGGGGATTCTTAATGACGTTCAGAGACACCTGCACAGCGATGTGATGCTGGAGAACTTTGCACTTTTGTCATCAGTAGGTAAGGCCCTGACACCTAGGTCAGTGTCTTGTGCTGGGCAATGGTTTTTCACTTTTTTCCTGGGCAGGTCTGTCTCACACCAGATCATGGATGCTGCATCCTCTCCTTGTTTCCTGGCATATGTGTTGTGGGAGCCACGGCTGGGCTGTGTCATCTGTGTCAGTTTTCCTTAAGAAGCTTAGCTCTTGTCACTCTGAAGCCTTATAAGATAAGGCTGGGCTGGGCGTAGTGGCTCACGCCTGTAATCCCAGCACTTTGGAGGCCAAGGTGGGCGGGTCACCTGAGGTCAGGAGTTCAAGACCAGCCTGACCAACATGGTGAAACCCCGTCTTAAAAATAAATAAATAAATAAATAAATAAATAAAATTTTAAAAAAGATAAGGCTCAAGTCAGAAGTCTTCAGGTTTCTCTAGAATATCATAAAGGCCTTGCCTGCCCCTAGTTAGTTTACTTTGTCCAAATGGACAGTCTTCTCTGTGCAAGACTGTCCATTTTTCTTGCTGACATGCCTGAGGGATACCCTGTGTCAGGAATTTGAGGGATTCGACCTGGTCACTGCTTGTGAGGACTGTGGACTTATTGCTGCAGGACGTTCCACTAGAAGTTCTGGTAACTTTAGAATGCAGCATGTCCTGGGTTTATTGCTCTGCATACAAGCTGTCTCCTCCCTTTCCCTGTCTTCACCCCTAGCTTGGCTAATGCCACACCTAGATAGTTGCTCACCTTGAGCAAGGTAGAGGTCCTGACAGAGTGGATATTACTCCATCGATGGCAAGAGATGCTCAAAAGGACTTGGCCCTGATGGGTGGTAGCTCAGAAGGGGTGTGATGACAGGGCTGGGTCCACATCACACTGGGAATCAATCCAGTTTGAGGTCCCTACCGGTGACCACACCACATGTCTCTTTCTTTCCTATTGTGATTTCTTTATTGACTTTCATCTCCTGGCTCCCACCTCTAACCCTACCTCTCTGACCTCTACCGCTCACCTTTTTTTTTTAGATGGAGTTTCACTCTTGTCCAGGCTGGAGTGCAGTGGCTCACTGCAACCTCCATCTCCTGGCTTCAGTTCTTCTGCCTCAGCATCCCAAGTAGCTGGGATTACAGGCATGCGCCACCACGCCCAGCTAATTTTGTATTTTTAGTAGGGACAGGGTTTCTCCACATTGGTCAGGCTGGTCTCAAACTCCCGACCTCAGGTGATCCACCCACCTCGGCCTGATAAAGTGCTGGGATTACAGGCATGAGCCACTGCACCCAGCCACCTGTTCCCTTTTGCTGCTCCCTTTTTAGTGCCCTCCAACATATGACCTGTATTTAAGGTGCTGTGAGGTCTGCATGTATACTTCAGTAGACCCTGAACACCAGCTCCACTGTCACATCAGATCTCTCTGGGTCTGGACACAGCCTTCTACATACTGCTCACCAGCAGCTATGGCCTGTTGAAAGCCATTTACCATTACTGGGGGACTCTGTGCTCTGCACTGTGCCACTCCTTATGTTGTTCCCCATCATCAGGCCTGTTTCATTATGAGTTTCTGTCAGGCCAGTTCTGCCCAGTAGGCCTTCCTCTCACTGGCTTTAGTGTCCATGCTTGTCACCAACCCCGTGGTCTTGTAAGTTGGTCTGACAGACATCTGTGATCTGTGATGGGGCTGCCTTCCCCATCCAAAGTCAACATGCACTTTACCAGCATTTCTGTCCTTAGGTTGTTGGCATGGAGCCAAGGATGAGGAGGCACCTTCCAAGCCATATGTTTCTGTGGAAGTGTCACAGGTCACAACTCTAAAGCCAGCGTTGTCTACCCAGAAGGCCCAGCCCTGTGAGACATGTAGCTCACTTCTGAAGGACATTCTACACCTGGCTGAGCACGACGGAACACACCTCAAGCAAGGGCTGTACAGGTGTGCAGCCAAGCTTTACCTGCACCAAAAGGAGCATCTTAGAGAGAAGCTCACCAGAAGTGATGATGAGAGGGCTTCATTTGTGAATGATGGTGTTCATGTGGCAGAGAGGAACTTCACATGCACACAGGATGGCAAGGATTTTACTGCCGATTCAGATCTTCAACAACAGGCTCTTCACAATGGGTGGAAGCCACACAGGGACACTCATGGTGTGGAGGCCTTTCAAAGTGGACAGAATGATTACAGTTGCAGCCAATGTGGGAAAGACTTTTGCCACCAACATATGCTGTCTGAGCATCAGAAAATCCATACAGAGGAAAGGCGTTATGAGTGCAGTGAATGTGGCAAATTGTTTAAATACAACTCAGACCTTACTAAACATCAGGGAACTCATAGTGGAGAAAGGCCTTATAAGTGTAGTGAATGCGGAAAAGCCTTCAGACTCAAGTATAACGTTGTTCAACACCAGAAAATTCACATAAGGCCTGTAGAAAGGCCTTATGAGTGCAGTGAATGTGGGAAAGCCTTCCTTAAAAAGTCTCACCTACTTCAGCATCAGAGGATTCACACCAGGCCAAGGCCTTATGGGTGTAGTGAATGTGGGAAGGCTTTCTTTACACGGGCTCACCTTGTTTGTCACCAGCAAATTCATACTGGAGAACGACCATATGGATGCAATGAATGTGGAAAATTTTTTATGTACAATTCTGCACTCATTAGACATCAGAAAGTTCACACTGGAGAAAGGCCTTTTTATTGTTGTGAATGTGGGAAATTCTTTTTGGACCGCTGCACACTCATTGTTCACCAGAGAGTTCACACTGGAGAAAAGCCTTACAAATGCAACGAATGTAGGAAATTCTTTAGATACCGTTCCACACTCATTAGACATCAGAAAGTTCACACTGGAGAGAAGCCTTATGAGTGTAGCGAATGTGGGAAATTTTTTATGGACATTTCCACACTCATTATTCATCAGAGAGTTCACACTAGAGAAAAGCCTTATGAATGCAGTGATTGTGGGAAGTGCTTTAGGTATTGCTTTACACGAAATAGACATCAGAGAATTCACTCTGGAGAGAGGCGTTACGAATGCAGTGAATGTGGCAAATTCTTTGTGGACAGCTGTTCACTGAAGAGTCACCAGAGAATTCACACTGGAGAAAAACCTTTTGAATGTAGCATTTGTGGAAAATCCTTCAGGTGTCGCTCCACACTTGATGCACATCAGAGAATTCACACTGGTGAAAGGCCTTATGAGTGTAGTGAATGTGGAAAATTATTTAGACACAACTCAAATCATCTTAGACACTGGAAAAATCACTTTGGAAAAAGGTCTTTTGAGTGCCCTGAATGTGGAAGAGTTTTCAGCCAAAATTCCCACCTCATTCGGCACCAAAAAGTTCACACTAGGGAAAGAACTTATAAATGCAGCAAATGTGGGAGATTTTTTATGGACAGCTTCACACTCATTAGTCATCAGAGAGTTCATACTGGAGAAAAGCCTTATGAGTGCAGTGAATGTGGGAAAGTCTTTAAATACAACTCTAGCCTTATTAAACATCGGAGACTTCACCCTGGAGAGAGACCTTATCAGTGCAGTGAATGTGGAAGAGGCTTTAACCAAAATTCTCACCTCATTCAGCACCAGAAAGTTCATACCAGATAATGAATGTATATGTATAAAGCAGATATGAAAAGACTTCACACAGAAATCTGCTCTGATTTAGCCCTGGGACCTGTGTGTTTTAAGAAAGTATTCTTGGCTGGGCATGGTGCCTCACTCCTGTAATCTCAGCACTTTGGGAGGCCAAGGCAGATGGATCATGAGGTCAGGAGTTCGAGACTGGCCTGGCCAACATGGTGAAACCCCATCTCTACTAAAAATATAAAAAATTGGCTAGGCATGGTAGTGCCTACCTGCAGTCTCAGCTACTTGGGAGGCTGGGGCAGGAGAATTGCTTGAACCCAGCAGGCAGAGATTGCAGTGAGCCAAGATTTTGCCACTGCACTCCAGCCTGGGTGACAGAGTAAGACTCCAACTCAAAAAAAAAAAAAAAAAAGTATTCTTTGAGAATACAGATAACAAAATCTAACATCTTAACCTTGTTAAAGTGTATAGTTCACTAGTGTTAAGTCACTCATATTGTGCAATGAATATCTAGAAGTCTTTTCAACTTAGAAAACTAAATCTATACTTTTAAAACCTTATTCCCCACTCCACTTGGCAAGCATCACTCTGTATGAGTTTTAGTAGTCCAGGTGCCTCATATAAGAAAACTTAAGTTTTGGTCTTGTGATTTACATTGTGGCTAATTTTGCTTAAGATAATATTTTTAAGGTTTCATGTTCTATAATCCATTAGAATTTCCATCCTTTTTAACTGCTGAATAAAATTGTTACAGTCATGTGTTGGTTGACAATGGGGAAGTGTCCTAAGAAAAGTGTTAATAGGTGATTTTTTTTTTTAGTTGTGTGAATGCCAAGGATGTATGGTATACCCTATAGCACCTTGCTACAAACTTGTACAGCATATTATTGTACTGAATACTGTAGGCTGTTGAAACATACGGTAAGTAATTGTTTTTAAGTATATCTAAACAGAAAAGGTACAGTAAAAATACAATATGAAAGAAAGAATGATAGACCCACGTGGACAACTTACCATGAATGGAGCTTACAGTACTGAAAGTTGCTTTAGGTGAGTCAGTGAGTGGTGGTTGAATGTGAAGGCCTAGGACATTACTGTCCTGTAGACTTTATAGATACTGTATACTTAGACAACACTAAGTAGTATTTTTCAGACAGAATCTTGCTCTGTTGCCTAGGCTGGAGTGCAGCGGTACAATCATGGCTCACTGCAGCCTCCACCTCCTGGTTCAAGGGATTCTCCTGCCTCAGCGTCCCAAGTAGCTGGGATTACATACCCGGCTAATTTTTGTATTTTCAGTAGATAACGGAGTCTTACCATGTTGGCCAGGCTAGTAGTCTCAAACTCCTGACCTAAAGTGAGCCACCTGCCTCGGCCTTCCACAGTGCTGGGATTACAGGCATGAGCCATCGTGCCCAGCTGGACAAAATTGTAGAATATTTTTTCTTTAATATATTAGCTGACCATTTTTTAACTTTATAAGCTTGTATTTTTTTAAACTTTTTGACTATTTCGTAATGTTTTGCTTAAAACTTTGTATAACTGTACAAAAATGTTTATTATATCCTAACTTCTTAAACTTATTTTTGTTAAAAACTAAGATATGCACATTTATCTAGGCCTCCACAGGATCAGGATAATGTCATTGTCTTCTACCCCCCACATCCTGATCCAGAAAGTTTTCTGGGGCAGTAACACACATGGAGCTGTCATCTCCTAAAATAACAATGCATTTTTTTGGAATACTTCCTGAAGGACCCGCAACTCCATATAGACTCTAATGTTGGAGAACACCTAATGATAAAACGTGTAGTACACTAAGAACATGAGCTCGTAACTAGTATTATGTCCTGTACATTATTGTATATGTTATAGTTGTGTATAACTGGCAGCACAGTAGGTTTGTTTATACCAGCATCACCACGAACATGTGATTAATACATTGTCTTGGGGCTGGGCACACTGGCTCACACCTGTAATACCAGCACTTTGGGAGGCCGAAGCGGCGGATTACAAGGGCAAGAGATCGAGACCATCCTGGCCAACATGGTGAAACCCCCTCTCTACTAAAAATAAAAAAATTAGCTGGGCATGGTGGTGGGTGCCTGTAATCCCAGCTACTCGGGAAGCCGAGGCAGGAGAATCGCTTGAACCCAGGAGGCGGAGATTTCAGTGAGTCAAGATAGCACCAGTGCACTCCAGCCTGGCAACAGCAAGACAAAAAAAAAAAAAAATACATTGCATTACCATTGCCATCATGTCGTTAGGTGGTAAGCATTTTTCAGCTTCATTATAATTTTGCGGGACTGCTGTCATGCATGTGGCTCACTGTTGACGGAAAACTGCGGTGCATGATGATATATGTATATGCCACCTTTCCTTCCGTTAGGGTTGTTTCCACTCCTTAGCTGTTAATAGCAGATGAGCATGAGTGTACAAATATTTCCTTGAGGCTGTGCTTTAAATTCCTTTTGAGGATTTACCCAGAAGTAGAATTGGTGCTTCCTGTGTTCATTTTACAAATATTTTTTTTTAAATTTCTGCCCTCATAATGTTCCCATCCTATGTTAATTCTGTTTTAAATTTTTTGAGGACTGTTTTTTATAGCAGCTGCATCAGTTTATATTCCCACCACAGTGCAAGGGTTATAATTTCTCACATCCTTGCGAACACTTTTATAATTCTTTTTTGTAGTAGTAGCTGTACCAATGGGTTGAGGTGTTATTTGTTAATTTTTTTTGTACTTCTTTATGGTTATTTGGCTTTTGTTGAGATGTAGGAGTTTTTTTAGTACATGTAGCAACTTCAGAAACATGAAAGTGAAAGACACAGAAAACGTTAGCTTTATTTCTCAACAGAAGCGCCATCAAGTTCAAGACAATTTTGTAACTGATGATACCAGGCTGAGTCCATCTCTAAAGAAGTGAGGTTCCTGGGAATTTAACCTTGTGTATGCAATGCTTTTTTATATTAACTAAAGAGAAATGGGTGGCCTTTAAAGAATTTTTAGCCGGGCATGGTGGCTCACGCCTGTAATCCCAGCACTTTGGGAGGCTGAGGCGGGTGGATCACGAGGTCAAGAGATCGAGACCATCCTGATCAACATGGTGAAACCCCCGTCTCTACTAAAAATACAAAAAATTAGTTGGGCATGGTGGCACGTGCCTGTAATCCCAGCTACCCAGGAGGCTGAGGCAGGAGAATTGCCTGAACCCAGGAGGCGGAGGTTGTGGTGAGCCAAGATCGTGCCATTGCACTCCAGCCTGGGTAACGAGCGAAACTCAGTCTCAAAAAAAAAAAAAAAAAAAAAATTTTTAAAAGTAGGAAACAAGAAGTCAGAAGGAGCCAAATCAGGACTGTATGGTGGATCCCTTAGGATTTTACATAAAAATTCTGATAAAGTTGCAGTTATTTGATAAGAGGAATGAGCAGGAGCACTGTAGTGAAAAAGGATTCCTGGTGAAGCTTTCCTAGGGTTTTTCTGCCAGCATTAGCTAACTTTCTAAAACTCTCATAGGCTGGGTGCAGTGGCTCATGCCTTTAATCCCAGCACTTTGGGAGGCCAAGGCAGGCGGATCACCTGAGGTCGGAAGTTTGAGACCAGCCTGACCAACATGGAGAAATGCTGTATCTACTAAAAAATTCAAAAATTAGCCAGGCGTGGTGGCGCATGCCTGTAATCCCAGCTCTTCAGGAGACTGAAGCAGGAGAATCGCTTGAACCTGGAAGGTGGAGGTTGCAGTGAGCCGAGGTCATGCCATTGCACTCCAGCCTGGGCAACAAGAGTGAAACTCCATCTCAAACTCTCATAATCAGATGGTATTGTTCTTTCACCCTCTAGCAGGCCAAAAGCAAAATACATGGAGCATCCAAAAAAACTTGCCATGACCTTTGCTCTTGACTGGTTTGCTTTGGCTTTGGCTGGACCACTTCCGACTCTTGGTAGCTATTGCTTTGATTGTGATTGTGATAAAGCCATGTTTCATCTCTTGTATAGTTCTTCAAAGAAATGCTTCAGCATCTTGATCCTGCTTGTTTAATATTTACATGGAAGATTCTTTTGTCTGCAGCTTATATGGATTCAGTGGCTTTGCCACCCATTGAGTGGAAAGTTTACACAGCTTTAATTTTTCAGTCACAATTGTGTAAGCTGAACCAATTCAGATGTCTGTGGTGTCATTGTTTCTGCTATTAATCATCAGTTTTCTTCAATTAGGTAATGAACAAGATGACTTTCTTTCTTCAACTTTAGCTGAATTCACATTCTTCTGATAGAAGCTGTTTTCAAACTGATGCCATTCTTAGTGCCTTAAACTAGGTCCTTTTCATACATGTTATAACAAGTTTTGATGTAAAAAATTGAAATCCATACGTAATTTTTTCAGGGTTTTTGTTTTGTTTTTATGGAGTCTCAGTCTGTTGCCAGACTGGAGTGCAGTGGTGTGATCTCGGCTCACTGCAACCTCTGCTTCCCAAGTTCAAGTGATTCTCCGTCAGCCTCCCAAGTAGCCGGGATTACAGGTGCCCACAACCATGCCTGGCTAATTTTCGTATTTTCAGTAGAGATGGGGTTTCACCGTGTTGGCCAGGCTTGTCTCGACTCCTGACTACAGGTGATCCACCTGCCTCAGCCTCCCAGAGTGCTGGGATTATAGGCATGAGCTACTGCACCTGGCCAATTTTTAAATATACATTTTTCGTGAAACTTTTGAAGATATTCTAGATATTTCTTATCAGCTTGTGGTTTTCAAATACTTTCCCCTATTGAGTCTGTTTTCTTTTCACCCTGCCCATTATATCATTTTTTGCACAGGAGTTTTAAATTTCAATGGAATCAAATACATATATAAGTTTTCATGCATTTGAGTTCTTTTTAGCAACCTAATTCTTTTTCATGTGGATATACAGGTTATTTTTAACATTAAAGAATAATGTTTTTGCCCAGCATTAAAATTAAGGCCCTTGGTAGAGGCTTGTCAGTTCCAATTTTGGAGCAGCTGATTAAGTTAACGCTCCCAGCCACCTTGCTTATCAAGCTCTCAAACTCTGGGCCACAATATGTGAGACCTAATTACCCCAGGCCCAGGAATCAGATATCTAGGGATAGCTCCTGTGCCCAGGAGCTTATAAAATTATTCACATTGGCCAATGCACAGGGAGCCCTGAAAACCTAGCTAACCCCAATGCACAAGGCATACACAAACTGCCCCCTACAGCTCCAGTTTGCTGTTATCTTGAGTTCCCTCGTAACTGTTGCAGCCCTGCCTATGTCCTTTGGTTTCAAGCTCTAAGTAGCAAAGTGGTCTACATTTTATGAGTATCATTGTGACATGTCCTGACATCAGAAAAACACCTTTATATCTTACGACTATACAACCAACAGAATATGAGTGCCACAAATGTTAGAAAGTCTTTAGCCTAACTTTACTGAGCACGAGTAAGTTCATCCTGTAGAAAGTCCTTAGGAATGCAGGCAATGTGTTTTTTCCTTTGTTAACTGTTCAAAAATAGCAAAGCTCTATCAAGCTTGTCCTCCCCACCTTATTTTGTTGTTTTGTTTTAGGCTTTTAGCCTGAAGCCATGGTTTTGTTTCTGTCTCCAGTGATAAATAAGTGGAAAACAGGAATGAGTTGAGAAAGGGGCTTTACTGGCCCAGCTAGGAATAAGCTAAGAACCCATTACTGTACTCTTTCCCTTGGACCCCCTGTGTTAGCTTGTTGAGGGAGATCTTAGCCTGAAATTGAATCTCACATCTAAACATTCACACAAGGGAGATTTTTTTTTTTGTAATTGTCAGATGCATGGGAAGCCTTTGAATGATATTGCACTTTCTGATCTGCCTAGGGCCCTTCCAGAGTTAAGTTGCTGAAAGTGTGTATTACTGAAGACTCCTGCCATTAGCTGGCATGGTGCCACAGTGTATCACCTTAGTCACCTTAAACTACTTAGTGAGTGATGAGGTCTGGACTTCTGGTTACATATTTTTTTTAATATTGAGGGTGGGGGATGCACAGATACTGTGTACTCTACTCTTGTCTGGAGTATTCAGTCATTTGTTCCCTTTGGGGGGGCCTCATTCCCATTCACCTGACTGCTTTGGGTGCGGACATCACCCAACTTTGGACAGAGAACACAGGCCAGCTTCAGCTGGCAGCTTGTAGAGATTTCCTTTCTTCAGAGATATTATTAGTGTCTGATAATGTTGATGATAAATTTTCTACCTTCCAAGCTGCCCAACCCAGTCAGTTTTCATCTAAGCATTGCCTTTTTTTTCCCCTGATGATAAAGGTCATACTGTTTAAGCTACTTTTACTCTTGGGGTTCTATTCACTGTGTGCTGTGGATTGAGAGCAGAATCAGGCTTTTCCAGAATGAAGTGATGTGAGACATACAGCGACAGTGCATTAGTCTTTTATTTTCCATTGCTTATAACAAAATACCTTAAACTGGGTAATTTGTAGAGAAAATAAATTTATTTCTTACTGTTGTTTTGTTTTGCTTTTTTTGTTTGTTTTGTTTACTTTGTTTTTAGAGACAGGATCTCAGTCTGTCCCCTAAGCTGGAGTGCAGTGGCATGATCATAGCTCACTGCCACCTGGAATCCCTGGGCTCAAGTGATCTTCCTGCCTCAGCCTCCAAAGTAGACTGAGGGACAACAGGTGAGCACCACCACACTTGGCTACTGTTATTATTTTGACAAGATTTAATATAGAAATTATAGCACCTGTTATCCACCAGAAATAGATGAGGATGATCAGGTACGTTTATATTTGAATCTGAGTGTTTAAGGGTATGGCAAGATGTTAGACACTACCTTTCCTCATAAGATGCTCGGTGATCTGAATTGAGGAACTTGTAGGTTTTTGCTCTCCCCTCTTCCTGGAAACCCCTATCTACTTTCCTATGTATTTGACTACTTAAGGTAGCTTACACAAGTAGAATCATACAAATATAGTTGTTTAATGACTGGCGTACTTCACTTACAATAAGTCCTCAAGTTTTTCCATGTTGTATGTGTCGTAATTCCCTTCCTTGCTAAGGCTGAGTAATGCTCCATTGTATATATATTTTCTTTATCCAGTCATTCGTCAGTAAGGCTGAGTAATGCTCCATTGTATATATATTTTCTTTATCCAGTCATTCATTAGTAAGGCTGAGTAATGCTCCATTGTATATACATTTTCTTTATCCTGTCATTCTTCAGTAAACACTTTGATCGTGTCTACATTCTGGCTACTAGAAACTACAGTGCTGTGAACATGGGTGTAAAACTGTATGAAGCCCTACTGTAATTTCTTTTTGTATATACCCAGAAGTACAATAACTGGATCACATGTAATTCAATTTTTTAAAAAAATATTCTTATTTTTAAATTGTTTTTTGGAGACAGGGTATTGCTCTGTGCCCAGGCTGGAGTAAGTGGCATGGTCACAGCTCACTGCAGCCTTAACATCCTGGGCTCAAGAGATCCTCCTGTCTCAGATTTCCAAGCAGCTGGGACTACAGGTGTGTACCACCATGTCTGGCGAGTTTTTTTATTTTTTATTTTTTGAGGCAAGGGTCTTCCTCTGGCACCCAGGCTGGAGTGGTGCAGTGTGTAATCTCAGCTCATCAGAGTCCAATACCACCCTCAAGTGATCCTCCCGCCTCAGCCTCCTGAGTAGCTGGGATCACAGGTGCACAGCCACCATGGTGGCTGCATTATCTTACAGTCTCATCAAAAGGCACGTTTCTAATTTTTCCACATCCTTGATCACACTTGTCTTCTTTTTCTTTTAATTGTAGCTCCTCTGTTCAAATGGATTTTGATTGAAAACATGTGGTATGGCTTTTAGGAGACTTTATCTTACTTTCCTAGACTTTTTGACCCATAGTTTTATTGTGGAAAAAGGTGCCCTGTAGCTCCCTATCTGGGTCAGTCTAATCACCTTTTGTCATTCAGGATTTATCTGAGGTTCACACCAACATGTATACAAGTGGCATGTCTTAGTCTGCTTCGTGCTTCTATAGCAGAATACCACAGACTGGGTAATTTACAAAGAAGAGACATTTATTGGTGTATAGTTCCGGAGGCTGGGAAGTCTAATACCAAGATACCAGCATCTGGTGAGGGTTTTCTCACTGCATTATAACGTGACAGAAGGGCAAAGAGAGAGCGAGAGGGAATAAGAACCTATTGTGATGATCGCATGAATCCACCTATGAGGATGGAGCCCTCATGATCTAAATGCCTCTTAAAGGTTCCGCCTCGTAATACTGCCACAATGGCAATTAGATTTCAGCATGAGTTTAGAGAACACAAATGTTTAAAATATGTAAGTTGCATAACTCTGGGTTATATGCATATGAAATAATTCTAAACTCCTCTATGAATTCTTGCTAGTCTTAATTTGGGTTTGGGAAAATCTTTAGTTGCAGTTAATTGAGCCTGGGTCCAAGGTTTATGTCTGAAAGTTGTCTACATACTTGGCTCTTGAAAGTACAGATCTTTAGAGGTAATTGGCATTTTGGAATTTTAGGGTATTTGTTGGGAAAATGTAGGGGCCTGGGCAAAGGGTGGAGAAGGGAGAAGGTGCAGAAGGAGAAAGATTAGAAGGGTAAGTGGAAGAGCTAGATATAAGGCAGCACCTGGAGGAAAAGGAGGGGAGGAAATTCGTTTTTGCTTAAGTTTGCTAAACCATTCAATGGCTTTGTTCAAGGAAATATCTACTGATACTATTTTTTATTCAGAACCTTGGAGATTGTACAAATAAAATTCATTCCAATAAAAAACTGCTCACTGGGCCTGTAAATTTTGTTTGCTTTCTTTTCTAATGCATCTCTAAAACTAAAAGGTTTTTTTTTTCCAAATGAAGTGTGCCTCCTAATAAGCAATGAAGGCAAAAATTAGCCTGGTGAAGTTATGCCACTTAGAAACCTAAACAGTACGGTGGCTTAAGCCTGTAATCCCAGCACTTTGGGAGGCCGAGGCGGGTGGATCATGAGGTTAAGAGATCGAGACCATCCTGGTCAACATGGTGAAACCCCATCTCTACTCAAAATACAAAAATTAGCTGGGCATGGTGGCGCGTGCCTGTAATCCCAGCTACTCAGGAGGCTGAGGCAGGAGAATTGCCTGAACCCAGGAGGCGGAGGTTGCGGCGAGCCGAGATCACGCCATTGCACTCCAGCCTGGGTAACAACAGCGAAACTCCGTCTCAAAAAAAAAAAAAAGAAACCTAAACAGTAGCCCAAGCCGTCAGGGAGCTGGTCCGACCGCTCCAGGTGGCGGGCAGCGGGAGCGAGGGAGCGGACATGGACGACGACTGGTACCAGCACTGTTTGTACGACTATGACTGCAGGAGGATTTCTGGGGCTTGGGTCCTGGCGCAGGGGACCGGCCCCGGGATTGGGTCCCCTGGACCTGGCCCCAAGGGTACGCCGGAGACTAAGCAGAATCCCGGGGCCACTCGAAAGGTTGGGGCACGAACTACACCTGCATCATCCGCCGTGACTGCATGTGGAGTCGTTTCTCGGCCGGAGAACGGCTGGAGAGAGCGGTGAGTGACCAGCTCGCCGCAGGCGCGCGCCAGGGAAACCTGCCGAGGGCGTCCACCACCCCGGACTGCACTCCCAGCTTCGAAGCCTGCAACCCGGCGCCCGCCGCCCCCAGTCCCCTGGGCGAACCCAAGACCCAGGCCTGCTCCGTGTCCGAGAGCCCAAGCCACTCGGAGAATGAAGAAATCGATGATGTGACAGTAGAGAAGAGGCCGTTTCTGGGTATTCGGACGCCGGTCACCGTCACGGTGCGAGCAGACCCTCTGGATCCCTGCATGAAGCACTTCCACATCTCCATCCATCAGCAACAGACAACTATGCCGCCCGTTTTCCTCCAGAAAGCTGCTCCCAGGAAGAGGCTCCGGAGAGGGGTCCCCAAGAGGAGGCTCTGGAGAGAGATGCTCCAGGAGAAAAGGAAGATGAGGAGGATGAAGAGATTGTGAGCCCCCCACCTGCAGAAAGTGAGGCGACCCAGTCCTGCCACCCCAAACCTGTCAGTTCTGATACTGAGGACGTGACCAAGAGGAAGAACCACAACTTCCTGGAGCGCAAGAGGCAGAATGACCCGCGTTCGCGGTTGTTGGCCCTGAGGGACCAGGTGCCCACCCTGGCCGGCTGCTCTAAGGCCCCTAAAGTGGTGATCCTAAGCAAGGCCTTGTGGGGTGAGAAGTGGGTGGCCACGGAGAAAAGGCAGCTCAATTGCAGAAAAGAATTGCATACCTCAGTGGTTACGGAACAAAAAGCCTCACTGTTCTGTCTTACAAAGACACAAGTTTATTTTTTAACCTCCCTCTCCCCTTTGGCAATTTGCACATTTTGGTTATGGCGAGACAGTCGATCCCAAAATGCACTGCAGCTGGTGTACACACAATAAGGCTTGCGTTCTTGGAAACCTTGAAACTCAGCTCTCCCTCTTCCCTGACTCATGGGAGTGCTGTATGTTCTCTGGCGCCTTTGGCTTCCATGAAGGCAGCTGACTGAGGAGCCTTGGGGTCTGCCTAGCTCACTAGCTCCAAAGAAAAGGCTGACAGCTGCTATGCAACAGGTGGTGGATGTTGTCAGGGGCTCCAGCCTGCATGAAATCTCACACTCTGCGTCAGCTCTAGGCTGGGAAAGGATGCTCCCAACTGGTGTCTCTGGCGTGATGCAAGGACAGCTGGGCCTGAATGCTCTCCCTGAGGCTCCTTTTTCCAGAAGACACTTGAGCTGTCTCAGGTGACTAGAAGCTCGAAGACTTCATTAACATGGACTGTCAGACACTTTATAGTGGCCGAGGAGTTGGAAACCTTTAAAATATATATATATATATATATAATGATATTAGCTGACCCCTTTCCTCCCACTCTACATGCTGCGACCCTGGGAACATTTAAAGAGCTTGGCCTCTAGATTCTTTGAACCAGAGCCCTCTGGGCCTTCTCTGAGGGAGGGAACTTTCTTTCCTCACAAGGGACTTTTTTGTTTCATTATGCCTTTGTTATGCAATGGGCTCTACAGCACCCTTTCCCACAGGTCATAAGTATTTTCCCCAAGACAGGGAAATGGGTCCTAGCCTGGGGCCTGGGGAAAGCTTGGAGTCCTGGCTCATGAACTTGATCCCTGCCCACGTGTCTTCACGGGGGCACTTGAGGCCCAATCTTTTCTCAAGGCAGGTGTAACACCTCAGAGGGAGAACTGTACTGCTTCCTCTTCCCACCTGCTGGTCATTTCAACCCTTGACCAGCAAGTTTGAAGTTCTGGAACCATGCAAGAACCATGTCCTTGTGCAACTCTAAGGAGCTTGCTGGCTCTACAGCCACCTTTGGGCCCCAGCCAGCCTGCCAGGAATCAGGTATCTTTCCCAGACTCTGAGCCTTTCTGAAGTTTTGGGGAGAGCCGTTCTGGATCCAGTGCTCCAGGAGGACTTGCTTCCGGTGGGTTTTAAGGGAGCCCCCAGGAGATACGCTCAGCCAGCCGTGATGAAGCCATCATGGTTGCCTCAGCTGGACTTGGCAGCTCCAGGTGGAATCCAGGTGCAGCCTCCAGTCTGAGAAAGTCACCCAACCTAGCAGTTGTCATGTGGGTAACCACAGGCATCTCTAGGCCTGTCTTGGAAGAAGGACCAGCAGCCCCTCCAGAACTCTGCCCAGGACAGCAGCTGCCTCCTGGCTCTGGGTTTGGGAGTTGGGCTGAGTAAGGCGTGGTAAGTACTATCTGTGGCTCTGGAATACCAGCTGCTACTTCCAAATGTCTTGTCCATAATGGTTTCTTTCTGAGGTTGCTTCTTGGCTTCAAAGGACCCCCGGGGATGTTTGGAAATAGCCTCTCTACCCTTCTGGAGCACGGTTTACAAAAGCCAGCTGACTTTGGAACTGTCTATGGACAACAGTTTGGGTGTAGGTTACGGATATCTTACTTGAATGACTTGTGTTTTATAAGCTGCTGTTGGATATCATGCTGAGGGGAGTCTTTTTTTTTTATTGTATTTTTGTATGCCTTTTGCAAAGTGGTGTTAACTGTTTTTTTACAAGAAAAAACTCTTGGGCAATTCAAAAAAAAATAAAAGAAACCTAAACACTAGAATTATGATTGTAATGGGAGTACATGTAACAACATGTAGGAGATTTTCCTGTAAGAGGAGAGGATTTCAATTTAGACAATCCCGTAAATCTTGCACTGAGAGGAGTGTAATGACTATGTACCTTTGACTTGGTTCCTACAGCATGATAGGTGGCTACTTCCCCTCAAGAATCTGACAGTCTTCACACCTCAGCCTGCAGAAATCTAATCAATGCCTAATTCTCTGGACAAAAAAGAAAAAAAAAGGTAAGAGGATGTTATCCTATTTTACCAGTGTCCCAAACCAAATCCTGTCCAAATAGTCACCAGTCTGTTGAGAGTCAGAAAACTCTTGGTCTGGGACATCAGCTGAAACAAGTCACTAGACCCTGTGCTTGAGGTTTTTTGTTTTTGTTGTTGTTTTTTTGAGACAGAGTTTTGTTCTCGTCCAGGCTGGAGTGCAATGGCACGATCTCGGCTCACCGCAACCTCTGCCTCCTGGGTTCAAGCAATTCTCCTGCCTCAGCCTGCTGAGTAGCTGGGATTACAGGCATATGCAACTGTGCCCAGCTAATTTTGTATTTTTTAGTAGAGACGGGGTTTCTCCATGTTGGTCTGGCTCTTCTCAAACTCCCAACCTCTGGTGTTCTGCCCGCCTCAGCTTCCCAAAGTGCTGGGGTTACAGGCACGAGCCACCGTGCCAGGACTATGCTTGAGTTTTACCCTGTTATTATCGTCTGCATGACACCGCTTTTAGAAAGTACATCATTGTTACATATAAGACAGCAAAAGGAGATGAAAAGAAATGGTGTGATACTATCAAGGATGCCAGTGTCATGGGAGCCAATAAGAAAAATGGAGTCTCGGCGTGGTGGCTCATGCCTGTAATCCCAGCACTTTGGGAGGCTGATGTGGGCAGATCACCTGAGGTCAGGAGGTCAGGATCATCCTGGCCAATGTGGTGAAACCCCACCTTTACTAAAAATACAAAAATTAGCCAGGCGTGGTGGCACATGCCTATAGTCCCAGCTTTTCAGAAGGCTGAGGCAGGAGAATTGCTTGAACCTGGGAGGTGGAGGTTGCAGTGAGCCAAGATCCTGCCATTGCACTGCAGCCTGGGCAACAGAGCGAGACTCTGTCTTAAAAAGATGGGGGGAGGGGTACTAAGCTGAGTCTAAGTAGCGAAGAAACTCAGTGCAAAGACAGTAGTGTTCAGACTTCTTGCTAACTTAACATGTCATCATGGATTTGATAAGGTGTGAAGGGTAAAGCATGAAGGATCTCTGTGGTTACTCTACCTGTTTGATGACTGTGGCCCATGGTGATGAAGAGGTTTGACCTTATTTCACTGGGACCTCTATAACTATGACACATTGTAACATAATTTCTACAGTGGTCGCATCTACTTATATCCGTCCTTTGTTCACTGCACCTTCATTACTAAGAAGTATGCTTAAGGGTAGCATTCATGAACTACAAACAGACAACTCGGACGTAAATGAAGACCCAAATGAGAACGAACATAGCCTATTAAATCAGGCCACACCATAGTAAGGGCATCATTCACAACCTCTTGCACTCAGCAGAGCTTGAAAGGTAAGTAGAGGTGCAGAAAGCGTTATGGTAGATGAAAGGTGAAGTATTAGGTATGCCATGAGGAGCCAGCGTGTGTGTGTCTGTGTTGGAAGGGGGTTATTTAGAACGTTGGCAGACTATGTGATTGGCTAGTGATGCATTTGCTTTCTCCAGTTGGTCCTAAGTCGAGCATGTGGGCAACAATTAAGAAAGCTGTCAGTTCCTAATCATCGTCTTGGCCATTTTAGGTCAGTCGTTACGTGGGTTGTTTGGCTTCCTGGCCTGGTTGCTAGACATGGTACGCTGACTTGGAGTGGTTGCTATAGATACCACATTGGATTTCTGAATGGATTGCTGTAAATTATGGATCAGAGTTCAATTTTTATATTTGGTGTAGCCATTGCCCATTTCTATAGCACATTTCTCATACCTAAATAAGGAGCTAACGATCCACATTAGTGAAATTTCTTATTTTTTAACTGGTTATGTTGAAAATTAGTTTAATATTCATTAATTACTTTTCTACATCCCTTTCAAAGGTTTTTGTTTTCATTTTTGTTTTGCCAGACCTTCAGCTGGGCGGACTTAATTTTTGCTTTTTTTTTTTTTTTTTTTGGTAAACTGGTTGGCAAAAAACTAAATTCTAACACTCTGGCCAAAAACTAGCCCTTCCATTTCCTGAACATAACAAGAATGGATTTTAATTCTTGGTCTTTTCTTTTGGTCTTCCTTCACCAGTCCTGCAGGACAGACCATAAGGCATTATCTCCAAAATGCCTTATTTGGGGGGCACGATTTTCAGGTAGTATTGCCACTACCTGATGACAATACTATTGCTACTCAACTGCAGCGAGAGAAAAATAGCTCTAAATGCCGACATTTTGTAATGCATTGTAAAAAGCTGAATAAAGCCAGGCACGGTGTCCTGTACCGATAGTCCCAGCTGCTCCAGAGGCTGAGGAGGGAAGATAGCTTTAGCTCAGGAGTTTCAGACCAGCCTGAGCAACATAGTGAGACTTCATCTCCAAAGATAATAAAAACCTCAATACAGGATATTAGAGACATCCTAGTAAAGTTAATACAGGACCCAGGAAAAATTCATTAAATACAGGATATGTATTAGAGCCAGTGGCAAGCCTATTCCTGATGTGTACCATGCACCTACTATTGTGCCTGACATCCAGTAAGTGCTCATTGAACATTTTTTTTTTTTTGAGACAGAGTCTCGCTCTGTTGTCCAGGATGGAGTGCAATGGCACGATCTCAACTCACTACAACTTCCGCCACCTGGGTTTAAGCAATTCTCCTTCCTCAGCCTCCCAAGTAGCTGTGATTACAGGCACATACCACCGTCTCCAGCTAATTTTTGTATCTTTAGTAGAGATGGGGTTTCACCATGTTGGTCAGGCTGGTCTCAAACTCCTGACCTCGTGATCTGCCCACCTCGGCCTCCCAAAGTGCTGGGATTACAGGTGTGAGCCACCACGCTCGGCTCAACATTTGTTAGAGTGATAAATATGAATGTGACAGCACACGTTCCCTATTCATTTTTACCTTTCTGGCAGTCTTTTAAAATATAGTCCTTACCTGTTCCTCCAGGCTGTTCATGCATGTTTTCAAGTTTGAGAATCACATTTTGTAAACTAAGCCCTGAATGTGTCGAAAGTTGCAGGATGACCACAGGCTCCAGTTCATTCTTTGACTTCTCAGATCTCTGTCTCTTGCTCCAACTCCACTGAGATTTTAACTTTTTTTGTCCTGTTACAGATATAATTCTCTAGAACAGTTTCCAACTCCTTGTTTGAATAACTGCATAATCACCATTCATAGCTTTGGCAGTATACATTTCACAAGGGTTTTTAAGAGAGAACTTCAACTCCTTATGCAAACACTGTTGATGCAATTTTAGGTGAAATGATAAAATCACTTTCCAAGAAAGATGTAAGATCATGGACACCCAAACCTTTATCTCAGGGTAAGATGCCCTCTTTGCACATATGTTTTCACTGTTTGAAGGGCACATAATTTCCTGGCAGGAAATGCAATTTTCATACTTGGCTCTTTTGTTTTAGTAGATTTCTTATTCTTGAAATAATTGGGCAGCTGTGGTGACAAGCCCATTTTGGGAGGCTGAATCCAGGAGATTCCTTGAGCTGAGGAGTTCAAACGCAGCCTAGGCCATATAATGAGACCACCTCTTACCCCATCTCTTAAATAAATACATAGAAAACATCACATATAAATAAGTATTATATGAATAAAAGTGTTGCTTGCCTTGTTGGAACACAATGACCGATTATTCAGAAAGGGAATGTAAACCAAAAATAAAATTCTAAGTCCCCCAGCTAACTGGTAGACCTTCCAATCAGCCAAGGGCATTTCAAAATTAACCTGAAAAACTAATTCAGGCCATGATGGGAAGGAGGTTGGACATGCCTGATTCTTATTTTTCAGACAGAGTCTTGCTCTGTCACCCAGGCTAGAGTGCAGTGGCATGATCTTGGCTCACTGTATCCTCTGCTTCCTTTTTCTTTTTTCTTTATTTTTAGGTGAGAGTCCAGGCTCTATATCCTCTGCTTCCTGAGTTCAAGCACTTCTCCTGCCTCAGCCTCCCAAGTAGCTGGGATTACAGGTGCATGCCATCACACCAGGCTGCTCCCAAACTCCTGACTTCAAGTGATGCACCCACCTTGGCCTCCCAAAGTGCTGGGATTACATGTGTGAGCCACTGTGCTGGGCCAGACATTCCATATTATACCCTCCTCCGGTTGGAATTCAGGCACAGCTGACCAGCATTAACATTAAAACAGAAATCTTAAGATCTCTCTGTGGACTTTTTGTAGCAGCAAGACACCAAATTCCAGTCTAATTCTAGTTTTGCATCACTAGATAGGAGGCCCTGAAAGAAAAAAGCTGGAGGCGCCTGAAGGAGCCTTGAGAAGTGCAGTTCTAGGGCTCCTCAGTAGGTGGGGCCTTTGCTGACTCTTTTTTTTGAGATGGAGTTTCGCTCTTGTCACCCAGGCTGGAGTGCAATGGCGCGATCTCAGCTCACCACAACCTCCGCCTCCTGGGTTCAGGCAATTCTCCTGCCTCAGCCTCCCGAGTAGCTGGGATTACAGGCATGCACCACAATGCCCAGCTAATTTTTTGTATCTTTAGTAGAGACGGGGTTTCACCATTTCGACCAGGATGGTCTCGATCTCTTGACCTCGTGATCCACCCGCCTTGGCCTCCCAAAGTGGTGGGATTACAGGCGTGAGCCACTGCACCTGGCCAATTTGCTGACTCTTAAACGGCAATTATCCAGATTCAGAGGCCCCAAAACAAATCAAAGTATTTTACCCCAAAATATATTTCTTTGAAATATTTTGAAAAGGCCTTACAAAGCTGTTCCTTGTGGGGAAAAACTACATTCTGTAGAAAATCTTTCCAGGTTTTTCCTGTGTCCCAGGAGAGAATTAACAAGTCTGGCACCTTTTTAGGTCTAATAAAATCTCTGAGGTCTTATTGTAAGGTCTTATGATAAGGCTACCTGGAGGCTTCATCTGCATGATATAACCTCGGTCTTCACAACCCCTTATCTTAACCCAGACAATTATTTCTTTTTTTTGGAGGGGGGGACGGAGTTTCTCTCTTGTTACCCAGACTGGACTGGAGTGCAATGGCACGATCTCAGCTCACCGCAACCTTGCCTTCTGGGTTCAAGCAATTCTCCTGCCTCAGTCTCCCGAGTAGCTGGGATTACAGGCACGCACCACCATGCCCAGCTAATTTTTGTATTTTTAGTAGAGATGGGGTTTCACCATGTTGACCAGGATGGTCTCGATCTCTTGACCTCATGATCCACCTGTCTTGGCCTCCCAAAGTGCTGGGATTATAGGCATGAGCCACTGTGCCGGCCCAGACAATTATTTCTAATGATTCCAGGTTTTAGATAAAAGCTCTTTCAACAGATTGCCCATCAGAAAGTCTTTGAACCCATCTGACCTGGAAAGTACCGCTCCACACCTTCTAGTTCCGCCTTTCCAGAGGGATCCAATTTGTATTTTACATGTATTGATTGGTGTCTTATGTCGTCCTAAACTGTTAAAACCAAGCAGCTGTAGATGGGCCACCTTGGGCACATGTTCTCAGGATGTCCTGGAGCTGTGTCATGGGCTATTAGCCACTTATTATTTGGCTCAGAATAAGCTGTTCAAATATTTTACAAAGTCCCACCCATTTCGTCGACAGAAAGATATACCTCCTTGAACTCCCCATCACATCTTGTGTGGGTCTTTCTTGTCCAAACAGAGCACACCAAAGATCAAAAAAAGTGTCCAGAGCTTCAGTATGTGTGTGCTTGACAAGCGCAAAAGAGCTGACCGCCGTCAATGGAAGACCAGTTCATTACGGTCAGCCATGGGCCCTCTGATGTTCTTCCCTTGGGAACTTGCTGTGCTTCATAGAATGTGAAACGGCAGTGAAATATTTCTCAAGACTTGTTCTAGTTTACCTTCTGGGGAAATCTGGATACTTGCCGTTTAAGAGCCAGCAAAGCCCCCCCACGTACTTAAGAGCCCCGGAACTGCATTTCTCAAGGTCCTCCAGGAGCTCCCAGCTTTTTTCCATACGATCAGCGCGCCCTGCATTATGAGACGGGGCAGGCAGCAGCGTAGGAACTACATTACCCAGAAGACACTGCGGGCGGCACAGGCTGCGAGTGTAGCCAATGAAGATCTAGCAGAGAGACCACTTGTGAGGTCTCAATGGTGTGGGCGGGACTTCCGGCGGCGCCGTCCGGGTTCGGTTAGCTTGGCAACGTTGAGATCTGTTCGCTGATTTGTGGTGTCACAGAGGTCTGCGTCGGGACTGAGGTGACAGAGCGAAAAAACGCGAGAAGCGGTGTTCCTTCTACACAGTGGCCAGAGTGAGGATCGGCTGAGTAGGCTGCAGGCGCTGCTGCCTCCGTCAGCGTCCAGGTGACCGCCGTTCCCACCTGGCTCTTCCCTGGCTGGACTGGAGGAGGCCGGGCCGGTGAACCTGACCGAGGTGCGTGCCGCGTCCCAGGCTGCCCCGGCCAACCTCCCCTCCCCCAGTGCTTTAGTCCCAAGGAGGGGCCCTGCAGGTTAGGCCCTTGTGTCTCAAACAGAGGGGCTGGGATTGCGGTGCGGTGAGGCGGGGGAGCTCGTCAGAGACCGATAGGTCTCTGGGGTTTGGAGGCGCTGCAGAACGGGAGGCCATGGGGAGCCTGATCGTCTTTGTTTCCGGAGCAGAGGGTGAGGCGGAGTCTCCCCTGGAAGGGCAGCGGAGCCACAGAAAGCCATAGAGTGCTGTGCAGGGAGGACGAATGGGAGGGTCACGCCCAGAATTCGAAGTTAACGTTGGGGAAAGCAGAATGTTGAACGGGGACGGGGGGCCGCCGGGGAGACCCCTTGAGTTCTTTTAGGGCTGGGCCGGAGGGGTTGCAGTAGAGAGGAGATGGGATGAGAGTCTGGATGGATCTCAGAGATAGAGTCAACAGGATTTCCTGCTGCATCGAACATAGCTGTGAGGGAAAGTCGGTAGTGAAGGGTATATTCCATGCATTTTGTTTTGGCCTGAGAAGCTGAACGAATGGAATTAGAGAAATCAGCTTAAGGAGCACGTTTCGGACAGAAGATGCTGGTTTGGATTTGGGCGACAAAACATGGGTAGGTGGACCTAAGTTCCAAAGGTCAGGGAAGGCCTGGGGCTTGAAATGAATTAGAAGTTGTGCACTTGAGGAGAAGATGGCCTGTGGATCAGATTGAGATCATAACGTTGTTTTTTCATATGGGCTGAGGGGAGGGGAGGGCAGGGCTCAGATTTGGAGGAAAGAGGATGGTAGGGAGGGCATCTCTCACACTCCCTGCGGAAGGAAGCGGATATGGGCTAAGAGTTTGGTCTGTTTCTGTTGAAAACAGGCCTGGATGGGTAAGGAGTTGCCCTGACGTGTACAGACTGAGGCATGAGGTATTGTAGTCACTCCACTCTCTAACTCAGCCAGCCCCGAGGGCCCCTCTTTGGGGATAAGGCCATGGAGCAACTGGGTCCAAAACTGGGCAGGACTTTCTCACATCCTCCACTGACAGTTAAGGGCCTCCAGCAAGCTCCCTTTATAGCATGAAATGGCAGGCGGACCCGTTTGCTGAACGGTGGAGTAATTGATTGCCTGCTCACCTCCATCCTACAACTCATTAACTTAGGGATGTAAAAACATGTAATTGATTTAAACACTAAAACTGTATCAATCTTAAATAACCAAGCGGGTCAGAATCTAGTTTAAAGAGAGTTTATTCAAGTTCAAATGATGATAGCCATCTGGCAGCATCGATTCAAGTTGTCCTGAATATACACTTTAGCAGCAGTTATACGTTTTTTGGTGTTTTTTTTTTTTTAGAGGAGTTTCTGAGTTGTTTACCAAAAACTTATATAAAAATAACATACTCTTTTTTGGCTATACATTGTACTTTGCATTATAGAGTACAGAAACAAAGATGATAGAGATAGCTAGTCAGGAACAAAAGGTCTTTAAACAGTTGTCCTCAGGCGTAGGTTCACGGGGGTCACTGACGTCTCATATGCTTGTCTCTGAGCCTGATATATTTTGTGTAGGTCAGACAGCTCTGGGCTTTTTTTTTTTTTAAGTCTCAGCCAATATACTAAATGTGTACACATAGGTCATTGGAAATAAATGTAATCAATAATTTAAATATATTAAAATATTTATTAATTGTTAGAAGATTAATTTACCTGTAACTCTGCTTATAGTACAAAGCTTTACGTGTATCACATTTCCTTAAAACATTAAGGAGTGGGGGAAAATACTCAAATTTTCAAAACCCTTCTATCTCATTTGTGCTAAAAACGTACAAAACCATTAATCCTATAGAAATTGCTTATACATAGTATGTATTACTTATGCTTCTTGTCAATATGAGCCCTATGAAACGGGAACCCTTTTAATCTCCATTTTACACATAAGGACACTGAGGCTTAGGGAAGGTTAGTCCTTGTCCAAAGACACAGAGCTGCTAAGAGGCAGCACGGAACTCAGGACTTTCTGTAGCTTCAGATCACTTTGCTCCAGTACAGGGCAAAGGTGGCTGTACAGCCTAGCCTGCAGGATGCTGCAATACTGCGCTGATACTCATGGCCTGCTTCTTCTTACAGGGTCCATGGCAGCAATGCGTAAGGACCCTGCACAGGTAAGTCAAGGGTTTCTCAGGCTCTCTCCCCCAGCCCCTCACCACTTATCACTCTGATATTTTAGGCTTGCTGATATAGGGAAAGATGGTGTCCTGAAACTTCATGTTTTTCCCTGCCTTGGGTCTGAAGACTGTAGTTCCACCACAACCAGGGGTCAGAACTCAGTCCCTGGTTATACAGAGTGGTCCTAGTTCCAACAACTGATGGTATAAGATGGGGCAGGGCATCCAGGCACAGGATACAGGATATTCAAATGCTTACTGGTAAGACTTAGCTGGGATGTTTATGAACTGAAAATTCATGTTCTATCTGGTCGTGATAGAGAGTATGGCAGCAGGGTAGGAGGTTGGGGCATGCAGGGATCAGGCATGGAATGGCAATCTAAGGTCCTGGCCGTTTATCTGAGGGTGGTAGTAGCTAGGGAAGGTTTGAAGGGAAAAAAAGAGATGACCTGACCCAGATATTAGTGGCTCCCTCTGCCTGCAGAATGGAAGACCATGTGGGGATGAGGGTGGAGCCAGGGATACCTGGGGCCTGCAACAGTCCAGGTGGAGGTTGTTGGTGACTGAAGGAGAGTGGAAGTGGTAGAAATGGGAGCAGTGGGTGGCTTCTGTATGTGTTTGATCTAGAGCTGCCTGTATTTTATAATGGAAAGAGCAAGGAAGCTTGGGAGCTGAGATGGGAAGAGGGGGTCAGGAATGGCCCCACAGTTTTGGCCTTGTTTGGAAGGATGGATGTTCCAGCAACTAAGATGTAAGTTCTGCCTGTAGTAGAGGGAGTGTTTATGCAGTAGAGAATATGAGGGCCAAGTTTTGGCCAAGCCAAAAATCTTCCAGTACAGGCAGAGTGGATCACACCTGTAATCCCAGCACTTTGGGAGGCAGAGGTAGGAAGATAGCTGGAGGCGAGCCTGGGCAACATAGGGAGACCCTGTCTCTACAAATAATAATAAATAGCTGGGTGTAGTGGCGTCTGCCTGTGGTCTCAGCTAATCGGCCTGCTGAGGCAGGAGGGTCGCCTGAGCCTGGGAGGTAAAGGCTGCAATGAGCCATGATTGTGCCCCTGCACTCCAGCCTGGGCAACAAAGTAAGACCCTGATTCCAAAAAACCAAGCTGAAACAAAAATGCATTAAAATGTTTCAGAGACTCTGAGTGGAGGTGCCAGCCTGGCAGTTGTGCATACAGGACTGGAGTTCAGTGTAGGTGTTTAGGATGGAGACATCCACTACATGACAGATGAACTGTTGTGAAACTGGGTCAGACTTAGGAATCAATGGTGTTAGTGGGAAGGAAGGAGAAAGAACACGCTGAGGACTGCGTCTCTCCATTGGGCACCTGGATGGTGTTGGTGGGTGTCACAAAGAGAGATGAGAGAGTGGATCGACAGGGTGTGTCATGTTGCGGGCGGCCTGTGGAGTATAAGAAGGGCTTTTGAGAGGAGAGTGGCCATGAGAGGGGTGGCGAGGCATCTCCACAAACTTGCCAGGGTTTTGTAGCGAGTCTTGGTTGGACCTGGGTACTTTCCATGTTAACTGAAACTACTTTAGGGGAAGATGGGCTCGTCGGAGGGCATTGCTAGACCTGGGGTGGGGATAGCAGGGTGTCTGGATTTTGGATTAGGGTTAGGGGAATAGAGAAGGTTATGACTGCTTATGGGACAGCATGTACAGTGCAAAAGGGAGAGACAGCCAAGATCTGGAACTCAGAGGAGGTCTACAAGAACTATGAGGTTGTTTGTCACTTGGGTTTGGGGGACTGAGGTAAAAGCAGGAGACAGGACTGGGAGGGGAGACCTTCACAACAGGGCTTGGTGCTGCCCCAGGCACTAGGGAATATTACCTTCTGGGCAGCTCAGGGGCAAATATGGTTCTGGTTGCATTTGTCATGCATTACAGGACTCCATGTACAGAGTGTCATGTTGGTAGACCATGGAAATGCTCCTGGTTGGGCCAGGGTTGCTGTTAGTATTGCACGAGTGGAGGAGTTAGATACATGAGAGAGGTACTGTCCAAAGTGAGACCTGAAGGTGAGGGGAGCATGAATGGATGATCCTAGCCCTGGCAATGAGCACATGAGGGAGAAGGCTGAGTCTGAGTTTGGGTGTCTGGGAGGCAAGATCTGGAGAACCCAGGGAAACAGGGTGATAAAAGAAAGTAGGTCCGGCCAGGCACGGTGTCTCACACCTGTAATCCCAGCACTTTGGGAGGCCAAAGCGGGCATCTTTGAGATTACACCTGTAATCCCAGCACTGTGGGATCATGAGGTCAGGAGTTTGATACCAGCTGACCAACATGGTGTATTTTTGGTCTCTACTAAAAATACAAAAATTAGCTGGGCGTGGTGGCATGCACCTGTAGTCCCAGCTACTCAGGAGGCTGAGGCAAGAGAATTGCTTGAACCCAGGAGGCAGAGGTTGCAGTGAGCTGAGATCGTGCTACTGCACTCCAGCCTCGACAACAGAGTGAGACTCCATCTCAAGAAAAAAAAAGAAGGTAGAGCCCCCTGTGCTAGGCCTTGATGATGATGCTTGCACTTCCTCCCCACCCATCTTTGTGCCGTGCTAGACTCAGCAATCAGTAGCAGTGGGGTCAAAAGCAGGTGTTGATCCTACCAGGATGTGGTGTCTCTTCCTCCTTGGGAAGTGGGTGGAGGCTAAGCAGGGGATGGATGTGTGTGGATGTTGGGGAAGCATTGAAGATTCTGGAGAGGGAAGCGTATCAATGATTGGCCCACTGGATTTTAATTTTTGGAAAAGAGTGAGTGATGACAGAGAGGCTAATGGCATTGAAATAATTTCTGTTATTTTCATTTCCTTAATGCTGGGGTAGTGCCATGCTGTACCAGGCCTCAGGAAATACTAGATTTGGTCAGGAGGGAGATGCATGATTGAAGGGAAAGTGTACATCAGAGACTGTATTGGGGTTTTGGTAGAAAAGGCATGCAGGGCGGGGTGAGGAGCTTAAAACTCCATGGTTTAGGCCGGGCGCGGTGGCTCAAGCCTGTAATCCCAGCACTTTGGGAGGCTGAGGCGGGTGGATCACGAGGTCAAGAGATCGAGACCATCCTGGTCAACATGGTGAAACCCCGTCTCTACTAAAAATACAAAAATTAGCTGGGCGTGGTGGCGCGTGCTTGTAATCCCAGCTGCTTGGGAGGCTGAGGCAGGAGAATTGCCTGAACCCAGGAGGCGGAGGTTTCGGTGAGCCAAGATCGCGCCATTGCACTCCAGTCTGGGTAACAAGAGCAAAACTCCGTCTCAAAAAAAAAAAACTCCATGGTTTGCATAAGTCTGGCAGCCTTAGGGCTTAGAGATTATCCGTTACTGTGTGGAGACGTGACTGGTGTTGATTAGGACAGGAGAAAAGATCATGCATGAGCATTATTAGACAGGCAGTTCAGCATATGGGATCTGGATTGCAAGGGAAATGTAAAAACATTGACTGTTAGTTTGGCCCTCTAATTCTTAGATTTCAAGTAGATAAATACAGATCTAAGGAAACACAAAATAAGAAGTTGCTCATGGACTGAAGTGTCATAATTTTGGCAGGATTGTGTGGTCTTTGAGGATGTGGCCATATATTTCTCCCAGGAGGAGTGGGGGATCCTTAATGATGCTCAGAGACACCTGCACAGCAATGTGATGCTGGAGAACTTTGCGCTTTTGTCATCAGTAGGTAAGGGCTTCATACCTACTCTGGTGTCTTGTGCTGGGTGCTGTTTTTTTACTCTTTTCCATGACAACTCTGTCTTTCTCACACCAGATCGTGGGTGCTATGTCCTCTCCTGGTTTCCTGGCAAATGTGATGGGGCAGCCAGTGCTAGGCTGTGTATTCTGTACCACCTCTCTTTAAGCAGCCCCAGCTTCTGTTGCTCTGCAACTTTTAAGATAAGGCTCAGACGTCAGAAATCTTCAGGTTTCCTTAAGATATCCTCATGGCTGTGTCTGTCCCTGGTTTGATTACACTGTCCAAATGCATGAAACCTCTGCCTAAGGGTTTACCTGTCTCCCTTGCTGGCATACTGGGAAACACTGTCTGTACTAGGAATTTCAGGCCCCTACCTGGTCACCACCTGTGAGGATTGTTGAGTTATTTCTACAGGACTCTCTAATGGATATTCTGGTAATTTTAGAATGCAGCATGTCCTGGGTTTATTGCTGTGTACACGTTGTCCCCTCCCTTTCCTTGCCTCTCCCCTAACTTGACTTGTGCCACAGCTAGATAGTTGCTCACCTTGAGCAAGGGGGAGGTCCCTGGGTGCCTGACAGAGTGGATAGTCCTCCATTAATGGCAAGAGACACTCAGAAGGACTTGGCCCTGGTGGGTGAAAGCTGGGAAACGATGTGATATCAGGGCTGGGTTCAAATCACATTGAGAACTTATCTTGTGACCACTATTGTTTGATGCAGGGCCACTGGCCACCCCTCACTCTTCCTTTCCGTCCCTGTGGTTGTTTTTACTCTGACTTCCAACCCCTGGCTCCCACTTCTGACCCCTCCTCTCCAGCCTTCCCCTCTCCACCACTCTCTTCTCCCTTTGCAGTGCAGTCTAATGTATGACCTGTGCTTTAGGTGTTATGAGGTTTGTATGTGTCTTTCAGTAGTTCTTGTGCACTCGCTCTAATGCAATTAGATCTCTCTGGATCTGGACACAACAGTCATGGCCTGTTGAAAGCCATTTGTAGAGGAGTAAATTGGAGACCCCACCTGCCCTCCCTGCATGGTACTTCTCCCATGTGTCCTTACAACCAGGGTTCCCCCATTACACACACTTGAGAGGCCCACCTCTGAACAGTGGGCCTTCCTCTCACTGGCCTTATTTCCTTGCCTGTGACCAATGCTGTGCCCTCATTTGTGGGTGTGCCTCACAGACATTTGTTATGGGGCTGCCTCCTCCCTCCAGAGTTAACACACACTTCACCAGTATTTCTGTTCTTACAGGTTGTTGGCATGGAGCCAAGGATAAGGAGGCATCTTCCAAGCAATGTGTTTCTGTAAGAGTGTTACAGGTCACAACCCCAAAGTCAGCTTTGTCCACCCTGGAGGGCCAGCCCTGCAAGACATGTAGCACACTTCTGAAGGACATTCTGCACCTGGCTGAGCACAATGGAACACACCCTGAGCAAGGGCTCTACACGTGTGCAGCAGAGCATTACCTGCACCAAAAGGGGCAGATAAGAGAGAAGCTCATCAGAAGTGATGAGTGGAGGCCTTCATTTGTGAACAACAGTGTTCACATGGCAGAGAGGAACTTCACCTGCGCACAGAGTGGCAAGGATTTTACTGACAGTTCAGACCTTCTCCAGCAACAGATCTTAAACAGTGGGTGGAAGCTGTACAGGGATACTCAGGATGGGGAAGCCTTTCAAGATGAACAGAATGATTACAACACCAGCCAAGGTGGGAAAGACTTTTGCCACCAACATAAGCTGTTTGAGCACCAAAAAACCCATACTGGGGAGAGGCCTTATGAGTTCAGTGAATGTGGGGAACCATTTCGGTACAATTCCGACCTTATTAAGTATCAGCAAAATCATGCTGGAGAAAGGCCTTATGAATGCACTGAATATGGAAAGACCTTTATTAGAAAGTCCAACCTTGTTCAGCATCAGAAAATTCATACTGAAGGCTTTCTTTCAAAAAGATCTGACCCTCTTGAACATCAGGGGATTTGCAGTAAACCAACACCTTACGAATGCACCCAATGTGAGAAAGCTTTCCTTACATGGGCTCATCTTGTTGGTCACCAGAAAATCCATACTGGAGAAGAGCCCTGTGAATGCAACAAGTGTGGGAAATTTTTTATGTATAACTCTACGCTCATTAGACATCAGAAAGTTCAAAATGGGGAAAGGCGTTATGAGTGTAGTGAATGTGGGAAATTGTTTATGGACAGCTTCACACTCATTAGTCATCAGAGAGTTCATACTGGAGAAGGGCCTTTTGAATGCAGCATATGTGGAAAATTCTTTACTCACCACTTCACACTCAATATGCATCAAAGAGTTCATACTGGCAAAAGGCCTTATAAGTGTAGCAAATATGGGAAAGGCTTTAGCCTCAAACTTGTTCAGCACCTGAAAATTCACACTGGAGAAAGGCCTTATGAGTGCACTGGATGTGGGAAAGCCTTTGTTAGAAAATCCCACCTAGTTCAGCACCAGAAAATCCACACTGAAGCATTTTCAAAAAGATTTTACCTCATTCAACACAAGAGGATCAACATCAAGCCAAGGCCTTATACATGTAGTGAATGTGGGAAGACCTTCCTTACACATGCTCATCTAGATGGTCACCAGAAAATCCATACTGGAGAATGGCCTTATGAGTGCAATAAATGTGGGAAATTCTTTATGGACAACTATAAACTTATTATTCATCAGAGAATTCACACTGGAAAAAAGCCTTATAAATGCAGTAAATGTGGGAAATTCTTTAGATATCGCTGTACACTGAGTAGACATCAGAAAATTCACACTGGAGAAAGACCTTATGAGTGCAGTGAATGTGGGAAATTCTTTATGGACAGCTACAAACTTATTATTCATCAGAGAATTCACACTGGAGAAAAGCCTTATGAATGCAGCAAATGTGGGAAATTCTTTAGATATCACTGTACACTGAGTAGACATCAGAAAATTCACACTGGAGAAAGACCTTACGAGTGCAGTGAATGTGGGAAATTCTTAAGGGACCACTACCAACTCATTATTCATCAGAGAGTTCACACTGGAGAAAAGCCTTATGAATGCAGCAACTGTGGGAAGTTCCTTGGATACCGTTCTACGTTAATTAAACATTATAAAGTTTGCACTGGGGAGAAGCCTCAGGAGTGCAATAAATGTGGGGAATTGTTTAGGACCAAATCAAGCCTTATTACACATCAGCAGTCTCACCAAAGAAAGTCCTTTTAAGTTAAGGGAATGTGGGAAAGACTTCGGCAACAAATGTTATACTAGTCAGCACCAAAAAAATTCACATAGGAGAAAGGTTTTATGAGTGTGGTGAATGCAGCAAAGTGTTTAAATACAACTCGAGCCTCATTAAACATCAGAGAATTCATAGTGGCCTTAGTGCAGTGAATGCAGGAAAGTCTTTAACCAAAACTGTCACTTCATTAAGCACCAAAAAGTTCATATCAGGTAAAGAACCTATTAATATAGTAAATTTAATGCTGAGAGTTTAGACAAATTCGTGAGGATTTCCTGCTGGGAACTACGTTAAGAACATCTATAATTGTGGCAAAATACAGGTAACTTAAAACCTACCATCTCAGCCCATATTTAAATGTACTATTCAGTAGTGTTAAGTCATTCACATTGTTGTCAGTTAAGATCCAGAAGTTTTCTCAACTTAAACTAAAACATTAAACCCTTTAACCAGGGGTCCACAACCCCCAGGCTGCAGACTGGTACCAGCTTCAGACTGGCCCAGTTGCAGACTTAGGAACCAGGCCAGCATTACCACCCAAGCTCTACCTCCTGTCAGATCAGTAGCAGCATTAGATTTTCATAGGAGCACAAACCCTATTGTGAACTGTGCATGTGAGGGGTTTAGGTTGTGTGCTCCTTATGAGAATCTAATGCCTGATGATCTGAGTTGGAACAGTTTTATCCTGCAACTATCCTCTCCCTCCTCTGTCCCTGGTCTGTGGAAAAATTGGCTTCCATGAAACCAGTTTCTGGTGCCACAAAGGTTGGGGACCGCTGCTTTAAACCACTCCTCATTCCCTACTCCACCCTCCCCCCAATAACCACTACTGTATGAATTTTACTACTGTAAATACTTCTTATGAGAAAACTTAAGTTTTAGACTTCTGTGACTTACTTTGTGGCTTATTTCCCTGAATGTCTTCAGGGTTTATCCATGTTGTAGCATAATTTATAATTTTCATCTTTTTTAAAGGCTGAATGAAATCCCACTATAGTCATGCATTGCTTAACAGGAGGAGTATGTTCTGCGTAATTCATCTTAAGGGATTTTGTCATTGTGTGAGCAAAGAGTGTACTTACACAAACCTAGAGGGTACAGCCTATTATACACCAAGGCTGTATGATATGGCCCGTTGCTCCTAGGCTGCAAACCTTAACAGCATGTGACTATTGATTATTGTTCCCTGATTGAAACACATCAGGGAGAGAGTTGTGAGCGAATGTAAAGCTCTCGGACATGACTATACTCTATTGTAGGCTTTATAAACATTGTACACTGAGGCTACTCTAAATTAATTTTTTCTTTAGTAATAAATTAACCTTAGTCTGCCGTAACTTTTTTACTTCATAAACTTTGCAATTTTCTTTTTTACTCCTTCTGAGAAATTAACCTGTACTGTAAACTTTGCAATTTAAAACTTTTTCACTCTCGTAATAACAACACTTATCTTAAAACACAGACACTGCCGGGCACGGTGGCTCAAGCCTGTAATCCCAGTACTTTGGGAGGCTGAGGCGGGTGGATCACAAGGTCAAGAGATCGAGACCATCCTTGTCAACAAGGTGAAACCCTGTCTCTACTAAAAATACAAAAAATCAGCTGGGCATGGTGGCGCGTGCCTGTAATCCCAGCTACTCAGGAGGCTGAGGCAGGAGAATTGCCTGAACCCGGGAGGCGGAGGTTGCGGTGAGCCGAGATCACGCCATTGCACTCCAGCCTGGGTAACAAGAGCGAAACGACGTCTCAAAAAAAAAAAAAAAAGGATTCAAATGCGCAGTGAGCTGAGATTGCACCATTGCACTGCAGCCTGGGTAATGAGTGAAACTCCGTCTCAAAAAAAAAAAAACCACAAACACATAAAGCCTATATAGAAATACTCCTTTATATTCTTCTATAAGCTTTTTTTATTTAATTTTTTTAACTTCTTAATTTATTTTTAAACTAAGACACATTAGTCAAGGCCTACACCGGGTCAGGATCATTAGTAACACTGTCTTTTACCTCCACATCTTGTCCCACTGGAAGGTTTTCAAGGTCAATAACATGGCCTTATCTCCTATGATAGCAGTGTATTCTGGAATATTTTCTGAAGCCTGCCTCAGGCTATTTCTTTTATTTTAAGCCAGAGTCTTGCTCTGTTGCCCAGGCTGGAGTGCAGCAGCACTATCTTGGTTCACTGCAACATCTGCCTCCTGGGTTAAAGCAGTTATTCTGCCTCAACCTCCCAAATAGTTGGGATTACAGGTGCACGCCACCACATCCAGCTAATTTTTGTATTTTTAGTGGATTCAGGGTTTCTCCATGTTGGTCAGGCTAGTCTTGAACTCCTGACCTCCGTGGTCTGCCTGCCCTGGCCTCCCAAAGTGCTGGGATTACAGGCATGAGTCACAGCTCCTGGCCACCTCAGGCTATTCTTACTATTTTTTTTAGAGACCAGGTCTATCACCCAGCCTGGAGTTCAGTGCCATAGTCATAGCTTACTGCAACCTTAACCTCTTTACCTCAAGCTATCCTGCCTCAGCCTCCTGAATAGCTGAAACTACAGGGGTGCCACCATACTCAGCTAATTTTTTTTTTTTTTTAGTAGAGATGGGGTCTTGCTGTGTTGCCCAGGCCGGTCTTGAACACCTGGCCTCATGCTGTCTGCCTTGGCCTCCCAAAGTGCTAGGATTACAGGCATTAGCCACCATGCCTGTCCATACAGTTAACTTTATATATATACACACATATAGAGAGAGTGAACACTCTAGTGACAAAAAGTATAGTAAATACATAAACTAGTAGCAGTCATTTGTTACCAATTATTTTGTACTGCACATAATTTTATGTGCTATCTTTTTATATGAGTGACAGCACAGTAGGTTTGTTTGCACCAGTGTCACCACACACACTTAGGTAATGGCATTGAGTTACAGTGCCATTTTGTGGTAGATGTCACTTTGTGATAGGAATTTTTTGGCTCTGTTGTAATATGGGATTACTGTTGTACACGTGGTCCGTGGTAAACAGAAATGTGTGGCACATGACTGTGGTATGCGTATATGCCACTTGTTCTGTATTCTTTGACCAGTGCACATTTGAGTTACTTCCACTCTTCTTCTGTTGTCAAGGCTGCTGTGATCAGGAATATTCAAATACCTCCTGAGGCCATTCTTTAAATTCTTTCTGGGCATATACCCAGAAGTGGAAATGGTGCTTCCTGTTAATTCTATTTTAAATTTTGGGGGGAACTATTTTCCATAGCAGCTGTACCATCTTACATTGCCACCAGTGCAGGGGTTCCAGTTTTTCACATTATTGCCAACCCTTTGTTTTTTGTGTTTTTTTCGGTTTGTTTGTTTGTTTGAGACGGAGACTCACTTGTTGCCAGGCTGGAGTGCAGTGGCACAATCTTGGCTCACTGCAACCTCCGCCTCCCAGGTTCAAGTGATTCTGCCTCAACCTCCCAAGTAGCTGGGACTATAGGTATATGCCACCACGTCCAGCTAATTTTTTGTATTTTTAGTAGAGATGGGTTTTCACTGCGTTAGCCAGGATGGTCTTGATCTCCTGAGCTAATGATCCACCTAAAGTATTGGAATTAGAGGCAGGAGCTACCACACCTGGCCCACTTTGTTTTTTACATCATAGCTATGCTAATGGGTGTAGATGTTATTTTATTATGGTTTTTTGGTTTGCATTTCAGTATTGATGTTTAGCATCTTTTCATTTGATTGTTAACTAATTATGTTCTTTGGAGGAATGTCTATTCAATATCTTTGCTTATTAAAACATTTTTGTAAATTGGCAGATAAAATTGTATGCTTTCATTGTATACAACATGATGTGAAGTATATATACTTTGTTGAGTGGTTGACATGTATGTATTTTATATGTACATACTCTATATACATATTCTAAATATTAACCCCTTTCAGATACTTGTTTTTCAAATACTATCTCCCATTCAGTCTGTTTCCTTTTCCCTCTGTCCATAATGTCTTTTATTTTGCCCTGGAGTTTTCAAATTTCAGTGGAGTCCAATATATGTTATGTTTGTTTCTTATGCTTTTGGTGTTATAGCCAAGAAATTATTGCTAAGTTCAGTGTCATGAAAACTTTTTCCAGTTATTTTCTTTTTTTGTTTTTTTTCTTTTCTTTTTTCTCCATGCTATTCTCAGTAATATAATTTCCTGTTATTTTCTAAGAGTTTTATAGTTTTAAGTCGTCCTTTTAAGTCCGAGTGTTTAAGTTCGTTTTAGTAATGGAGGAAGGCAAGAGTTCAACTTTATTTTTCACATATAGATATCTAGATGTTTGAAAATTATTTATTTATTTATTTATTTATTTATTTTGAGGAAGGGAGGGAGGGAGGGGTGGGGGGAGAGAAGGGAAGGAAAGAAATCAAGCAATGAGAAAGACATTGCCGACCTGGATCTAGAGGTTTACAAGTTGATTTCTTTTTTTTTTTTT
>CM052668.1:40565978-40581263 GCA_028533165.1 Leontopithecus rosalia
GGGTGGATCACGAGGTCAAGAGATCGAGACCATCCTGGTCAACATGGTGAAACCCCGTCTCTACTAAAGATACAAAAAAATTAGCTGGGCATGGTGGCGCGTGCCTGTAATCCCAGCTACTCGGGAGGCTGAGGCAGGAGAATTGCCTGAACCCAGGAGGCGGAAGTTGCGGTGAGCCGAGATCGCGCCATTGCACTCCAGCCTGGGTAACAAGAGCGAAACTCCGTCTCAAAAAAAAAAAAAAAAGAATTGCTTGTTGTCCGGTTTTCATCAACTCATAAGTTCCATGTATGCAAATTTCTTTTTCTTTTTTTGTTTTTGAGATGGAGTTTTGTTCTTGCTGCCCAGAAATACAAAATCAATGTTAAAAAAAATAAGTAGCATTTCTATACACTAACAACATCTAGGCTGAGAGTAAAATCAAGAACACAATTCCATTTACAATCGTCACAAAGATAATGAAATATCTAGGGATACGTGGTAAACACAGAGGTGAAAGATCTCTACAAGGGGAACTGCAAAACACTGCTGAAATAAATCAGAGATGACACAAACAAATGGAAAACATTCTATGCTCATGCATTGAAAGAATAAATATTGAAAAATAGCCATACTGCCCAAAGCAATTTACAGAATTAATGCTATTCCATCAAACTACCAATGTCAGTCTTCACAGAATCAGGAAAAAAACATTCTAAAATTCATATGGAACAAAAAAAAACAAACCAGTACAAATAGCCAAATCAATCCTAAGCAAGAACAAAACCAGGGGCATAACACTACCCAACTTCAAACTATACTATAAAGTCATAGTAATCAAAACAGCTTGGTACAAAAAAATAGACACATAGACCAATAGAACAGAATAGAAAACTGAAATAGTTGTATATGTACAACTATCTAATCTTTGGCAAGGTCAATAACAACAACAAAAAAGCAATAGGGAAAAGTATCTCTATTAAATAAATGGTGCTGGGATAACCGGGTAGGCATACGCAAAAGATTGATGCTGGACCCCTGTCTTTCACCATACAAAAATTAACTCCAAGGGGTGTGCAGGGGTAGGGGAGGTATAACATTAGGAGAAATACCTAATGTAGATGACAGGGTGGTGGATGCAGCAAACCACTATGGCACATATATAACTATGTAACAAACCTACATGTTCTGCACATGTACCCCAGAACTCAAAGTATAATTAAAAAAAGAAAGAGATAAAAAATTAACTCCAAATGAATTAAAGATTTAAATGCAAGACCTCAAACTATTGTTTTTCTGCAAGACAACCTAGAAAATATACTTCTTGACATTGGCCTTGGTAAATAATTTTTGGTTAAGTTCCCAAAACCAATCACAACAAAAACAAAAATAGACAAGTGGGATCTCATTAAACTAAAGGGCTTCTACACAGCAAAAGAAATGATCAACAGTGCAAACAGACAACCTACAGAATGGAAGAAGTTACTTACAAATTATGCATCCAACAAAGGACTGCTGTCCAGAATGTATAGGGAACTTAAATAAACAATCAAGACACAAATGATCTCACAAAAAATGGACAAAGGACAGGAACAGATGCTTCTCAAAAGAAGACATACATGTGGCCAAAAAGGATATGAAAAAATGCTCAGCATCACTAATCATCAAAGAAATGCAAATCAAAACCACAAGATTCTATCTCGCATCAGTCAGAATGGCTATTATTCAAAATTTAAACAAATATATATATTCACACACACACACACACACACACACACACACACACACACACGGTAGCGAGGCTCTGGAGTAAAGGGAATGCTTTACTGTTGATGAAAATGTAAATTGGTCCAGTCACTGTGAAATGCAGTCAGGAGATTTCTCAAAGAACTTAAAACAGAACTATCATTCAACCCAGCAATCTCATTACTGGATATATACCCCCAAAAAGTAAATAATTCTACGAAAAAAACACGTGCACTCACATGTTCATTGCTGCACTATTAACAATAGCAAAGACATGGAATTAACCCTGCCCATCAATGATAGGTTGAATAAAGAAAATGTGATACTCGCCAGGCACAGTGGCTCACATCTGTAATCCCAGCACTTTGGGAGGCTGAGGCAGGCAGACCATGAGGTCAAGACCATGAGATCAAGATCATCCTGGCCAACATGGTGAAACCTGTCTCTACTAAAAATACAAAACTTAGATGGGTGTGGTGGCATATGCCTGTAATCACAGCTACTTGGGAGGCTGAGGCAGGAGAATGGCTTGAACCCAGGCGGTAGATTGCAGTGAGCCAAGATCAAGCCACTGCACTCCAGCCTGGTGACAGAGTGAGACTCCATCTCAAAAAACAAAACAAAACAAAAAAAAGGTGATACAAATATGCCAAGAAATACTATGCAGCCATTGAGAAGAAAGAAATCATGCCTTTTGTGGCAACACGGATGGAACTGGAGGCCACGGTCCTAAGCAAATTAATGCAGGAATGGAAAACCGAATACTGCATGTTCTCACTTATAAGTAGGCGCTAACCACTGAGAGTACATGGACATAAGTATAGGAACAACAGACACTGTGGAGGGAGGGAGATGCGGTAAAAAACTACCATCAACTACTGTGCTCACTACCTGCATGATGGGATCTGTACTCCAAACCTCAGCATCACACAATTTCCTATGTAAAAAATTGTACATGTACCCCCACGTCTAAAATAAAATCTCAAATTCATTAACAAAACAAAACTGGAGGAATCGCCGTACCTGACTTCAAGTTATTCTACAGAGCTTTTTTAATGAAAACAGCATGGTACTGGCATAAAAATATACACATAGACCAATGGAACAGAACAGAGAACCCAGAAATAAAGACATATATCTATCTACAGTGAACTCATTTCCAACAAAGGTGCCAAGAACATACGCTGAGGAACGGATAGTCTCTTCAATAACTGGTGCTGAGAAAACTGGATGTTTATATGCAGAAGAATAAAATGAGCCCCTATTTCTTGCCATATACAAAAATCAAGTCAAAATTAACTAAACACTTAAGTCTTAGGCCTGAAACTATGAAACTACTAAAAGAAAACATAGGAGAAGCTTTCCAAAACACTGGGCTGGACAAAGATTTCTCGAATAAAACCCCAATAGCACAAGCAACCAAGGCAAAAAATGGGCAAATGGGATTACATCTAGTTAAAAAGCTTCTGGACAGCAAAAGAAACAGTCAATAAAATAAAGAGACAACTCATAGAATGGGAGAAAACATTTACAAACTATCGATTTGACAAGGGATTAATAACCAGAATATATGAGGAGCTCAAACAATTCAAAAGGAAAAAAAACAAATTATCTGATTTTAAAAAGGACAAAATACCTGAACAGACATTTCTCAAGTAAGATTTGCAAACAGCAAACAGATATATGAAAAGGTGTTCAACATTATTGCTCATTAGAGAAATGTAAATCAAAACAAAGATATAGCGCCTCATCCCAGATGAAATGGTTTTTATCCAAAAGACAGGCAATGACCAACACTGGTAAGGATGCGGAGAAAAGGGAACCCTTGTACATACTGATGGGAATGTAAATTAGTTCAATCACTATGGAGACAGTGGAGGTTCCTCAAAAAACTAAAAATAGAGCTACCATATGATCCAGCAATCCCACTGCTAGGCATATAATCAAAAGAAAGGAAATCAGGGCTGGGTATGGTGGCTCATGCCTTTAATCCCAGCGCATTGAGAGGCCGAGGCAGATGGAACCCTTGAGGCCATGAGTTTGAGAACAGCCTGGCCAATATGGCAAAACTGTCTCTACTAAAATAGAAAAATATAGGCGGGTGTGCATGCCTGTAATCAGGATTATAGGAAACACTTGCTTAACTAGGAGGTGTAAGTTGCTGTGAGCCAAAAGATGCCACGGCACTCCAGCCTGGGCAACAGAGTAAGACTCTGTCTCCATAAAAAAAAAAGAAAGGAAATCAGAAATCAGTTTATAAAAAAAAGAAGTCAGTATGTCAGAGTTATCTGTACTCACATACTCACGTGGGTACTGCAGCACTATTCACAGTAGTCAAGATTTGAAAGCGAAGTATGCATCAATAGACAAACAGATACATCAAATGTGGTACATATACACAATGGAGGACTATTCAGTCATAAAAATGAATGAGATATTGTCATTTGCAACAACATGGATGGAACTGGAGTTTATTATGGTAAGTGGAAAAAGCCAGGCACAGAAAGACAAACTTTGCATCTTCTTACTTACTTGTGGGAGCTACAGTAAGAAAGGTAGTGGAAGGAAGGGTGATGTGGAAATTGTCAATGGATACAAAAATATAATTGGTTAAAATGAATAACATGTCGTATTTGATAGCACAAGTGACTACAGTCAACAATTATTTATTGTGCATTTAAAAATAACTAAAGGCCATGTACAGCAGCTCATGCCTATAATTCTTGCACTTTGGGAGGCTGAGGAGGGTGGATCACTTCAGTTCAGGAGTTCAAGACCAGCCTGGCCAACATGGTGAAACACCATCTCTACTTAAAATACAAAAATTAGCCAGACATGGTGGCACATGCCTATGATCCCAGCTACTCAGGAGGCGGAGGTTGCAGTGAGCCAAGATCACACCACTACACTCCAGATTGGGTGACAGAGGGAGACTCTTTTCTAAAAATAAAAATAAAAGTGGCTGGGCACAGTGGCTCAGGCCTGTAATCTCAGCACTTTGGGAGGCTGAGGTGGGCAGATCACTTGAAGTCAGGAGTTCAAAACCACCTTGGCCATCATGGTGAAACCCCATTTTTACTAAAAGTACAAAAATTAGCCAGACTGGTGGTGGCTGCCTGTAATCCCAGCTACTCAGGAGGCTGAGGCAGGAGACTTCTTGAACTCAATAGGAAGAGGTTGCAGTGAGCTAAGATCATGCCACTGCACTCCAGCCTGGGTGACAGAGCGAGAATCTGTCTCACAAAAATAAATAAAAATAAATAACTAAAAGTATAATTAGAAGGTTTATAACACAAAGAAATGATAAATGTGGCTGTATTTGGTGGCTCACACCTGTAATCCCAGCACTTTGGGAGGCTGAGGTGGGTGAATCACGAGGTCAGGAGTTCAAGACTACCCTGGCCAACATGGTGAAACCCTGTCTCTACAAAAAAGTTAGCTAGGCATGGTGGCACATGCCTGTAATCCCAGCTACTCAGGAGGCTGAGGCAGGAGAATCCCTTAAACCTGGGAGGGATAGATTGCAGTGAAATGGGATGGCACCACTGCACTCCAGCCTGGGTGACAGGGAGATTCTGTTTCAAAAAAAAAAAAAGATAAATGCTTGAGGCAATGGATAAACAACCCCCCCCACCAAAAAAAAATTGAGGGCTGGGGATGATGGCTCATGCCTGTTATCCTAGCACTTCGAAAGGCCAAGATGGGAGGATTGATTGCCTGAGGCCAGGGTTCAAGCCCAGCCTGGCCTGGGCTTAATAGCAAGCCTCCATCTGTTTCAAATAAATAAATAAAAACAAAGCAGCCATGGTCTTGAACTTCTGTTTAAAAAAAAAATTCATGTTCTGTGAATGTCCTGCCTAAAAAAAAAAAGATTAAAATTGCAATTTCCATGTTCGTGTACTTTACAATCATAAATGAGTATTTGCATTCGTTTGCTAGGAAAGAATGAAAAAAAAATCAGTATCAAGGCCAGGCATGGTGGGTCACACCTGTAATCCTAGCACTTTAGGAGGCCAGAGGTGGGAGGATTGCTTGAGTCCAGGAGTTCAAGACCATCCTTACCAACATGGCAAAACCCTGTCTCTACTAAAAATACAAAAATTAGCAGGGCATGGTGGCACATGCCTGTAATCCCAGCTACTCAGGAGGCTGAGATAAAACAGTTGCTTGAATCCTGGAGGTGGACGTTGCAGTGAGCAGAGAATGTGCTGCTGCACTCCAGCCTGGGTGACAGAGCAAGACTGTGTCTCAAAAACAAAAACAAAAACCAAAAAGCAACTTAGTTAACATAAACTGACACATTCATCACTCTCTGTGCCTGATAACTGTGTCATCACCCGAGCTCATTATTTGGCCTCGCCACATGGCTTCCCCTGCACCTGCCTCTGCATACCATGCCCAAGCCCACACTCAGCACTAAATTATGCATCCAACCTCCAGGCCGCTGTTTAGAAACCCTGCAGAAAAATTCTTTAAAGAAGCCCCACCATACCCTGCCTGGCAACAACCTGCCCCGTACGCCCCCAGCAAGCCCACATACCCAGGGTCCCGCCCGCCTACCAATGGCAGCTAGTTTCATGTACTTCCTACTTTAACTCCATGTACTTCCTGCTCAACAGCCAATAGAAATGGGTTCTCTGTTTCCCCAATACCAAATCAATTGCCTGCCCTCCCCATAAAACCCCACCCATGAACGGCTGGGTGTGACTTCTCTGGCCCTCTCTTGGGCCACTGAACCTTGCCCGGGAGCTGAATAAATTAGCTTCTCACTTTCTTATACTTGCCTCAGTTTCCTCATTTTACCTCGGCAATAATTCTTACATTTGGTGCCAAAACCTGGAAGGAGTTGTGAGACCCCCTCCTGGGGGGGAAACTGACTCCTCCACCCGAGACCGGACCAGGAGCCACTCTGCCACGAGGTAAGACTTCTGTTGCCCACAACTTTTCCCGCTGCCTGCTCTGTGGACTCCCTGCTCGTAATCGTGGCAGCGTCGGGGACTCCTTCCCGTTTCTCACTGTGGGCCCAGGGCCCTGGCCTTGTTCTGAGGACCTGAGCATAGTGGAGACGTCCCTACACTCTTGTTTTCTCCCTGTAAGGGGTCTCTCAGGGCCAGGAATCTGAGGGAGATGTCCCCACCTTCCTGAACCCTCTCGTAGTCTCCGGTGTTCAGGGGGACAGCCTGGGACACTGAGCCGCCCTTCCAATCATCTCTGCAGCAGCAGCTAAGGTTTAGGTGATAAGAAGCCCTGTTCACAAGCCCGGGCTTTGCCCAGGACTAAAACAGACCTCTGGCTCTCAATCTCAAACTTGCCCTTTGGCAGGTCAGCTCCAGCCTAGGTACTTTTAGTCTCTCTCTCTCTCTCTCAATTCCCAAGAGAGTGTGTGAGTGAGTCTATGTGTAGTTCCACGGCTTAATGGCTACGGGGCTTGTGTGGGCCTCCACCCATGGTTCCACTGGGACATCATAAGGCATAACAGTGATTCACCTCAGGACCAACAGTTCTGAGGTGACCATGCCCGGGGGTTATACGGATACATCTTAACCAAGACGCCCCTGAAACATCCCTTCGGGGACGTGGCCAGGAAGGCATCAGACTGGTCTCCCATCTGGGGGGCACCCACCCTTTGTCCGTCAATCCTATATGTGGTCCTGTCTCTACTGTAGTTTCACCAGCTTTGTTAGGCTCTTACTAGCTGATATACAGTGGTTCAAGTCTACTTTCCTTGAGGTATCAGATATCCTACAGCAGGTAACAGACCACTGGCTTCACGGGACCTTCATTGAGTGCCTGTCTCTGGAAAGAACTCTGTTCTCCTTTTTCCTTACATTCTTCTTCTACCACTGAAGCCCCACTTCCCACTTCTGCTAGTTTCACTTCCTCTAACTCTACCATGTGGCAAATAGCTCTAGCCCTGTCCCTTTTAATTTTCTTTCTCATTGTTATCATTGCAGCCTGTAGATTCTCTCAGCCTCCCCCTCCGGGAAAGGAGCTTTTCTGCCCATGTTGGGTATAATTTCTTTCTGCGTCCACTTCTTGCCATTAGGCCACTGAAAAAGATAAAACATGGGTAATCAGAACTCCCGCCCAGACCCCAAGTCACCACTAGGATGCCTAGTCCAAAATCTACCCAAACTAGGTCTTTCTATAAAAAAGAAAAGGATACTCTTCCTCTCCTCTGTGGTCTGGCCACAGTATCCTCTAGACAACCAGTCCAAGTGGCCTCCTGGGGGCACCCTCGACTTTAACATTCTAACAGATTTAGACAACTTCTGCCAAGAGAATGACAAGTGGGCAGAGGTTCCCTATATTCAGGCTTTCTGGCACCTCTGTTCCCACTCCAGCCTCTGCTCATCCTGCAGTACTGCCCAAGTACACCTGGCAAAAAACGTCCCCCTACTGCCCTCGGCCCCTTCACCAACCTCCTCCTCTTTTTCTGACCCCAATCTGCCTGAGGAACTCTCCCTACCCACCACTTGATACACTAATCCCCGCCATATGCAGACCCCCAATCCCCTCCTCCTCCTCCTCTTCCAAGTTCAGACATGGACTCTCCTGTTAGTGCTCACACTCACTCGCACAGTGCTCCCAGCGACAAAAACTCCCTCCTTTGTCCTCTCCGTGAGGTGGCCAGAGCAGAGGGTGTTGTCTGAGTACACGTTCCCTTCTCCCTTACTGATCTGTCCACCATTGAGAAACATTTAGGGTCATTCTCCACCAATCCTACTGCTTACATCAAGGAATTTTGGTACCTCACTCAGGCATATGACCTAACCTAGCATGACATTTATGTAATCCTGTCCTCTACCCCTACTCCTGATGAGCATAACCACATCCTCATGGCAGCCAGGGCACAGGCTGATCAGGTACATCTCACTGATCCTCAGATGCCAGTGGGCGTAGTGGTGGTCCCTGAGGGCAATCCTAACTGGGACTATCAAACTGGCCAAAATGGCCACCGCTGCCGAGACCAGATGCTACTGTGCCTCCTAGCGGGCATGCAAAACGCAGCCCAAAAAGTAGTTAATTATGATAAACTGCAGGAAATAACTCAGGGTCCTACTGAAAATCCAGCTGCCTTCCTAGACCGACTAACTAACGCTATGGTCCTTCATACCTGAGTAGATCCAGACTCTTTAGCTGGGGCTACCCTCCTAGCAGCCCATTTTATTTCCCAGTCAGCACCAGATATTAGAAAAAAACTAAAGGAGGCAGAGGAGGGCCCCCAAACTCCCATACGAGACCTGGTAAACATGGCATTTAAAGTTTTTAATGGCCGAGAGAAAAAGGCTGAGGCTGCCCGCCAGGCCCAGCTACAGCAACAGGTGAGCCTCCAAACCCAAGCTTTTGTAGCGGCTCTGAGGCCGGCAACTCCTCAAGTATCTGGTAAAAAGGGCCTGTTAAAGCCCCTCCAAAAGGGTCCCTCAGGACTCTCTGGACCCACCCAGACTGCTTCAAAGGTCCTGCCTGTGCCCTGTTTCAAGTGCAGCCAGAAGGGTCTGCGTCAGGCCCTGGGACCCTGTCCTGCCTGCAAACAGACCGGACACTGGAAGGTAGACTGCCTGTCCCAGACTACAGGCTCACCCCCCGCACTTCCATGTGAGGGGCAGGCTGGTCTGATGGATGCAGTCCCTTTGTTTGAACTCCTCATCCTCCTGGATGACTGATGTGGCCCAAACTTGGAGACACCTATTGCCCTTGCTGAGCCCAGGGTAACACTACAGGTAGTGGGTAAGTCCATTTCCTTCTTGGTAGACATGGGGGCTACCTATTCTGTATTGCCTTCCTACTCAGGACCTAACATACCTTCCCAGGTGTCGTTATGGGAATTGATGAAAAGCCCTCCTGCCCCAACCAGACTCCTCCCTTAACCTGTAACCTTGAGGGGCACACATTCTCTCACTCCTTCCTAATTATGCCTTCATGCCTAGTTCCCCTACTAGGGCGGGACATCCTCCAAACTCTAGGGGCCACCCTCCAACTCACTGGCCAACCTCATCCCCCACCCAACTTCTAGTACTAACCCTAATTGGTAATGCACCTAGTCATAACCCTTCACCTCAACCCCCATCCCTCCTGAGGTAGTTAGCCCCTCAGTATCAGATATCTCCAAGCCTGTCGTAGCCACATATCACACGCTAGTTAAAATATTTCTCAAAAACCCTACCCACTTTCCCTCCTGTCCTCAGTTTCCCATCTCAAAAAACCACCATCAAAGCCTAAAACCAATCATCACTCGACTTTTAGCCCAGGGACTCCTTATCCCCACCAGTTCTCCTTGTAATACTCCTATCTTACCAGCCCAAAAGCCATCCAATGACTACCGCCTAGTCCAAGATCTACACCTTATCAATAAGGCGGTAGTACCCCTCCACCCAGTGGTCCTCAACCCCTAAACCCTATTATCCAACATTCCCTCCACAACCACTCATTTACAGTCCTATACCTAAAAGACACCTTTTTTTTACCATTCCCCTTTACCCAGAGTCTTACTTCCTCTTTGCCTTCACCTAGACCGATCCAGACACTAACCTGTCACAACAGTTAACTTGGACAGTCCTGCCCCAGGGCTTTAGGGACAGCCCCCACATTTTGAGACAGGCGTTAGTGACTGACCACAGTTCTTCCCCCTTCAACCCAGTCTCCTTCTCCAGTATGTGGATGACCTGTTACTTTGTAGCTCCTCCCTCTCCATGTCACAGCAACATACCACTATCCTCCTTAATTTTCTTAAGTCTCGGGGGTACCAGGTATCCCCCTCTTAAACACAACTGTCAGTCACCTCAGTAACCTATTTAGGCATTCATCTCACCCCCAAGACTAAGAGCTTAACAACAGAACACGAGCAAGCACTTCTTGCACTAGAGCCCCCACAGTATCAACATGTTAAATTTAGCCAAATCCACAAATTTCACCAACTGCTTTTTATGTCCCTCCCTCAACAACCCCCCCACCTTTGCTGCAGTTCCCCTCCACACCAGGTGCAACCTGTCATGATCGCCTACAGGGCAGCCTAACCCCCCCCCCATTAACAGACATCCCCGTTTAAAGTACACTCTCAAAGTCTCTCTCTCTGCTACAGGACCGTCAATGACTCCAACTACAATGTTACAGTAAAAGTAACCTCCACCCTCTATGCACCTCCAGGGGGGTACTTTTAGTACAATAAAACTCTAACCGAAGTATGGATACCTCTCTTCCCTTCCCTTGTGTGCAAGCTACCTTAGTCCCACAATTAGAAGTATATAAATAAGCTGAGTTCTTATCCCTATTCACTCTGTCCCCAAACCACCAAAGTAAATGAGCAGTCTTCCTCCCACTAGTGGTTGGCCTCTCCTTAACATCTTCTCTAGCAGCAGCTGAAATAGGGAGTGGTACCCTAGGCTACAGTGTCACCTCAGCCATTCAACTGGAGGACAAACTCCGGGTGGACATTGAGGCATCAGCCGCCTCTCTGGCATCCCTCCAGTGACAGATCACGTCACTAGCTGAAGTAACTCTCCAAAATCAGCAGGCCCTAGACCTATTAACAGCAGAAAAAAGAAGTGCCTACTTGTTTCTCCAAGAACAATGTTGTTATTACATTAATGAAACTGGTCTAGTGGAAAAAAAATGTCAACACTCTCTATCGTCTTCAAGAAGACCTCCAAAGAAAACAAAGTGCACCACCCTCTTCTCTTAACTGGTGGCAATCCCCCACACTTCCCTGGCTAACTCCTATCATCACTCCCATTATCGTAATTTGTCTTTTGCTAATGCTGGCCACTTTCTTTCTCAGGTTTTTACAAGCTTGCATAAGGAAAATTTCCAGGGTAGCTGTAAATCAAATGCTGCTTCACCCCTACGTCTGACTCACAACGGAGGCACTGGCCAACTGACCTTCCTACTCTGCCCCTGTTCAGCAAGAAGTAGCCAGAGAAAAAACGGCATCCTATATCATCAAAAAGGTTGGAATGTAAGGCCGGTTGCCTTGTCGGGAGTTAAACGGACACATTCATCACTCTCCAGGCTTGATAATTGCATCATCACCTGTGAGCTCATTATCTGGCCTCGTCACATGGCTTCCCTGCACCTGCCTCTGCATACCATACCCAAGCCCACCCTCAGCACTAAATTATGCATCCAACCTCCAGCCCACTGTTAAAAAACCCTGCAGAAAAATTTTTAAAAGAAGCCCCACCATGCCCTGCCCGGCAACAGCCTCCCCCATACGCCCCCAGCAAGCCTGCATACTCAGGGTCCCGCCCACCAACCAAGGGCAGCTAGTTTCATGTACTTCCTACTTTAACTCCATGTACTTCCTGCTCCTCAGCAGCCAATAGAAATGCCTTCTCTGTGTTCCCCAGTAGTCAATCAAGGCCCACTTACCCAAGGTCCCGCCCGCCTACCAATGACAGCTAGTTTCACGTACTTCCTACTTTAACTCCATGTACTTCCTGCTCCTCAACAGCCAATAGAAATGCCTTCTCTTTGTTTCTCCAATACCCAATCAACTGCCTGCCCTCCCCATAAAACCCCACACCCTGAACAGCCAGGCGCTACTTCTCTGGCCCCACACTTAGACCACTGAACCTCGCCTGGGAGCTGAATAAATTAGCTTCTCACTTTCTTATACTTGCCTCAGTTTCCTCATTTTACCTCGGCAATAAATCTTACACTGACCACAACACATTTTATGAAAATGGTTAATGTTTAAAATAACACTATAACCATCATTGACAAGGTGTAACAAATGCAATTCTGCTAAATTTATTCATATAAATATTTGTATATGAATGTTCATAGGTCTTTGTTAGTTTTTTTTTTTTTTGGAGACGGAGTGTCACTCTTGTTTCCCAGGCTGGAGTGCAATGGCACGATCTTGGTTCACCGCAACCTCTGCCTCCTGGGTTCAGGCAATTCTCCTGCCTCAGCTTCCTGAGTAGCTGGGATTACAGGCATGCGCCACCATGCCCAGCTAAATTTTTTTTTGTATTTTTAGTAGAGATGGGGTTTCACCATGTTGACCAGGATGGTTTTGATCTCTTGACCTCATGATCCACCTGCCTCGGACTCCCAAAATGCTGGGATTACAGGCACGAGCCACCATGCCCGGCCCACTTTTTCATTTTCATTCTGGCAGACTCCAATTCTGTTCTCAACCCATAGCACACACAGAATAGAATGCCAATGACTAAATGTAGCTTAAACAATGACTTTATCATCACAAAAACCAGTATGGTTAGGTGGAACCGGACTGGACTGGGCAGCTTGGAAGGTGAAAAATTTATTGCCAACATTATAAGACAATCAATAATACCTATGAATTAAGGAAATCTTTACAAGCTACCAGCTCAAGCCAGCCTGTATCCTCTGTCCAAAGTTGGATAATGCCTACACCCAAACCAGCCAGGGAAATGGGAATGAGGCTCCACACAAAGGGATCAGATGACTCAATACTCCACATAAAGGTAGAGAGCACAGCTATCTTCCCTCCCAAAGTATTTTAAGGTGATACACACTGTGATATATATTAGCTAATAGTGGATGGAAGTCTTCCGTAGCATACACTTTCAGTGACTTAACTGAAAGGATCCCAGGCAGTTCAGAAAGTCCAAAGTAATTCACAAAAGCTTCTGATATACCAGACAATTACAACAAATATCCCTTGTGTGGATGTTTAGATGTAAGATTCCATTTCTGGCTGAGGTCCTCCTCACAAGTGCTAATATCCACAGCTTTGCTGTGTTATTTCATCTGCCAACGAAAGTACCTTGCCTGCCTGCATTCCTAAGGTCTTTCTCCAGGATGGTTTATTGGTGCCAAAAAAGGTTACTAGCTGAAAACTTTCCAACATTCGCTGCATTCATGATACCCTTCTGTGTGTATAAAGATTTATGTTTTTCAGATGTCAGGACATGACATAATGACAGTTGAAAGGTGGAGCATACTGTAATTTACAACTCAGAACCAGAGGACATCATGTGGGGCTGCACCAGAGTTGTGAAGGAACAGTGTAATAGAATAAACTGGAGTTGTAGGAGGCAGCTTCTGTGTGGCCAGCAGATTAGGGTTAGCTAAGTTTTCTGGGGTTTCTATATATTGGCCAATTTTAGTAATTTTACATGTTCCGAGGTATAGGAGTTGTCCCTAGATGTCTGATACCAGCTCCTGGGGTGACTGGGGCTAATACGTATTGAATCGAGTTAGAGAGTGTGTTAAGGACAGTGGTTGGCAGTGTACCTTATCTGCTGTTCCAAATGCAGCACTGTCAAGCCTCTAGCAAGGGCCTCAAAAATGGGCAAAAACACTTATTATTTTTGAGACGGAGTTTCACTCTGTCACCCAGGCTGGAGTGCAATGGTGCCATCCTGGCTCACTGCAACCTCTCCTTCCCCGGTTCAAGGGATTCTCCTGCCTCAGCCTCTCATGTAGCTGGGATTACAAGCATGCAGGACACGCCCAGCTAACTTTGGATTTTTAGTAACAGGGTTTCGCCATGTTGGTCAGGCTGTCTCAAACTCCTGACCTCAGATGATCTGCCTGCCTCGGCCTCCTAAAGGGCTGAGATTATAGGCATGAGCCCCCACCTCTGGCCCATTATTCTCTTAAAAGAATTATGTATCAAAACACTGTGGTACTAGCACAAAGGCATACATATACTGGAATGAAGAGGCCAGAAAGAAGCCCTCATATTTACACTCAGGTTGTTGACAAGAGTGCAAAAACTTATTAAGGAGTCTTTTCAATAAATAATTTTCGGGAACGATCCAAGATGGCCGATCGCTAACATCTCGGGATTGCAGCTCTCAGTGAAAGCGCAGAGAACTAGAGGATGCCACACTTTCAGACAAATTCTGGTCGCTTGTGGAGCATAAGATTCCCAGTGGAGGAGCCACACAGGTCACCAGTGTGACTCTTGTGGCTGGTGCAGCGGTTTCGCCAGCACCTCGGTGTGGCAGCTCTCGGAGCAGAGTAAATGGGGCTGGCTCCCCTTCTGACTGAGGTTTGGAGGAGCCACATGGGTCCCCAGCACAACTCCTGAGGCCAGCACAGCAGTTGTGCCGGCACCTTGGCATGGCAGCTCTCAGCGCAGAGTAAACGGGACTGGTTCCCGTTCTGACCAAGGTTTGGAGCCCCGGGAAGGCAGAGTCGCCTATTACGGACACAGGAAGGAAGCCAGACAGGAGAATCCTGGGCAGAAAAGCACCATCAGTCTTAATGCCGCTGTTCTGGCCCTCGGAACTAACAACTTGGACATCCACTCAAGACACCTAATCTGAAAGTTGGTAATTTCAAAGACGAAAGGAGGATAAATTTACAATGATGGGAAGAAACCAGCATAAAAAGGCTGAGAATACTCAAAATCAGAACTCCTCTTGCTCTAAAGATGATCACAGTTCCACATCAACAATGGAACAAGGCTTGATGGAGAATGAGCACATCCCAATAACAGAATCAGGCTTCAGGGTATGGATAATAAGAAACTTCTGTGAGTTCAAAGAACATGTTGTACCGCAATGTAAAGAAGCTAAGAACTTTGAAAAAAGGTTTGATGAAATCCTAATGAGAATAGACAAC
>CM052668.1:40581763-40600391 GCA_028533165.1 Leontopithecus rosalia
GGAGTGCAATGGCGCGATCTCGGCTCACCGCAACTTCCGCCTCCTGGGTTCAGGCAATTCTCCTGCCTCAGCCTCCCGAGTAGCTGGGATTACAGGCACGCGCCACCATGCCCAGCTAATTTTTTTGTATCTTTAGTAGAGACGGGGTTTCACCATGTTGACCAGGATGGTCTCGATCTCTTGACCTCGTGATCCACCCACCTCGGCCTCCCAAAGTGCTGGGATTACAGGCTTGAGCCACCGCGCCCGGCCCAACAAGCAATTCATCTACAGGATTGGGCAGCATAGCACCTTACAAGGTCCTATGGAAAATAGAAAAAAAGAGCAGGATATAGGTGATAAAAAGTGGAGGGAGCCCAGATAGGTCGAAATAGCAAACTGAATATCCATGGTAGGATTCCTGGTGGCAATGACATTTGAGGAAATACGTTAAATTGGTCAGGAAGGACATCTTTATTTCTCATTTTTCAACAGTTACATATTCATTATCTTCACTTTTTGTACTAATAGAACCTCCAGTGTTACAGGGAAAACAGCCAGCTAGCATCAAAATGGCAGTATCAAATAAAAAAAAAAAAAAAAAAAAAAAAAAAGAACCTCCAGTGTTATGTTGGATAAGAATACAAAGGGCAGCCACTCTTCTTTTTTTTTCTCATCTCATGGGAATATTTCAATTATGGACCATGGAGGCATATTTTTTTTTTTTTAGACAAAGTTTTACTCTTGTTGCCCAGGCTGGAGTGCAATGGCACGATCTCGGCTCACTGCAACCTCAAGGTATAATTTAATACTGGATTTGTATGCATGTTGTTTATCAACATAAGAAATATTATCTTCAGCTTCATAAATCTTTGTCATCCATCTGTCTTATTTTGAACACTTTCAGAGTAAGCTGGGAACAATGCCCCATTTTTAAAATGAATAATTACGGTGTATATTTACTAAATAAAAGAACATTTTCTTTTTTAACCTGAGCACAATCATCAAATTCAGGAAATTTCATATGGGTATAATAGTATTGTGTAATTAACACACCATATTCAAATTGTGTTCTTTTGCTGGGTGCGGTGGCTCATGCCTGTAATCCCACCACGTTGGGAGGCCGAGGTGGGTGGATCACGAGGTCAAGAGATCGAGACCATCCTGGTCAACATGGTGAAACCCCGCCTCTACTAAAAATACAAAAAAAAATTAGCTGGGCATGGTGGCGCGTGCCTGTAATCCCAGCTACTCAGGAGGGTGAGGCAGGAGAGTTGCCTGAACCCAGGAGGCGGAGGTTGCGGTGAGCTGAGATCGAGCCATTGCACTCCAGCCTGGGTAACAAGAGTGAAACTCCATCTCAAAAAAAACACAAAAAAACAAATTGTGTCCTTTGTCCTGTTAACACCCAGTATAGCTGTTTTTCCAGTCCAGTACTAAATACAATGATGTGCATTAATTTCTTATGTATCTTTAATCCCTATTGTTTGAAACAATTTCTTTGAGTGCCTTTCTTTTTTGTTGCTAGTTTTTAAAATACAGGCCATTTGTTCTATAAAATTTGCCTCATATGGTGTATAGTGAGGTGTCCTCATGGTTAGACTACATTTATGCATAATTTATTTAATTTTCTTTTAAAATTGACAAATAATAGTTATGCATATTCAAGGGGATACATAGTGATTCTTTGATAGGCATCATGCTCAGATCAGGGTAAATAGTAAGTACATCCATCTTCTCAGGAATTTATCATTTTTTTGTGTTGAGCATGCTCAGTATCCTCATTTAGCTTTTGAAGTTGTATTTATATACAACTTACAATATATGTTGTATATATTATATATATATATATACTGTATATAGTATATATATATACAGTATATATATATATATATATATATATGTTGAGTATTTATATATGTATATAATACATGCCCATCAAGTTTTTTGTATTTTTAGTAGAGATGGGGTTTCAGCATGTCAGTCAGTCTGGTCTTTAACTCCTGACCTCAGGAGTTCACCCACCTCACTCAGCCTCCCGAAGTGCTGGGATTACAGGCGTGAACCACGGTGCCCGGCCTGAAGTTGTATATTACTGTTAATTATCATCATCCTACAGTGGTACAGAACACTAAGAAAGCATTCCTGTTATGTAAATGTAATTTTGTATCCTTTAACAAATATCTTTCAAGACTAGCCTGGGCAACGTGGCGAAACTCTGTCTCTACTAAAAATACCAAAAAATAGCTGGGCATGGTGGTGGGCACCTGTAATCCCAGCTACTTGGGAGGCTGAGGCAGGAGAATCGCTTGAACCCAGGAGGCAGACGTTGCAGTTAGCAGAGATCGCACCACTGAACTCCAGCCTGAAGACAGAGGCTGGAAAAAAAAAAGAGAGAGGGAAAGAAAGAAAGAAAAAAGTTTATCTTAACACATCGATTGAAGTGAAGGAATTTTAAAAATATGTAAATGGTAACCAAAAGAGAGAAAGGTGGTATACTTATATGTGACAAACTAAACTTTAGGCAAAAAAACCTGTTGGCTAGGTGCAGTGGTGCACACCTGTAATTCCAACCCTTTAGGAGGCCAAGACAGATGAATCACAAGGTAAGGGGTTTGAGACCAGCCTGACCAACATGGTGAAACCGTGTCTCTACTAAAAATACAAAAATTAGCTGGGTGAGGCAGCTCAGGCCTGTAATCCCAGCCGCTGGGGAGGCTGAGGCAGGAGAATCGCCTGAACCCAGGAGGTGGAGGTTGCAGTGAACCAACATCGAGCCACTGTAATCCAGCCTGGTTGATGGAGGGAGACTCCATCTCAAAAAAATAAAAATAAAAATAAAAAGTAACTGTTACAACAGTCCTTATATAATGATAACAGGGTCAATTCATCAAAAAGATATAATAATTAGGAAATTTATGTACTCAACATTAGAGTTCCTAAATATATACAGCAAATATTAACATAGCTGAAAGGAAAAATAAAGTCACAAGTCACATAAGAATACCATCAGACTTTAGTACTCGACTCTCAACAATGAATATCTCATCCAGACAGAAAATCAATAAGGAAAAATAGATTTGAATAACCCTGTAGACCAAATGGATCAAATGGATATATATAATATATTCCATCCAAACAGCAGCATAATACTCATTCTTCTTAGGCTCATACAAGGCATTCTTCAGGATAGATAATGTTATGTCACAAAATAAATTTTAACAAATTCAAGAACATTGAAATTTCAAGTATGATGGGATGCAAGAATGGTTCAACATACACAAATCAATAAATGTGATACACAACTCTAACAAAATAAAGGGCAAAAAATCCATATAATCAGAAACCAATAGATGCAGAAAAAAATGAACAAAAATTTAACATCATTTTATGATATAAACTCTCAGCAAGGGGTATAGAAGAAATGCACTTGAACATAATAAATGCCATATATAACAAGCCTACAGGTAACATTATTCTCAATAGTAAAAGTCTGAAAGCTTTTTTTCTAAGATCATAAAAAAGTCAAGGTTTCCCACTCTCACCATTTCTATTAAGCATGTTACTGGAAGTACTAGCAAGAGAAGTTAGGCAAGAAAAAGAAACAAAAGGTTTCTGAATGATAAAGAAAATTGTTCATATTTGCAGATGATATGATCCTCTATATGATAAACCCTACAAATTCTGCTAAAAACTGTTAGAGCTAATAATGTCCTGTGTTCATGGATTAGAAAAATTAATATTGTTAAAATGTCCCTTCTACCCCCAGTGATTTATGATTTCAATGCAATTCCTATCAGAATTAGAATGTATTTTTCACAGAAATAGAAAAAATATTCTCCAAATTCTTATATAATCACAAAAGACCTCAAATAGCCAAAGGAACCTTGAGAATGAATAACAAAGATGGAGGTATCACATGTCTTCATTTAAAATTATATGACAAAGCTACAGTAATTAAAACAGCACAGTAATAATATAAAAACAGACACAGACTAATGGAACAGTGAAGAGAGCAGAACTAAACTCAAGTATATATGCTAAACTAATATTTGGCAAGGGTGTCAAGAATATACAATAGGGAAAGGATAATCTCTTCAATAAATGCTGGGAAAACTAGATGTCCACATGCAAAATAATAAAACTGGATATCTATCTTACACCACTCACAAAAACTAACTTGAAATTGTTTAAATGCTTAAATTTAAGACTTGAAACCATAAAACTCCCCAAAGAGAATATAGAAAAAGATCTCCCTCACATTGATGTTGGCAATGATTTTTTGGATATGATACCAGAAACGGAGTCAACAAAAGCAAAAATAAACAGACTATGTCAAACTAAAAGGCTCTTCATAGCAAAGGAAACAATCAAGAAAATTAAGAATTGACCAATGGAATGGTTGAAAATATTTGTAAACCATAGTCCAATATCTGAATTTCAGTACTAGTTTTCTAAATGGTCTCCCAGCTTCTACAGTTCTCAGTACGATAGTTACAATAATTCATTAACATTACATATAGACAGGTTGTCCTCCCTTGTTTAAATCCCTGTCATGGTTTTTCAGTTCACTTAGAGAAAAAAAAAATCTTCAAATGGCCTGCCCTGCTGTACAGGCTCAGCCCCTAGAATTCTCTCAGCTCATCTTTCCCACTCTCCTGCTTACTCACCTTGTTGCACTTGCTCCAGGCTTTGTGCATTTATGGAAGATTACAAACATAATCCCAATTTAGAGTCTTTAGTCTGGAAGTTTTCTCTGCCTGTAGCCAATTCTCTAAGATATTCAGAAGGCTCAGACCTTTATCTCCTTCAATCTTTGCTCAAATTGAGAGAAGTTATCTAGCTTGACTTAGGTATACATAAAGGGAAATGTCCCCAGAGGGCCCCCAACACAGGTCAGTGCCTCATCCCCACATTTGAGCAGATAAACATACACAAGGGGCTTTCCTGAAACATACCCAGAGCTACCATAGAGAGCAGAACCTCCCAACCACTCAGATAAGGAAACATACACAAATCTCTAGCCAATTCAGATAAGGAAATGCACAAACCTCCAGCCCACTCAGATAAAGGAACAAGGCCCAACATAGAAACATCTTTATTCACTGTATAACCAGCAGGCTTCCAGGAGACAGTCTCTTCACCTTAATGGATATGTACACCTTGGGCCCTGGTGCGCTCTGGTGAGTACTTTCCTTTGCTTTTTTGAACATACTTTAAACTGTGAGCCAAGCATCTATGAATCATTACATCAGCCCCTGATTGGTCCTGAGTAAAGATGCATAGCACTTTCTTCAAGACAGCCCGCAGACCAGTCAGCATATTCCTTCTTTTCCAATCCATAAAAGACCCTGGATTCAGGCTCAAAGTGGATAAGACTCTAGGGCCCCCTCTCTGCTGCAGAGAGCTTTCTTCTTTCACTTACTAAACTTTCCCTCCAACCTCACCCTTTTGTCCACATTCCTTAATTTTCTTGGTTGTGAGACAAAGAACTAGAGGTACTACCTCAGACAACAAAACTGAAACATTGTGATGCTTTGGCAAGACTGCAACAAAATGTCCCCTTCTAATGAAGTGTACTACGGAAAGTATTTTTTAATCATAAAAATTTAATCCCCTTTTGTAGCATCCTTAACTTTATTTTTACTTTATAATTACTCAAAACATAAAAATGTTACATAATTCACTGTGTTGTCATTAATATTTACTATCCATCTCTCTTGACTAGAATGCAAGACTCTTGGGGGAAGAACTATTTTACCACTTGGATACTACTCTACCCCAGGCACCCACAGTAGTACCTGGAACACAGCAGGGACTTAAGGAGTATTTGGCTCGGAGTGAATACAAATGATACCATGGATTCCCTGTTAGTTTTTACCATGTGCTAAAGCTGCCTGAATGCCTTCTTTGCATCTCCCTTCAAGCCAGTATTGCTCAGTATACTCAAGAGTTATGAAAACAAAGTAAGTCACAATTTAGAAAGACACAGCTTCAGGGTAGCCAAGTTTCCTGTGTAACAACATGTTTGGCTTCCTGCCATTACTTCTCAGATTTCAGTGTCATTTCAAACTTTACTGAGGGCCTAACCTTTAATATGTTCCCACTATGTTTCCTCAGAGCTATTCTGGCCACTAAATTTAAATAACTATATATTTATTTATTTCAGTAATTGCAATATTTCACAAATGTTTTTCTGAGATCATCTCAATTTTCCATTCATTGTCACTGCATATGCAGGTGAAATTATATTCACTTTCCTGCAAGGTAAGGAGATCAGGTAATCATTTATCTTGTTAAAGCAAATAAGGAGCCCACTAACCTGAGGTTGTCTCTCTAACAAAGTTTTCTTTGCTCTTCTGTAAGCAAACCATAAGTAACCTTGAAAACATTTCTTGTAACTGACTTAAAAACAAACAAGCTAACGAACTGTTAAATCAAGTTTAACCTAAAGCTGCCTTTTTTTTTTTTGAGACAGAGTCTTGCTCTATTGCCAGGCTGAAGTGCAGTGGCACATCCCAGCTCACTGCAACTTCGGTGTTCCCGTTTCAAGCGATTCTCCTGCCTCAGCCTCCTGAGTAACTGGGACTACAGGCATACACCACCATGCCCAGCTAATTGTTTGTATTTTTAGTAGAGATGGGTTTTCACCATGTTGGCCAGGATGGTCTTGATCTCTTGACCTCGTGATCTGCCCACCTTGGCCTCCCAAAGTGCTGGGATTACAGACGTGTGCCACCGTGCCTGGCCCAGGCTGCCTTCTTACATATTTTCAGTTTTGCCTAAAGTTTTCTCTGTGTATGGTGAACTATAACCTAAATGGAAGTGTAAACAGGCTGTGGCTTACTCTTGTGCCAGTCACCACTAGCCAATCAAAGAGGACAAATTGTTCGAACTGTGTTTGAATAATGCAAAGGCCAAGCTGTAACGAATCTCACTGTTTCTGTATCTCACTTTGTTTTCCTTTTCTTTTCTTTTCTTTTTTTTGAGACAGTCTCACTCACTCTGTCACCCAGGATGGAGTGCAACGCTGCAATCTCAGCTCACTGCAACTTCCGCCTCCCAGGTTCAAGTGATTCTCCTGCTTCAGCCTCTCTAGCCGAGATTACAGGCATGTGCCACTACGCCTGGCTAATTTTTTGTAGTTTTAGTAGAAACAGGGCTTCACTGTGTTGGCCAGGCTGGTCTTGAACTCCATACCTCAAGTGATCAGCCTGCCTTGGCCTCCTAAAGTGCTGGAATTACAGGCTTGAGCCATCACTCCCAGCCCATTTTCTGTGCATCACCTTTCTTTTTCTGTCCATAAATCTTCCTCCACAAAGTGGCTGTGCTGGAGTCTCTCTGAGCCTACTGGCTCCAGAGACTGCCTAATTGGCCAGTAGTTCTTTGCTCAATTAAGCTCTGTTCAATTTAATTTGGATAACATCTTAACAAAACAAACAAAAATGAGCCTCAGCCAATCACAAATAGCCAATCAGTCAATGAGTGTTCCAGTAGGAACTCCCATTCAATTATACCCAAATAAGGCAAAGCCAATCAGATGAGGTTCTACTTGGCATATCTATAAAAAGATTTGCATCATGCGCGTCTATAAAAAGAAAGCTTGCCCTCACAGTAGCAGAGCTCTCAGAACGTCTTTTCCTTTTGAATGCATGTTCTTCCAAATAAACGGTTAGATGTAATTTGTCTAAAAGTTTTTTCTTTTTAATAATCTCAAGGTTTAGATGCTCCCTTTCTAAATATTCTCTGTGACTACTGTAGTCACTGTCCTAGAGCAAAATGACACGTGGTACCTCAGTCTTTTCAGATAGGTCTTAGATCCTAAAATATACTTAAATATTTAACAAGATATGGAGTAAGAAATACTATATAGGTAAATCAACAACTCTCCCAGAGTAGGACACAATTACTGGCTCTACATTATCTCTGAGGAAACCAAAGTTACAGGGCCTTGTGCACCTGCCTCCAGCCACGGCAGCTCCCTCCTCAGTTCCCTGTGGCTGCCCTTTTGGTCTCCCGTCTCCCAGCCCTGACCTAACACTGAAGCTCCTTCACCTGATTCTAAAACTTCAGTCTGCATGCATTTGAAGAGTACCAAAGACAGTATTTATTAAATCCCAGCGATGGTTGGATGCACTTGCGTCTGAATGATATTATGGTATGTGTGTTCATTTGGCTTTGCAGCTTTGGGGACCATCTGAAAACCGCGTCTCTACATATTTCTCCCTCCCACCCTCCTTCTTCTTTCTCTTTCTTTTTTCCTTTCTCTCTTTTTTTCTTTTCTTTTTCTTTTTTTTTGAGACGAAGTTTCGCTCTTGTTACCCAGACTGGAGTGCAATGGCACGATCTCGGCTTACGGCAACCTCCGCCTCCTGGGTTCAGGCAATTCTCCTGCCTCAGCCTCCTGAGTAGCTGGGATTACAAGCACGCGCCACCATGCCCCGCTAATTTTTTGTATTTTTAGTAAAGACGAGGTTTCACCATGTTGACCAGGATGGTCTCGATCTCTTGACCTCGTGATCCACCCGCCTCGGCCTCCCAAAGTGCTGGGATTACAGGCGTGAGCCACCGCGCCCGGCCTTTTTTTTTTTTGACAGTGTTTCGCTCTTGTAGCCCAAGCTGGAGTGCAATGCGGCGATTTCAGCTCACTGCAACCCACGCTTCCCGGCTTCAAGGGATTCTCCTGCCTCAGGCTCCCGGGTAGCTGGGATTACAGGCAGGGACTTTCACGCCCGGCTAATTTTTGTATTTTTAGTAGAGACGGGGTTTCGCCACGTTGGCCAGGCTGATCTCTAACTCCTAACCTCAGATGATCGGCCCACCTCGGCCTCCCAAACTGCTGGGATTTACAGGCGTGAGACCCCTCGCCCGGCCGTCTCTACACATTTCTGTGTTCAATGCAGACTGCACTCCACGGAAATCTGGATGCGTCTCCTTTAAGAAGCGTGAAACCCGTTGTGTCTTCGGAGACGCGAGGTACCATTTCCCAGCGTCCGTCGCGGAGCCCTGGGACAGGCCCAGAGGCCGGGAGCGGCACCGCCCCCAATGCCGGTGGCGCAGTGAGAACCACATTACCCAGAAGACACCGCGCGGGTCGGCGGCACTGAGCCAATGAGAAGTTCAGGGGAGGGGCACTTCCGTGCGAGGAAAGAGCACGTGGACAGGACTTCCGGCATCGGCCTCGGGGCAAACTTTTCAGTGCTGGGTTCTGGCCACTGGAAGCTTCGTCGCCCTGGGTTGGGCAGAGGTAACAGGGGCAGAAACACTCTGTCCCCTCTTTTCTGAGGCTCGGTGACGCCACCTGCCGTGGCCCGCGCCTGTTTTGGGATAGGACCTGCCTTACCCAAGGCCCCCCCCACTGCGTTCGGCCGCCTCCCCTGGCCTAGCGGAGGGACCACGCTCAGGTGAGTTCTGCGTGCCTTGGTCATTCACCCAGCTCTTCTTATTCTGCAACAGAGTTTACATGTATTTTTTTCTGATGACTGTTTTTTCAACGTAAGCCCTGTGTTTACGTTTATTTACCCCAATACCTTTGATCTTCGGGATTCTGAAATATGACACGCAGAAGAAAGTTGCACCAAACATAGGATGTTGCATATACACAAAGGAGTACTATTCAGCCATAAAAAGAATGAGATCTCTCATCTGCAACAACATGGATGGAAATGGAGGTCATCCTGTTACGTGAAATAAGACAGACACAGATTCGTTTTGCATGTTCTCACTTATTTGTGGGATCTAAAAATAAAAACAATTGAACTCATGGACATATAAAGTAGAAGGATGTGGCCGGGCGCGGTGGCTCACGCCTGTAATCCCAGCACTTTGGGAGGCCGAGGCGGGCGGATCATGAGGTCATGAGATCGAAACCATCCTGGCCAATATGGTGAAACCCCGTCTCTACTAAAAATACACACAGACGCACAAAAAAATTAGCTGGGCATCGTGGCTCACGCCTGTAGTCCTAGCTACTCGGGAGGCTGAGGCAGGAGAATTGCTTGAACCCAGGGTGTGGAGATTGCAGTGAGCCGAGATCGCTCCACTGTACTACCTGGGCGACAGTGCTTAGACTCCGTCTCAAAAAAGAAAAGAGATGATTACTAGCCGGGCGCAGTGACTCACGCCTGTAATCCCAGCACTTTGGGAGGCCGAGGCGGGTGGATCACCAAGAGATTGAGACCATCCTGGTCAACAAGGTGAAACCCCGTCTCTACTAAAAATACAAAAAATTAGCTGGGCATGGTGGACCGCGCCTGTAGTCCCAGCTACTCGGGAGGCTGAGGCAGGAGAATTGCCTGAACCCAGGAGGCGGAGGTTGCGGTGAGCCGAGATTGTGTCATTGCACTCCAGTCTGGGTAACAACAGCGAAACAACGTCTAAAAAAAAGAAAGAAAGATGATTACCTGAGGCTGAGAAGGGTAGGTGGGGGTGGGGGTGGGGGTGAGTGGGGATGATTAAGGAATACAAAAACTAGAATGAATAAGACCTAGTATTTGCTGACTCAACAGAGCTATAGTCAAAAATAATTTAATTGCACATATAAAAATAAAGAGTATAATTGGTTTATTTGTAGCAGAGAGGATAAATGGTTGAGGTGATGGAGACCCCATTTATCCTGATGTGATCATTATGCATTGCATGGCAGTATCAAAATATCTTATGCAGACTATAAATATATATACCTATTATATACCCACAAAAGTTAAAAATTAAAAAACATACCATTTTCACTGTAAATCCTAACACTGATGTTTGATTTCCTACTGCAGCAAATCGTGGGTCCCAGACACCACCACCTGCAGTCTATGAATCTTTTCTGTTTTCTATAGAACCTTGACATTTACTATGCTACTTAATAAAGTAGGTGAATTATTTATTGGCTGTTTCAATTAACTGTGGTGTAAATTTCATGAAAGTCAATTACAGTTCATGTTTCATATACTGATATATCTGTCCCATATACATTGAAACATGCCTATAGCATGTATCCAAAACATTTGGGGAAATACTGAATAAGTATGACAACACAGATTTAATGCTCATTTGGATCAGATCATTATGAATACTGTGTCTAATTCTACTGACTAACCATCTCTTCTTTCAATTTCACTACTCTCAGTGCTCTCAGGAATAGAAAAGAATCAGTTTTTGGAGACGAACTTTTACAATTTTCTAAAAATCCTGGATACATACATGCTTAGTTTTCTTCTGTCACTTATTAGATCTATGTTCTGTGTTCATCTCTCATTGGGATTTGGTTTGCTTATTTCAAAAGTTTATTCCCCCCATCTCTTCCTGCCACTCTTGTTGGATATCTTTATTACTATTTTTTAATAGCTTTTAGGAACTTTCAGTATGCACATATGTTCTCAGAAATAACCTCAACTCCCTGTGCAGACACTGTCACTGCAATTACAGGTGAAATGATAATCACTTCCCAGCAAGGAGATGAGATCGTAGAATCCCATACCTTTATCTCAGGTTCAGATGCCTCTGCACCCTGGCACAGACACTGACCTGGCACCCACTGTCCACAAAATAGATCCAAATTTGGTAAGTAACTGGTTTTTTTAGATAAGCATTCAATATTTAGAAGGAATTTTCAGGAAATTCAGAAATGCTTTTTTAAAAAATCAGACTTCCCTGGCTAGAAATAAAAACTAAAATGCTTTTTAGATAATAGCTAGCCAGATATATAGATAGGAAGATAGGTAAGTAGACAAATAGGAACAAACACATACCAAAGAGAAAGATGTTCCTGGAGGAATCCACAGCCACATTACTGCTTTCCATATGTTACACCACTCCCTGACATCTCCCCTGTCTCCACTCAATTACATTATCTCTGAAACTTCTTTTTTGTTTATTTTTTAAGTCGACAGATAAATATATGTATTTGTCATGTATGACATGGTGTTTTGAAGCATACATACATGATTTTCCACTCAATAAACACAGCATCCTTTGGCACTCATACGAAAGACTTCAGAACACGGGCATTTGGGGAGGAATAGGACAATGAACATGGGCTTCCACCAGAGTAGGAACTTAGTACTTGTGTGATAGTCTCTGGTGTGTGTTGCATTTTGTTGTTTTATTTTGAACCTTAATAGTCTTGTACCATTCCAACAATCTCTAAGTCCAAAAGTGCCAAGATAAAATTGTATCTATGATAAAATATCTGTCTCTCGCCTGTCAATCTACCATAGTCCTTTGGTATCTGCAGTGAATTGCTTTCAGGACCCCATGGATACCAGAATCCTCAGATGCTCAAGTTCATTCTAGAAAATGGTATAGCATTTGCATATAACCTATGCGTATCTGCTCTAGGTTACTTAAAATACCTAATACAATGTAAATGGTATATAAATAATTGTAATACTATATTTAAAATGTGTATTATCTTTATACTTCTTATTTTTTTAAACAATATTTTTTGATCCCAGTTACTTGAATCTGTAGTTGCAAAACCTGCATATATGGAAAGCCAATGGTATTTGTCTAATCATCTACCCATCTGATACCTACCAGATCTGTATCTATCTAATCTATCAATCATCTGTCATTTATCTATTTTTATTAACTCTTAACTAGCCACCTATTCCATTAGATAAGATAGTTGTTTCTCAATGAAAAAAATTCTGACAAGGCCCCCAGTTAGGCATACGCAGCTCCACCTCCTCGTTTCTGAGAGCAGGGAACAACCAATTTCTATCTCTGTGTCTCCACAGAACTTCTGTGATCCTAAGAAATTTGCGTCGTTTTTACCTATGTCACTGCAGTCCTTCAGAGGTTGGAGTGATCAATAACACAAAAATTATATAATTTTTATACAGTAGTATAAAACTTCTCAGGCTCTGGTTCATGCAAATGTTTTATATTCTCATACACATCTTTTCACGAATATGTGTTTTATTTAAATTTATTTCTGATTCATCTTTAAGATGATTCCTGATCCATTTCTTTTTTGTTACTCTTATTTTGCTTCAGTGTTCTAGTTCTATAATTTATTTCCATATGAATTTGGTTCCTATTTTTTTCTATTTTATCATTATAAATTATAATTTTTATTATAAATATTTTGACAATGCAGTGGGTGTATAAGTCAACGTGAATATCTACTTTAAAATAACCGTCTTCCTCCTCTTTATCCCAATCCTCAGAAAGAACCGTGTTGACAGTTGATGGGGATTCTTCAGATATTCATTAACTATATATATGCAGTAAAGCTTTGAGAACTCCACTCTGCTTGACCTAGAGTAAGTGATTATTTTTTCTGTATATTCCCTTTGTCAAAGTCCTGATTGATGTACATGAAATACACATGATTGCTCACTTGCAAAACAAACTTGTAGAAGCATATTATTATTTTCTTTTAAGAACAGCTTTTATGTTTTCCATGATTTGTTTTTGGTCTTCTGTTCATCTAGTATCATTACTGAAGTTATAGTCGATAACTTTTATGTTTATGTATTTAAATAATTTTGTGTTTAATTTTGTTTAATGTGATTTCTATTAATAGAGTATTATTATTATGCTTTTCTTTTGACATAAAATGGCCTTCAGTTTGGACCACGAATGACAAGGATTCTTTAACCCCAAATTCTGAAAAAAGCACTCCAATACTTTTACCTCAGAGATTTGTCTATCTTTGTATTTTAGATTCAGTGAACTGTTAAACTTTGTTTATAATTGTGAAGTCAAATTTTTCCATTTTTAAATTGAATTAGCTATCCAAATGTTGTAATAACATTCTGAAACGACTTCCCCACAGATTGATAATTTATATATATCAAAGTATGTATGTGTGTAAGTTTTGTTTTATAAACTTCTTTTCTGTGCCATTTACTTAATTTTCTATTTGTTTTATTTTGGTAAACAATTTCTTCATTTGTGTTTAATTATTACCTATTAAAACTACTTTTCAGAAACATAAAGACAATTTAGAAAATTACTATTTTGATTACAAGTTTGTTAAATAAGTTACTTTACTAGAAATCAAAATTCCATTACAGTTTGATCTTAGGGTACAATTATTCTATGCTATCACTTGTTTCTAACCTTAATAATTTAACAGTATTTTATTATGCTTCAATATTCCCATAAAACTACCTAGTTTTAGTATTCCCCAAAATTTAATTATCCTTCATGAATTTATTTTACTTTATTATTTGTAAATAATATTTCCAATAGACAGCAAATCTTTTGCCTTCTTTTCTTTTCTTTTCTTTTTTGAGAAGAGTCTCACTCTGTCATCCAGGCTGGAGTGCAGTGGCGCAATCTTGGCTCGTTGCAACCTCCGCCTCCTGGGCTCAAGAGATTCATCTGCCTCAGCCTCCTGAGTAGCTGGGATTACAGGTGCCCATCACTGCACCTGGCTAATTTTTCTACTTTTATTAGAGAGAGGATTTCAACATGTTGGCCAGGTTGGTTTTGAGCTCCTGACCTCAGGTCATCTACCCACTTTATCTTTCCAAAGTGCTGGGATTACAAGTGTGAGCCACCACACCCAGCCTACAAATTAATTATTAATATATATGTGAATAACATTTATTTTTAGAACATATATGTTGAGTTTCAAATCTTTGGAGTTACAATTTCTTTGATTGGTGATTCATGTTAATATTGTGCAATAGAATCCCCTGCCTTCTGAATTATGTTTCCCCTGATAGTAAGCCCAGAGTTTCTAGAACAGCATAGATTTTTTTATTTGACTAAAAGTTTTTGGGTTGAGTGTACCTCCAATCAGCATTTATTTTCAGGATTCTTTGCTTTTTTGCATGAAAAGAGGCATTTAGAAAAAAGAAAAGAAAACAAAAGAAAAAGAAAAATGGCATTTAGATAAGATTTAGATAAGAATCTGGGTGCTCAGTGGTCATAGTCACTGCTGTGGAGCTATCTGATGAGATCTAGATTTTTTAATGTAAAATCATACCGAATATATGTTTTAAATAAAATATAGTTATACATCACTTAATGAGAGGGTTACATTCTAAGAAATATGGTATTAGGTGATTTTATCATTGTCAGATGCAAGCCTGAGTAGGAATTGCCTACTGCCTACCTAGGATATATGGTGTGGCCTACTGCTTCAACCGCTGTATTATATGTGCTTCATTGCTGATATGAATGAGGTTTTATGGCGCATAACTGTGTAACATAAATTAATATTGATTCTCTTCAAAAGTATATGCTTTAGAGTTTAAATTCATTGAGTTAGTGTTAACTTTGCCCTATGCCAAAATACTTGTTTCCCAGTTATATCGTAGGCTTATTTATTTGTTTCCATGCATCAACACCAATGATGTGTACAAGAACGTAAGGATGGACAAGGATTTATAATGCCTTGTTTCTGCCTTACATATCCCTGAGCATTTTAACTGACCGTGTTATTAACAATAATTTTAGAATTCCTGAGCATTTTAACTATTTTATTAACAAAAATTTTAGACTCAAAAGCAGTTTAAGAAATAACTCAGAGAGAGCCTTTACACATGACCCAGTTTTCCCTGTGGTTACATTTGGCAATTGCAGTATAATATCACAATAATGATACTGATTTTGATATTTTCACTATCATTGTAATATTTTCCTAATTTTATTTATACTCATTTGTGTGTGTGTGTGTGTGTGTGTGTGTGTGTTTATGAGTGCCTGTACCCCCTAAGTTTCAACCCACTTGAAGACTGTTTTTCCGTGCAGACACAAAACTAGGACCACATTTGATTTTGATTTTGATTTTGTTGATTTTAAATTTTTATCCTGATTCAATATTAGTAATTATGTAAAATATTACATTTGCAAAAACTGAAGATATAGAAAAAAGGGTTTCATAAAGGCCCAAGTCCCATTCCTGTGTCTCCAGCATATCACTTTTATCCCTACAGGTATATGTCTCTACTAGCTTCAAGTACTGTAACATACTTTGGACAATGTTCTGACCCATGCATTTTTCACTTATGAATATGTCCCTGAAAAAATATCATACATTCACTTTTGGTATAATGCAACCTATGCTGTTCACAGAAATTATTGAGCTATACAAAATCAACAGCAAAAAACGGAAATTAATGGGACACAAAAGTATCGTCAGTAGAAATAAGACAGAAGGCTAATAAATATGGTAGCACACTTTACACATGTAAATGGTTAATGAAGACATAAATACTGTAATAAAGATGGCAATTTTCTTTAGAATTGATTAGAAGTGGATGTCAGCAGGGTTACAGCTTTTGGTTGCTGTAGAGTAGTAAAAGAAGAGGTATTTAAAATAAGGCAGGCTCTTGGATAACCAGGTGTATGTGGGTGCAGCTCATAATATGTGGCGGACTCAGCTGTATGTTTGCTTTGTGCATTTTGTGTATTCTTCCAGCCTGGTTCAATAGGGTGCAGTTTTCTGCTTTAATCTAGTTTTTTGTGTTACAAAAATAATCCATGTCCAAACTTAAAAGTCTTTATGCTCCATGTGCTCTTTAATATGTCAGTCATAATGGAACAAATTCATATCTTCAAAACTAGCATGATTCCAGAAATTGTTGTATCTATTCACAGAGATTCATTCATTCATCTCATTCATTCATTCATTCATCTGTGCATTCATTCAGTTGTGCAGTGGTGCACAACTCCTGTGCAGTGTGCTCACATTCATTCACCTGCTTCCCTGCAGATGGCTACACAGGTTTTTTCCCAGTGCTGGTTGCTATTAATTGCCTTTGGGCAAATGAGCAAAAAACGTAATCTCCTGTTTAAAGTGAGAAAATAAGTTGAGGATAAACACTGAAAACTATCTCTAGTGACAGCAAGACACTCTTTCTGATTTTCCTAATCCTGATTCCTCTGACTTCAATGAAAATCAACATCCCTAGATGGAATGGCTTCTGGAAAATTAGAAACAGGGATCATCTTTCTTATTCAGACTGGGGTTGGGATACTGGGAAATTCCTTTCTCCTTTGTTTTTATAATTTCATGTGGCTCGCTGGAAACAGGTTGAGACTTATGGACCTGATTCTCAACCAACTGACCTTAGCCAACTCCTTGGTCCTTTTCTCTAAAGGAATACCTCAGACAATGGCAGCTTTTGGATTTAAATATTTCCTGGATAATACTGGATGTAAGCTTGTCTTTTTTAATCACAGAGTGGGCACAGGAGTTTCCTTCAGCACCATCTGCCTCCTCAATGGATTCCAAGCGATTAAGCTTGACTTGACCCCAGTATATGCAGGTGGCTGGAGCTCAAAATTTGATCCCAAAAGTTCATTGGCTTCTGTTGTTTCCTCTGCTGAGTCTTGCATCTCTTGATAAATACAAGTGTTCTTTTTCTTGTAAATGGCCCATTGGATAGCAAAAACCTTAGTGTGAAAAACAATTATGGAGTTTGTTCCTGGGCAATGCCAGAAAGAGTTGGCACTTTATATACAATTACATACTTTTCCCCTGACTTTTTGAGTTTGGGCTTCATGGTGTGGGCCAGTGGCTCCATGGTCTTTGTCCTGTACAGACATAAGCAACGAGTCCAACAGATTTGTAGCAACAGACTCTCCTCCAGACCTTCTTATGAGGCCAGAGCCATACGCACCATCATGGTCCTGGTGAGCTCCTTTTTTGCTTTCTTTTCGGTCCACTCTATCCTGACAGTTTGGATGACTCACTTTAAAAACCAGGTCGGTGGATAGTGGACAACTCTGTGTTTGTGGCCTCCTGTTTTCCAGCATTCAGCCCCTTTGTGCTCATCTTCAGTGACACCTATGTCTCTCACTTCTGTTTTGCCTGTAGGACAAAGAAAACGCTTCTTCCAGATCTGGTTCCCGTGCCATGAGTCTGTTCTCTTCATCAGATTCAGTCAAACACTTCAGTATTTGTCAGTATTTATAAACTATTGTGTTAGTTTACGATGCCAACATACACATGGGCAATAATGTCTCTTTCCATGTAGATCTTGTAGTAGGACTAAAAGTGAATATTGTGGATACTGTTACACAAAGAACACTCAATCTAACTGCTAGATTCTTTGGGGAAAAGTTCAGAAATTATCAAAATAGGTTAATGGAATAATTTTTTTGTTTAGGGATTTAATAGAAAGTTTATTTTGTACTATGAAGAATCATAGTAGATTAAAAAATATTTTTGAAGTATAGTTTGATTCAGATGTTTTTGTATAGGAAAAGTCATCCAAAAAATCCTCTTGTAAGAAAGAAATGTGTACTGTCATGGGTGGGAGAGAAGCCCTGAATGGTTTTCATGTAGAGAAATGGGAAGAATAGAAGGGTGAGTCTGGAAAGGAACATGATGAGAATTGTCGTTGATGACTTAACACAGGACTGGCTGCACAGTCCCTCCTTCTGTTTAAGATAAATTACAGGCAGTTTGGAGGGTAAGGCAGGTGGATCACCTATAGTCAGGAGTTTGAGACCAGCCTGGCCAACATAGCAAAACCCTGTCTCTACTAAAAGTACCAAAATATTAGCTAGGCATGGTGGTGGGCACCTGTAATCCCAGCTATTTGGGAGGCTGAGGCAGGAGAATTGCTTGAACCTGGGAGGTAGAGGTTACAGTGAGCCAAGATCACACCATTGCTCTCCAGCCTGGGCAACAGAGAGAGACTCTGTCGCAAAAAAAAAAAAAAAAAAAAGAAAAAGAAAAAAAAAATTA
>CM052668.1:40613430-40697712 GCA_028533165.1 Leontopithecus rosalia
AGAGAGAGAGAGAGAGAGAGAGAGAGAGAGAGAGAGAGCGAGAGAGAGAGAGAGAGAGAGAGAGAGAGAGAGATGGGGATAATGGAAAGAAGTTGGAAAACACACTTCAAGATACCATCCAAAAAAAAAACTTCCCATCCTAGCAAGACAGGCAAACATTCAAATTCAGGACATCCAGAGAACCCCAGTAAAATGCTCTACTATAACTCATCACTCCCTTTTCTCTTTTTGTTGTTTCACTTTATATCTTTTTATATTGTCTATTTCTTAAAAAGTTATTCTAGTTATTATTCTTGATACATTTGTATTTTAGTGCTCATACTAAAGATTTGAGGGGTTCACACATCAGAACTACAGTATTAGAATATTCTCAATTTGCGTGTGTATTTACTTTTGCTAGTAAGTTTTATACCTTCAGTTGATTTCTTGTGACATATTAGCATTCTTTTCTTTCAGATTGATGAACTGTCTTTACTATTTCTTATCAGACAGGCCTGGTTTTGATGAATTCCCCCAGCTTTTGTTTGCTGGGAAAGCCTTTATTTCTCCTTCATGGTTGAAGAATATATTTGCTGACTAGAATATTCCTGTTTTCCTTCAGCACTTTAAATATGGCTTCTCACTTTCTTCTGGCCTATAAGATTTCTGCTGAGAAGACTGCTACCAGATGTACTGGAATTCCTTTATATGTTCTTTGCTTCTTTTCTCTAGCTACCTTTCCTCTTTTTGTCCTTTGAGAGTTTGATTTCTATGTGCTTTGTACTGAATCTGCTTGTCAGTCTGTGACTTTCTCATACCTGGATATTCATATGTATCTCTAAATTTGGAAAGTTCTCTATAATTATTTCTTTGAATAAATTGTCTATCCCTACATCTTTCTCTACTTCCTTTTTAAAGCTAATCACTCTTAGACTTGCTCTTTTGTGGCTATTTTCTATATCTTTTAAGTACAGTTCATTGTTTTTCCTTTTTCTCCTCTGTATTTTCAATAGCCTGTATTTAAGCTAAGAAGTTATTATGCTTAATCAGTTATGCTGCTGTTGTATTTTTCAGTTCATCCATTGTCTTTTCAGCTCTAGGATCTCTCTCTCTCTCTCTCTCTGTGTGTGTGTGTGTGTGTGTGTGTGTGTGTGTGTGTGTGTGCGCACGCGCACACACGTTTTGTAATTATTTCAATCTCTTTGTTAAATTTCTCTGCTCAGTTTTTGAATTATTTCTTCGAGTTTTCTTGACCTTCTTTGAGCTTCTTCAAGACAGTTATTTTGAATTCCCTGTCTGAAAGATACTCCTTGTCTGATTGATCTCTATCATTCCAGGGTTGGTCACAGGGCAGCTTATTTAGTCATTTGGTGAGATGATATTTCCCTAAATGTTCTTGTTGCTTATGGATATTTATATATGTCTGAGCACTGACGAGTTTGTTCTTTACTCCAGTCTTCACAATCTGACCTTGTTTGTACCCATACTTCTTCAGGGGGCCTTCTGAGAATTCAAAGGAGACTGAGTGCCAAGTTCCCTAAACTGTGGTCACTGCAACCATTTCAGCACTAGAGGGTGCCATAATCCCAAGTATGCAATCTTTCAGACGCCTAGATACCCAGCCTAGATAGATGTGGGAAAGAGAAGGGAGAATTTTCTGGGTTCCCAGGCAAAGTTCCTCACTCTCTTCTCTCTCATTTCCCCAAGAATAAAGAGTCTCTCTTTATATACCAGGCTGCCTGTAACTGGGGGAGAGGTGACACAGGGACTCCTGTGGCCATCACAGTAATGCTAGTCTACCCATGGACTCTGACCAGCACAGTAGTGGGGATTGCCCAAGGTCCACAGTCTCTACTGCCTGACTGCCACTGATGTTTATTCAAGGCTTGAGGCCACTTTAGTCAGCAGGTAAAAGATGACCGTTCTCATTCCAACCAGCTTGAGTAAAAAAACCTCATAATTCATGAAGCATTAGGTAGAGAATATAGAAAAGGTCTTGTCTCAGTAGGGAATTCATCTTAAAATATATGCTGCAATAGTTTCATCTAGAAATGCTTAGAATCAAGACCCCCAAAAGATCATATTGTTTCCAAGTAACTTAACCATGTAACAGAAAAAAGAAATCAAGAATATCTACAGGAAAAAAAAAGTACCTAAAATTCAATGTCCAGCTGAAATTAAACCATGTTAACAGTATCAGACAAGGGAGATTTTAGAACAAAGAATATTACTAAATATTAAAAGGATCATTTCACGGAACACCTTCAACATGGTCCGTGAAAATAAAAAAAATAAATAAAAGATTAAAAGGATCATAATGATAAAGTGGTCAACACATTGAGTGGACAAAAAATAGGAAATATTTATTATTCACCTAATAAAAAGACATCAAAATATGTGAAGCAAAATCTGACAGAGAAGTAAATCCAATTTGATATTCAGAGAGGCAACAATCCTCTTAAAATAATTGTTAGAACCAAAACAAAAGCGCAGAATGTCAATAAAGATATAAAAAAACTTAAATAACATTATCAGCCATTTTTACCTAATCAACACTTACACAACCCCTTCATCAAACGAGAGTACAGTATACATTCCAAGTGAACATGTAACTCATACCAAGATAGTCCTTGTTCTGAGTCACAAAGCAAATCTCAATAAATGTAAATAATTCAAGTCTTAATATACTCTGACCACAATAGAATTAATGCAGGAATTACTAGAAAGATAAGCAAAATCCCCAAATATTTAGAAATTAAATAACGTACATTTTAAAAGAGCCATGTGTCAAGAATAATTTTTTTAACTGGAAAACATTCTAAACTCAATTAAAATTAAACCACATCAAACTTGGTGGGAGGTAACTAAAGCAGTTCTTAGATAGATTTTTAACATTAACATTCCACCCCATATTAGGGAAAAAAAACAAAGGTATGAAATGAAGGACCTCAGCTTCCATGTTAAAAAGTAGCAAAAGAGGCCGGGTGCGGTGGTTCACGCCTGTAATCCCACCACTTTGGGAGGCCAAGGCAGGTGGATCACAAGGTCAAGAGATCGAGACCATCCTGGTCAACATGGTGAAACCCCGTCTCTACTAAAAATACAAAAAATTAGCTGGGCATGGTGGCGCGTGCCTGTAATCCCAGCAACTGAGGAGGCTGATGCAGGAGAATTGCCTGAACCCAGGAGGCGGAGGTTGTGGTGAGCCGAGATCGCGCCATTGCACTCCAGCCTGGGTAACAAGAGCAAAACTCCGTCTCAAAAAAAAAAAAAAAAAAAGCAGCAAAAGAAATGAAATCCAATAAAAGCAGAAGGCATTAGTAAAGTCAAAATGGAAAAAAATCCAAAAATATCAGAAAACTGAAAATTCAAAAATACCAACTACTTTAAGATAAATAAAATTACAAAATTGATAAATTTCTACCCAAACCAATAAAGGTTAAAAAGAAATATAGACATTACCAGTATCAGGAATAGAAGAGGTAGCACCATTACAAATTCTACAAGTATGAAAATAATATTTTGAAAAATTTGAGTACTTAAGTGAAACAGACAAACTCCTTGAAAGACACAGATCATCAAAACCCACTCAAAGCTCAGAGATGGATGGATGGAGTGACAGACAGATGCATGGACAGACAGACAGATGTATATATAACTAGTACAGCCCTCCATCTACCATGGAAATCAAACTTGTAGTTAGAAGCCATCCTCCAAAACACACTTCAGGCCCAGAGAGACAGAGATACACACACACACACATAGACAGATGTATATATAATGTGTACAGCCCTCTGGGATTATAGGTACCTGCCACCACACCCAGCTAGATTTTTGTATTTTTAGTAGAGATGGGGTTTCACTATGTCAACCAGGCTGATCTCAAAATGGCTTTGTTCTTGTGTGAGTTCTCTCCTGGATCACTTGCTTTGGAACTATTTCTCTACAATGGAATACTCTTAGCAAAGTATAAATGAGAAGAAATGAACTATGAATCACAGAACACCGTTATCAACCATAAAACAATTTCAGAGTTTAAGAAATCAGGAACATTAGAGTACATATTAAATTACTGTATCTCTGTCGAATTCTAGGAAAGACAAATAAATCTACAGTGACAACAGATCAATGGCTGCCTGGGGATGGGCGAAGGAAAGTGAGAAAATATAAAGGGAATCAGGAAACTTTTGGGAAAGAAGTCTATCAAAACTTATCAAATGGTACACTATAAATATGTGCAGTTTATTGCAAAAATGTTCAGATTGCTGAACAGTAATCTTAGCCATAAGAGACACAGGTATGGGAATATTTCTGTAAACACTCATAGTAGAGCCAGAGTAATGGAAACACATGTGAATGTACCTTTAGAAGGGTCATATTCCCTATGGTTTGCTGCAGTTTTCCCATCCCCTTAATAATTTGGGTCTCTGCACCAACTATGATTCCTACCTGGGACTTTTGGAGGACAGCCAGTGTCAACTTCCTACTGAAAAATGGATTTCAGAGATCTTGACAGGTCCCGAGTTCAAATTCTCCTTAAGAAGCTTTGAGAATAAGAAATATATTCTGGGAACAAGGGACCTAATTCACATGGCTCCCAGATACACTAGAGATTATCACAACAAATGCCCACTGCTTAGGGTGACCTCAATTATGCAAAAATCCTGACATACAGACCAAAAGATTAGGGCTGCAAAGCCTGGCATTCTTTCCTTAAGCAGCAAAGCAAGTTAGGCTGACAGTAGAACAAGAGCTATTTGCCATCCTACTATCACCTCAGAGATACAAATAGTTGGAGCTCTCACAAAAGCTGTTCATCCCTTCATACTGGCTTAGCCCAATTCTGTTCTCAACCTAACCCACAAAGCAAACAGAATCCCCAAGATTTATGATAGTCTAAAAATTAAGGCATTTGCTGCAAAACCAGAATATGAGGCAGCCAACTTCAGGTTAGATGTCTTAGAGGCCGAACAAATCCATCAGGAGTGCCATGTGAGATCAACCATATCCATGAAGAAGGGAAACCTCTGCTAGTGGTCAGCAGAACAAAGCTCCTATCTTTCTGGCTAAAACTGGATCATGCTCATGCTTAAACCAGTTGTGGGGCAGAAAAAAAGTGAGAATCCTTGATGGCCACAGGCTACTGACGATTCCCTCGTCAGTAGGGAAGGGAGAAGCACAGAGGTCTGCCTTTTGAAGCACATTAGGGTTACTTTTGCACAATGCAGGACTCTTCCAGCACAAAGACAGATGGCTTCTATCAGAGGCACTGCCTTGATGAAATTCCAGCAAGGGTCTAGAAATTCAGCATAGCTCCAGAAAGCTTCCCATATAGCTGGCACTCAGAACCTCCCTAGAGTGAGTGTTTGAGTGTATAAAGTTCTACTTTTGGCTGCTGGCTATACATAAAGACTACTACTCTTGGCGCTTCTCTCTGGGGTCAGTTATTATGTTAAACAAAAAAATGGAGTATCTGTCTTCCAGCCTAAGATCTTTCTCCAGTGTGAATTTTCCAATGTCGGATGAGGGAAGCCCTCTGCCTGAAGGCCTTCCCACATTCACTGCATTTATATGGCCTTTCTCCAGTGTGAATTCTATGATGCTGAATAAGTACATGTTTGTGGCTAAAGGCTTTTCCACATTCGCTGCACACATAAGGCTTTTCACCATTATGAACTCTTTGATGTGCAATAAGGTCAGAGCTTTGGCTAAAGAACTTTCCACATGCAATGCACTCATAAGGCCTTGCTCCAGTATGAACACTCCAATGTTTAATGAGTCTGTATTTGTGACCAAAGTATTTTCCACATTCACTGCACTCATAAGGCCTTTCTCCAGTATGGATACTCTCATGCTGAACAAGTGTAGACTTGTGGCTATAGGCTTTCCCACATTCACTGCACTTGTAAGGCCTTGCTCCAGTGTGTACTCTTTGATGTACAATCAGGTTAGAACTATGATTAAAAACTTTCCCACAAATGCCACACTCATAAGGCATTTCTCCAGTGTGGATTCTCTGATGCTGAGCAAGTATGGGTTTGCGGCTGAAGGTTTTCCCACATTCACCACACTCGTAAGGCCTTTCTCCAGTGTGGACTCTCTGGTGTTGAATGAGTGAGTCTTTGCGGCTGAAGGTTTTCCCACATTCACTGCATTTGTAATGCCTTTTTCCACGTTGAAAGGCCTCCTCACACTTGGTGCTGCTGTGTGGCTTCCATTCATTGTGAGGGACATGGTGCTGGAAAATGCTTGAGCTGGCTAGGAAGTCCTTACAAGCCTCTGTCACAAAAGACATCTCTGTTGATTGGACAGGGCAGTTGTTCACAAGAAAGGCCCTGCTCTTACCCCTTCTAAAGGGTTTCTCTCCACTGTGCTGCTTCAGGTGCTGGTGAAGGTTTGTACTAAGCCAGAACTGTTTCCCACACAGGACACACATGTATGGTTTCTGCCCTGGGTGTGTTTCCTGGTGCTCAGCCAAGTGCAAAATGTCTTTTAAGACCAGGCCACATGTCCCACAGGGATAAGCCTTCTGAGTAGAAGGACATCCCTTAGGAATCCTGATCTGTGACAATCCTATAGAAAAGCTCTGCTCAAAAGGTATCTCTTCATCCTTCATTCCAGGCCAACAACCTGAAAGCAGAGAAATGCTAGTGAAGTACAAATTGACACAGGTGGAAGAGGGGAAGCCTCACTACAAATATGTGTCTAACACAACTAAGACCAAGGTCATAGGGCTCTTGTTAGGACAAGGGTCCAAACTTAAGTTCAGCAAATGTGTACTATACAGAAGTTGGCATCTAAATGTCACAGAATGGAGGAGGCCTCAACTGGGAGAGGACAAAGATGTGAGGTACAGCACAAAAAAGAGGCAAGGTCTCAAAGTCATTCACAATCAGATTTTCTTGGCTGCTGGGGACAGGTGAGAGTTGTGCAAAACGTTATGGTCCATACCAAAGAAAATCAAATTGCTACTCAGTAGTTGGTTAAGGATTATTTGGGCTACATATCTCATGAAACACTAAATTTAGGAAAATGTTGGAAGGCACTGTAGAACAAGCCATGGAGAGGAACAGGTGAGACTTGGAGGCAGAGGTATGAAACATCCAGTGGCCAAAGGCCAGAGCATGAAAGGCAAGTGTATAAATGAGAAAGTAGATAAAAATGAAGTATGGCCCAGTGTCCCTAGCACTAATAAAACTGTAGGCACTAGGAGGCTATGGAATGATATGAACCCAGCCCTGGTATCACACCTTTCCCCAGTTCCTACTTGCCAGGGCCACTCCCACTTAAGAGTCCCTGTGGTAACAGCTGGGGTCACGTCCACCCAGTCAGGTACCCATCACCGGTGAGGCAACTATGTGGGACATAAAAGATGTATGTCCTAGGGAAAGACAGAACAGCACTGGTTTGGATAACCCATATAGAAAACTAAATATTATTAAAATAATCTCAGAGTAGGGTCTTGCAGAACAGCCCAGTGGTCCTAGCAAGTAGTGACTATAATGGCCCATACAATTCCTGATATAGGCAGGCTACAGGACTGTCAGCTAAAGGAAGAGTACAGAATCCCAGGTACAGAAGTGTCATGGATACAGACAGAGGAATTCAGACAAGGAAAGGACAAGATGGATATAACCCACTGGGCTGACAATACAATGCATAACTCCTGAATCCATCCCTGCAAGGCTTAGAGACAGGTTTTGGGAATGCTCAGGAGGAGGAGGTAGGAGTGCAAACAGCCCAAGCCCAGCATTCACAGAACCTACTCCAGGAACTAAGAAAGGAGGCAGTGTCCATGGCTCTGATGTAGGAAGGACAAGGATGCTCTGAAAAAAACGGGAAGGGCAGGGCCCAGTCCAAGTTACTGGGGTAGATATGATGGCCTTACCCAGAGAGGCCATAAGTGCAAAGTTCTCCAGCATCACATCACGGTACAGGAGCCTCTGAGCCTCATCAAGGAGCACCCACTCCTCTTGGGAGAAGTACACGAACACGTCCTCAAAGTTCACCTGCCCCTGCCACAATTGGGAGAGCCAAGTCCATGAGCAGCATCTCTCCCGAGAACCCCCATCCATGCCCCCACACATCTCCATCCTGTATACCTTCCTACCTAACGCCTCAACTCAGAGGACATATGAGGACCAGGTGCCATTGGTGTCTTCTGTCTCCTCGTGGTCCTAATGATCACTGTCTACCCATAGCAACCACAGGCAGGTGAAGAAGTTGTCACCCTCCAAGCTCTGTGCCTAGCATATAGGGCCTCACCCTTCTGTAAGCAAATTCCTCTGGGGTCACTAATATCATGCTTACCAGACAACCAAAGTTGGGCTCGCTTTTCTCCTTTAAGCCCAGAGGTCATTAGTCTACACTTCTTTCTACATGTACATTACCCTTTGGATCACAGTTATCTCACATCTCTGGCTCTCCATCATCACCTTCCTGGCTCACTAAGTAAAATGAATATTCTTTTAACCCCCAGTCTAAATAATCATCTTTAAGCTATTTCAGGATGATTCCCACCCCTTGCTCTTGGTTCCCACCAGACATGATAAGAGACCTGCAATTTCTTGAAAACTCCCATTTCAGTCGCACCTCTAAGTATTTGCACAGACTGGTTCCTGTGCCTAGAACAACCTTCCAACCATATTCCAGTGGTTGGCAGAAATGGAAACCCCTCCATAAAACCCCTGGCCCAGAATCAGGACCCTGGGCTTGGGGCTTCTCCAGAGTCCTCAGACCCAAGAGATCAGAGAGTAGCAGGAAAGTGTCCTATATACCAGCACAATCCTGGAGAGCATGTTGGGTAGGGTGGGATTGGTGAGAGCATGGACATTCTCCCCTCACCTGTATAGGGGCCATAATAACTTCTGAGTTCATGGGAACCTGTGGAGAAAAGGGAGACTGTGAGAGCCAAGCAATCTTGAAGGAACCCCAGAGGCTCAGGCTCATCCCACATTCCTGTGCTGTTACCAAGTGCCTGGGGGCTGAATGTCTACCCTCTGTGCTTCCATCTTCAAGGATGCCTCTTGACTGTGTTACCTCAGAATAGTGCTCATTATCCGCCCCCATGGCCAAAAAGAGTCTATTCCTCCAAGATGTCTATGGAATACTTTTTAAACCCTCAGATCATGGCTCTCCTTTGTTTAGAACCTTCCATGGCTCCCATTACCCTCAGAATAGAGACCCAACTGCTTAGATGATATTCGAGGTGTGATCACTTATAACGCACTCTGATCCTTTCAGACACCAAAGACCCAGTTTTCCCAAATGCTCCAGCTGTGTACCACCTCTGAGCCTTTGCATACGCTTGTCCCTCTGCTTGGAACGTCCTTCAACTTGTGCTGTCAAATTGGGTTCCAAGCACAAGTGCCTCCACTGTTCTAGGTACAGGGGCCTGAGCTGCAGTAACCCGAGAAGCCGTTCAGTCGAAGCTTTAGGATTGAGAGATGGGGGTCAGAGCGCGGACTCGCGGACGCAGCACCCACCTGTGCCTGGACCATCGGCACAGCCGCCGCCATCAGGCCAGTGAAACTACGGAAGGGTGGTGACAAGTTGGGGAACCTGGGATCAGCCGTCAAGGGCCAAACCCAGTGGCTAGGTTACTCCGACAACGCCACTGTCGACTCCCGGGCCCACCTCTCTTCAGGGAAGAAGACGCTGTCTCATCGTTTTCCCGTTTCTGTCACCTCAGGACATCGCGTTCCGGGGACTAAGCCAGTGGATTAATGGAAAAGCAAACAAAATGTCCACCCGAGGATGGTTGAGGAAGTCCCGCCCTGGCGTTTTCCACACCTACGGTTACGCCCATTTCCTGGGCTTTCATTGGTCCACAGCCGCCAAGTTTTCTGGGTAATGTAGTTCCCGTGGCACCAATGCTAGTGAGCGGCGTCCGGCATCACCTCCCTGTCGCATCTCTTTGTCACTTTCTCTTCCTTTTACCTGAATATTTTAAACTTGTTTTTGTTCATAGCTGCCTCCTTCTCATTTTTTTTTTTAGTGTCAAGTCAATTATCACCTTCAAGAAAGCCACCCACATCCAACTCATCTGAATGGGCACTGTCCTGAGCCTTCAGCTTAAACATTTCCAAATGTGTCCTCAGTACAACTGCCGTTCCCTCACATTCTCCCCTTGATATCCCCTCTTATTTTCACCACTGTTTAGAACAACTTCTGGCATTTTTTATTTACGTTTGCTTGTTCGTTTTCACCACTCTAGGTTCAGCTCCCAGGTAGAATGTGGACATAGCAAACTATGGTGTATACAGTCAATGGAGTACTACTTAGCAGTATAAAGAATAAAGCATTACTACACAAAACAAGGTGAATCAAGGCTTGATCTGGAAAGAGAGAATGGTGTATTTGGGTGGTATGTGCAGAGCAAAGAACTTTTTCTCAGTAACATTTTCAGTCATTTTTTGCTGAGTCAATGTTCAGCAGACCAAAGACATCCAGGTACGTCTCAAAGATGTGGTATCTGTGGAAGAGTAGTTGGTTGTAGTGGTTAGGAATAGCTGTACTTTTGAGTAGTTGGTGATCCTGGATCCTTGATTCCACTGGAGCTTCAGAAGAGTTTATAATCACCAAGGCAACGTCTGCTGGGGTGGTGTCTCTGAGCATAAGACTGTGTTTGGACAATAACGGGACATAGACCTGCTTACCTGTTGTGGAGCCGAACTGCTCTTCTGAAATATTAGGCTCGTTCCTCCTTAAGGAAATGGTTATATTTTCCCATCCTATCACCTTATCTCCCTGTCTACTTTTCCTTATAAGGATAGTTGAGATGGAAAGGTAGTTTGGGCTCTCTAGCTGAGGTGGCCAAACTTCAAGAGTCTAAGGAACAGATGGCCATCTCCATGGAAGTCCAGAGTTTCCAGAGCTGCTGGGTGGTAACTCTTGCCATTAAGCTCTAAACTTGGGGAGGGCAGGAGATATCATCGAAATTTGTTTAGTTGGTTACAGCCCTCAGACTTCACTCATTCCCTGTAGCTGCTCATGTGTTGAGGGTTGACCAATGATAAGACCCTGAGGTGCATCTGCTTCTCATGCCACCTTGGGTAGGTTAGGCTTTCCAAACACTGAAGAATCTGCTTGCCAGCGCTGAAGGAGATATGGCCAAAGGCAGAGTCTTGACTCAAACTTTGATGTTCTCACTTCTTATAAACATATAAATATTCCTAAAGGTTGGAAATAAAAATGGATTCCAGAAGTTAGAAAATATACAGACCCAGCATATGTTGCTATTTAAAAAAAAATAGCTTCATGGGATTTGTTTTGTGAATTCAATGAGATGTAAATGAATTTCTTTTTCTTTCTTTCTTTTTTTTTTTTTTAAGATGGAGTTTTACCATGATGGCCAGGCTGGTCTTGAACTCCTGACCTCAGGTGATCCACCCACCTCAGCCTCCCAAAGTGCTAGGATTACAGGCGTGAGCCACCGCACCCAGCTATAAGTTAATTTCTTATGTAGATAATGATTTTTACCTAAACCGAATGATTAAATAGTCTGCTCTGTCCTCACCAATTATGTTATTTGCAATTCTATGCATATGAGTCTGTTTTGATTGATTGCCTCTTCCTGTGATAAAATTAAGTTGTATACATATACTCTTTATTTCAAAACTGTCACACAATTCACTATAATGTTCAGAAGAGGTATAGTTTGTTTTTTAATTAATACCACATCTGTGAAAAAACCAGTCATGATAAAACATAGTTTCTTTCTTTTTTTATTTTTTGAGACATAGTCTTGCTCTGTCACCCAGGATGCAGTGCAGTGGTGTGATCTTGGTTCACTGCAACCTCTGTCTCCCAGGTTCAAGCGATTACTCCTGCCTTAACCTCCTCAGTAGCTGGGATTACAGGCGCCTGCCACCACACCTGGCTAAAAAACAGTTTCACATCACCTTATATGCCTGACACACCCCATCAAGCTAACATTTCCATGACATTTTTGTTAATCATTTTGATAATCATCCTATTAATGTATTTCTAGTTTTACCATGTATATATATTTTCCTAAATGTTAAACGTGTTTCTTATTGCCAGATTCTGAATTTTCTATATGTTTTCTACTGTATGAAAAGATTCTGTAATATGTTTGTTGGATTTCTTCATAAAGGTTCATGTCATGATGGTCAGCTAATTTTCATGGGTTACCCATAATCTATTAGATGAATAATCCAGAATCCATTCTAATAGATGTTCTAAAGGAAGTAAAACATTTATTCCTGTGCTTGGTTTAAGAAGGAGTTTGTCTACACATTGTCCCACTCTTGTCATGGATTCATCTCTCCTCACTCTCCTCCTCCCCTCCTCTCCTCCCTTCCACATGCCACATAATTGTCTAACTGAAATAAATAATGCCATAGTTGCGAACAGGTAAAGAACATGTGGCTCTCTGTCTACCATATTCTCAATCCCAATATTGACTCCCCTCCTCCTTTTCAGAGTCAACTAGTACTGAACACCCGTTCCAGAAAGCTCCAAGAAGGAGGGAAGGCTTCATTTTCTCTTGTCCTCATAAGTCATCCCAAAGCTGTGTTGAAATTGGCTATTATTCAGCCCACAGATGGAAGGGGCAGGAAAAGAAGCAGAGAAATTAGACTGACATGAGGGAAATGGAAATGGAGGTAGTGGGATGACGTATAATAAAGGGTTGACATCTTTTTTTAATCAATAGTTGTGTGTTGTAAACAACCGTCTAGCATTCTACCCACCTGTGAGGAATTGGTTTTATATTTGGAAATGGAAGAGAAGTGGGAACATGGAGCAGAAAAGGATGAAGGGGAGAAATGCAGGGGGAGTTCACTTATGGGTTTGCTGCCTATTGTTGTGCCTATACACCAGTGTTGGGTCCTTGAGGAAGGAAAGAGCACAAGTGAGCATGTGGTGAAGGAGGAAAGTAAATCCTTGGGCTCCCCTGCGCTATCGTCACCTACATCTAGAATTCAGAGCGTTTTCTTATTATCATGCATCAGGCATTGCTTGGCCACTGTTGACTTTAACGTTGGATGTCCCCTTGCCAAGGGAAATTTGGGAATGTATACGTTGCTCTGCCCAAAGAAAACTCTTTACTGTGGCCCTGAAGATCCTCTTCAAGTCCTTCAAAAGAAGGAAAGATTGGAGTATCAGCTGCAGGAAACTGAAATCCAGGCCCATCTCCAATTACAACAGTCTCAGGATGAGTCTGAGAGAAGTTCTATACCCTGATTTCTCCTCCATCTCCATCTCCATCAGCTCCAGCTCCACCATCATCTCCATCTCCATAATCTCCATCTATCTCCATCTCCATAATCTCCATTTCGATCTCCATCATCTCCATCATCATATCCATCTCCATCTCCATCATTACCTATCATCTCCAATCACCATCTCCATCTATCTCCATCTCCATCTCCAGTATCATCTATCATCTGCATCTCCATCATTAACTGTCATCTCCAATCTCCGTCTCTGCAGCTACGCCCACTTCCTCCAAGTTTGGCGCGTTGGGAACTACATTGTCCAGAAGGCGCCGCGCCACCAGACGGCGACGCTTGGCCAATGAAAAGAGACCTGCCCAAGCGTGCGACGCGCAATGGGCGGGACTTCCGGCGTCGCTCCGCGGCGGTCACTTTCGCTGCTGTAATAGTGAGCTTATCCTGCGGGAAGCTGGTTGTGAGCTGAGGCTACCAGCGCCGGAAGGCGCGTTGGCGACGCGCACTGTTCTCGCCGCTCAGAGGTGGGTCTGAGGCTCGGTGGCGGCGCTTGGAGTGGCGTAGGTGCTCTCCTCCGTCGTTGTCTCCCCCGCCCGGCTCGACCCACAGGCTCTGATGGCGGCGGCCGCGCTGAGGGAGCCAGCTCAGGTGAGCGCCGCGTTCTCCTGGCGTCCCCTGTATCCTAAAGCCCTGTGAGGGCGCCTGCTGAGGTCCCCGGGTGGTGGGACTTTTGGTGGGCGGGGTCCCGCTTCTGATACGCAGTGTGATGGATTAGGAATGGAGGGCAAGGGGCCGGGTCGCAAAGATGTGAGACATACTCAAGAGTCCCGAACCTGAGGCCTCCTGGTGTCTGTTGTAGGCAGCTTGGGAAGGGACGAGTCAAGTGTGGAGCCGCAGCAGCTGCGCCTTCATCCTGAGGGGGCTACGGTGGCCGCGGAGGGCTGGGGACAGAAGAGTGACACGATCTGTTTCAAACAGTTTGCCAAAGGCCCCTCAAGGCAAAACAGACTGGAGCGAGGGTGAAGCGGGTAAAGACAGACCTGTGAGTAGGTAAACTCAAAAGACTAGTGGAGAGTCAAGTGGGTCTGGGCCATAGAGGAGGGGTAGTGATCAGATCTTGGATGGATTTCAAAAACTGAACAGACAGGAATTCCTGTTGCATCAGATGTGACTGTGAAAGAAAGTAGGGAATGAAGATCCCATTCTGGATTTTTATTTGTATTTTTGTTTGTTTGTTCCTGAATATCAAGAAGGATGGAGATTGGGAAGGCTACACAGGGAGTAGGTTTTGGGCATGGTGATCCTGTGATGTCCCAGAGTGGAGGTGTCATGACCGCATGGGCAGCTTGCTCACTCACATCTGGAAGTTTGGGAAGGGATCTGGGCTGGAGATATCCAAGACATCTTGGTGGGTAGAGGCCTGGACTAGGGGTAAGGCCTGGGGCTCCTATTTAGGAGGGAGAATCTTAAGGTTTTCTTTCAGATGGGCCCTGAGGTGAGGGAAGGGAGAGATGGGCCTGTAGGATGGGGCTGTCTCTATAGCATGAAGTTTTGTGGTCCGAAGTGGGTCTGTCTGGTGTCGGCAGGAATGGAGGATTATAAAGACCCAGGACTGGATGGAGATTGCAGGATAGTATATAGGTTTTCCACTCCAAGCTCAGCAGGTCCTCATGTCCAGTCCAGTCCATCTGGAGAAAAGGAAAGGTCAGCCAGGCTGGTGGAGCAGCCCCTTTGGTGCCTAAGTTTCCCTAGCGGTCAACACGGGAGGGATGATAACTGCTCCAGTAGAAGGGCTCTCAGCAGGATTGCCTTCAGGGGAGTATGTAACAGGCAGCCAGATTGCCAAAAGAAATGGTATCTGCTGGGGTTCCTCAGAGCCAGGTCCCAGTTTATTAACTTGTGAATTTGTGAGTTAAGTACTTATTTAAGCACTAATTGATCATAGTTCATATGCACACAGAGGCAAATGAAACAACCCATGTTTATTAAGTTAAACTGATGTAAGCACTTCATAATTGGTTGTAAACTTAATATACTGTAAAGTATTAAGATAAAACACCTTAAGTATCACATTCTTAATTAAAAAGTATGTTTAAGAAACCCCCACTTTCCCTGGGCGTGGTGGTGCATGCCTGTAGTTCCAGCTACTCGGGAGGCTGAGGTGGAAGGATCGCTTGAGCCCAGGAGTTCTGGGCTCTAGTGCACTATGCTGATTGGGTGGCCGCACTAAGTTTGGCATCAATATGGTGACCTCCTGGGAGTGGGGCACCACCAGGTTGCCTAAGGAGGAGTGAACAGGCCCAGGCCGAAGACGGAGCAGGTCAGAATTCTTATGCTGATCAGTAGTGGGATCGCGCCTGTGAATAGCCACTGCACTCCAGCCTGGGCAATATAGTGAGACCTCATCTCAAAAAAAAAAAAAAAAGATGTGAGGTACACTCTGAGAGTGCTGAGCCTGAGGCCTCGTGGTTCAGGTAAGTAAGTAAGGAGACCACATAAAAGATGTGCGCCTCACGTTTTTTTTTTTTTTTTTTTTTGAGACAGAGTTTTGCTCTTGTTGCCCAGGCTGAAGTGCAATGGCACAATCTCTGCTCACTGCAACCTCTGCCTCCTGGGTTCAAGGATTCCCCTGCCTCAGCCTCCTGAGTAGCTGGGATTACAGGCATTTGTCACCACGCCTGGCTAATTTTTCTATTTTTAGTAGAGATGAGGTTTCACCATGTTGGCTAGGCTGGTCTCAAACTCCTGACCTCAGGTGATCTGCCCACCTCAGCCTCCCAAAGTGCTGAGATTACAGGTGTGAGCCACCGCACCCAGCCAGAAACCCACACTTCAAAACCTACCAGTTTATTTGCAGTGAAAATGTTGACAGAAGCATTAATTATGTGTACAGTAAGCGTTGATACTTAGTCCTAGACACGGAAGAATGAGTTTGACACGAACAGCAGTCCTATTGAGTGCATACCATTATTATTGCCATGTTGCAGATGGCAACGCCGAGGCACAGGGAAATCGTGCATTCTTCCAAAAGCCCACAGCAGGTAAGAGGCATGACTAAGATCCAAAGTCCAGATTGTAGATAGTCAGGCACGCCTGACTCCAGGGTAGAGGAAAGGGCTTGGATGATCCTTAGCCAACATCACTGTCTGCTTCTCATGGCCTTGTTTTTCCGTAGGTTCTTGTGGCTACAGAGTTACTTATAGACAATGAAAAGGTACCTGGAGGATGTTAAGGTCCTCATCCTCCTCAACTCCTACCTACGTGGTCTCCAGAATTATGGTGTCTTGGGACTCCTTGCTTGTTATTCTCACTGCCCTTCTATTTGAGTTCCTTGGAAGATGATCATACAAAGTCAGGACCCTGAGTCCAGACTATATATTATATTATTTATTTATTTAGAGACAGAGTTTAACTCTTGTTGCCCAGGCTGGAGTGCAATGGTGCATTCTCAGCTCACCACAACCTCCACCTCCGGGGTTCAGGCGATTCTCCTGTCTCAGCCTCCCGAGTAGCTGGGATTATAGGTATGTGCCACCACACCTGGCTAGTTTTGTATTTTTAGTAGAGAAGGGGTTTCTCCATGTTGGTCAGGCTGGTCTCGAACTCCCAACTTCACGTGATCCACCTGCCTCAGCCTCCCAAAGTGCTGGGATTACAGGCGTGAGCCACTGTGTCTGGCCCAGACTATATATTACATGGAGGGGTTCTCATTTCTGGCAACCAATGACAGGAGGTTTAGAAGGTATAGTGATCAACATTAGAAAATACATGGGGGTTAGGTTGTGCTGGGAATGCTTAGGCAACCTTAGATCTCCGTTATGTCAAACATCAGCAAGTATAAGGTAGACCTGAAGTGGTTGGCTGAGGAGCTGGGCCTCTGCTCTTTGTATTTTTGTTTGTTCCTTAATGTCAGGAAGGATGGAAATGTGGAAGGCTGCGCAGTGAGTACGGACCAGTCTTAACAAGCTTTTTCTCCTATTGAGAACAACTGTAGGGGTAAAGGTAGAGGCAGGGAGATCAAAAAAGAGACTGCTACAGTAGTCTAGGGAGTGCTGACCAGAGTGGTGCCTGTGGACATAGGAGACGTGGTTGGAGTCTCTGTTTTTTAAGTAGATGTGAGCAGATTTTCTAAAGATTAGGGTTGGGGAGAGAGAGGTGAATGGTAAGAGTAATTTTCAATGGGAATAATTAAATTAGGTTTTGGCCATGTTGAAATGAGACGTTCCAGAGACCCTTGAGTGGATTCATTGAGTGGGCACCTGGTCAGAGAAGTCTGGGATTCATTGAAGGGTTCAGATTGGAGACCCACACAATACAGCTGGTATGTGGACCAAGATGGAGCAGTGGAGCAGATTTAGGAGGGAGCATCTTGAGGTCCTATTGGTAATGCCATTAGGTAATAAGGGAGAATGTATAGGGGCCAAGAATTGGGTCTCTTGCTGGGATACCTGGATGGGAGTGGTGGGCTTCACAAGGACATGAAGGCAAATGGTGGCCATGGGGAAGGAGATGTAGGGGTGAGGAGGGTCTGGCTGGTGGCCAAGGTTCCTGTGGGGTACACATGAGATGGACATGAAGATGAAGTTTAATGAGGTAACAGGAAGGCTGGCACTGCTGCTTATTCATCCAACTGTGGGATCACAAGGTTCAAGTTCTTACCTGGGACCTGGGGAGTTTCTCAGGCTGCTGGATTAGCTCAAGATCAAATGAGGTCATCTTGGAGAATTGCTAGGCCTGGTTTGGGAGACATATGGCCTAGGCTTCTTTTTTTCTTTTGAGACTCACTTTTGCTCTTGTTGCCCAGGCTGGAGTGCAATGGCGCGATCTCGGCTCACCGCAACCTCCGCCTCCTGGGTTCAGGCAATTCTCCTGCCTCAGACTCCCGAGTAGCTGGGATTACAGGCATGCACCACGCCTGGCTAATTTTATGTCTTTAATAGAGATGAGGTTTCTCCATGTTGGTCAGCTGGTGTCGAACTCCTGACGTCAGGTTATCTATCCGCCTTAGCCTCACAAAGTGCTGGGATTATAGGTGTGAGCCACTGTGCCTGGCTGGGTCTGGGATTCTAATGAGAGTCAGAGGAAGGGTGACACAGGAAAGGGACAGCTTTTCTTTTTTTTTTTTTTGAGACGGAGTTTCACTCTCGTTACCCAGACTGGATTGCAATGGCGCGATCTCGGCTCGTCGCAACCTCCGCCTCCTGGGTTCAGGCAATTCTCCTGCCTCAGCCTCCTGAGTAGCTGGGATTACAGGCACGCGCCACCACGCCCAGCTAATTTTTGTATTTTTAGTAGAGACGGGGTTTCACCATGTTAACCAGGATGGTCTGGATCTCTTGACCTCATGATCCACCCGCCACGGCCTCCCAAAGTGCTGGGATTACAGGCGTGAGCCACCATGCCCGGCCAGGGACAGCTTTTCAACCCAGAAATGGAAGAGGCCAGAGGTGTCCAGATATGCGTGCAATTCCAGGTAGCTGAAGATGAAGCAAGAAAAACAGCCCAGTAGGGAGGCCTTCAAAGTGGGGCTGAGAGTTCCCCCTGCCAGTCAGTGCCATTGGAGGTCTAGGATGGCATGGAGTTCTGATTGCATTTGGTAAGTGCCATCTGGATGCCATGTGTAGACTGGCATGTGGTGACGCTTGGGGGGGTGTATAAGGTGCAGGAGGCGGTGGATGTGGTACAGAGTATGTGCATATTCTAGTGAGTATAAACAGATGGCCCCAGGACCTTGTATTCGGGGCTTAAGGGAGAACACTGGCACAAATTTGATTGCATTTGGGAAACACAATCTGGGGGACTCAAGGCCAGTTGTCTGGCAAGAGAAGAGCAGGACTCGGCATACCACGCCCAGAGCTGAGATGGACTCTTATCTGCCTACCTGCCTGTGGTTGCTCAGTGGGACCATGAGGAAAGAGTGGGCGTATGTGGCTCTGGGGCAGGGTCTTTCCTCTGAGATGGGGATTAGGGAAGAGGGTGAGCAGGGGTGTATATTTGGGGAGATGGCTAAAGTCCCCATTAAGGAGGCCACATATAAACTCAACTGTCTTCATCTTAGCAGGGCTATGTGACCTTTGAGGACGTGGCTGTCTACTTCTCCCAGGAGGAATGGAGATTGCTTGATGAGGCTCAGAGGCTCCTCTACCGCAATGTGATGCTGGAGAACTTTTCACTTATGGCCTCTCTGGGTAAGGTTCTCACACTCCACCCCAGCATCCTGGGCTGGGCTCAGTTCTTCCTTCTTTTCCTGGGGACAAGTCTTTTCTTCCCAAAGCTGAATTGTGGGCACTGATTCCTTCTCCAATATCATGAAGTATCTGTTGTAATAGGCCTGGGCTGTGTACATTACCACCTTCCCTCCCCTAGCTGCCCCAGAACTGTGCAGGAAAGGGTTTGGGGGCCAGGAGTCTTGCAGTCAGTTTGATGGATCTTACCCCTGGTGGCCTCTCTGTGGCCTGGTGACACTGTGCAGATCTGTGGCAGTTCTGTGCCCCTATATTCTGCCTGCTTCTTCTAGCCAACATATCTGGGTGTCTGTCTGTACCAGGAATTGAGTCACTAATGTGATTGTTGACTGGGTTGTTCCTGCAAGAACCTCCTCCAAGCTTCTTTCTGTACTATTCTGTTTTCTTTCCTGTGGTCCATGATGGGATAAGTCATTCTGGCTCAGTGCTGCCACTGAGCTATCCTTTTCTTTAGGACTTGCGTCTTCCAAGACCCATGAAATAACCCAGCTGGAGTCATGGGAAGAGCCCTTCATGCCTGCTTGGGAAGTTGTGACTTCAGCCATACCAAGAGGTACTTGGTGGGTGGAGCTCAGGGAGGTATGAACTCAGGGATGGGTTCATATCATACCAGGAGTCTTTCCAGTGGGCCCAGATATTTCGATACCAAAGCAAGGGGTCCTTGCTGATTTCTATCTTTTCTTCCTCAGTCACCCATTTATATCTTTCTATCTTCTGATATCTGACCCAGGGCCATTCCACATCTCTCTGTCCTCCGTGTTTGACCCAGTCCTCAGCAGCACCCTTCAGCAGTGGCTTTCACTAAATGTGTGGTGAGGTGGGGACTTATCTTTGCATAGTCCTTGAACACCAGCTGTTTGGTTGCAGTTGGTATTTTGTGGACCTGGACATACCCTTCTGTGCTGTGTTCCTGTGTCTCCAGCAGCCAAAGCCCTATGGAAGGCCATTTGGAGATAATTGTGTTGGGGACCTTGTCTCTCCTCCCTGTACTACATCCCATCCTTGCATCTTTGGTGCTCATAAGGCCTTCCCAAATTCATGAACTGGCCGGTTTCAGCACTGCACAGCAGGCCCTTCCCTGCTGAGAGCTAGCCCCCTCATTTCTGCCAGCAGTTCCAGGCACTAGTTACTGGGTGAGTCAGACACATTTGTGAGAGTGCTACCTCCTCACACCAAAGTCTATATATACTTCAACAACATTTCTTTCAGGTTGTTGGCATGGAGTGGAGGCCAAGAAGGGCCCTAAGCAGAGTGCTTCTGTAGGAGTGCTCACTTCAAATGTTCAGCAACACCAGAAGCAGTACTGTGGAGAGAAACCCGTAAAAAGAGAAGAGGGCAGGATTCCAGTTTTGAGAAGTTGCAGAATCCACCTGTCAGAGAAGTCCTTGCAAAGCAGGGAGGTTGGGAAGGACCTTCCAACCAGCTCAGGTCTTCTTAAGCACCGGATGACTCACAGGGGAGAGGAGTCACATAGGACTACCAGAAGGAGGGAGGCCTTTCATGCTGGAAAAAGGCATTACAAATGCAGTGAATGTGGGAAAGCCTTTGGTCAGAAATATTTACTTGTTCAGCACCAGAGACTACATACTGGGGAAAAGCCTTACGAATGCAGTGAATGTGGGAAGTTATTTAGCCATAAGTCCAACCTTTTTATACACCAAATAGTTCACACTGGAGAAAGGCCTTATGGGTGTAGTGACTGTGGGAAATCCTTTAGCCGTAATGCTGACCTCATTCAACACCAGAGAGTTCACACTGGAGAAAAGCCTTTTACATGCAGTGAATGTGGAAAAGCTTTCAGGCATAATTCCACACTTGTTCAGCATCACAGAATCCACACTGGAGTAAGGCCTTATGAGTGCAGCGAATGTGGGAAATTGTTTAGTTTCAACTCCAGCCTCATGAAACATCAAAGAGTTCACACTGGAGAAAGACCTTATAAGTGCAGTGAATGTGGAAAATTCTATAGCCACAAATCCAGCCTTATCAATCATTGGCGTGTTCACACTGGAGAAAGGCCTTATGAGTGCAGCGAATGTGGGAAATTTTTTAGCCAAAGCTCAAGCCTCATGCAACATCGAAAAGTTCACACTGGAGAAAAGCCTTTTAAGTGCAATGAATGCGGGAGATTCTTCAGTGAGAATTCCAGCCTTGTTAAACATCAGAGGATTCACACTGGAGCAAGGCCTTATGAGTGCAGGGAATGTGGGAAATTTTTTCGCCATAGCTCCAGTCTTGTTAAACATCGAAGGATTCACACTGGAGAAATGCAGTGATTATGGGAAGTCCTTTAGCCAACATTTCAACCTCATTCAACTCCAGAAAGTTCACCTTGGAAAAATGTCTTGAAGGTAACAAATGGATCCAGTAGGCACATCTCCAATCTCGTTCAACATTGGACAGTTCACAGAGTGGGCAATTTAATGAATGCGGAAAAAGGCTTTGGCTAAAGGCCTAACTCTATTCAACACCAGAAAGTTTAGACTGGAGAAGGCCTTAGGGTGGCAGGTTATATACTGTCTCTGAATCAATATGACCTGATTTAAAAGAAACTTTGAGAATGGCCTTTATGAGGGAGCTGGCAGTTGAACATCATTCATCTAATTATGCCTCCTGGAGGCAGGATGAGAATTCGTGACAGATTGCCCCTCCTGAGAAGACAGCCCTTTGCCTGGGAGTTCCAGGGAGAGGGAGCCCTGTATTCCTGACTGCACCCTGTGTGGAATGGAGTTTTAATCTCGCTGAGTTTGGAGGTAGAGGAGGAAAAGAGTGGTCTTGGTTCAGATGGGACTGACTTTTGCTGTTCTTATGAATGTTGGATCTTCTTTAATATTTATTTGCCGTATACCTTTGTGACCATTTCCAGAGACTGAATTGTGTTTTCATAATTTTCACCAGTTTGGCTTCATAACAGGTCTGCAAAGCTCCTTACTCAGTTATTCTGTAAGTTGATCCAAATGTTTGAAATTTTAAGAACTTGCCAAATTGTGTTCTAAATGGTTAGCATTTCACATTTCCTCCTGAAATATATTAGATTTTCTGTTTCTTCACATTACTGACAGTTTATATGTATGGAAGTCATAGGCCATTCATTTTAGCCTTTTTCGTAAATATGCAGTAGTATTTCATTGTAGTTCTTACTTTGTATTTTCCGAGGACTGTTTTGAGCATTTTTAAATGTGCTTATTTGTCACCCATGTATCTCCTTTAGTGAAATATCTATTGGTATTTTTTGCCTGTTTTTAAAAATATTTGGTTGGTTACAAGTTCTTAATATTTCTGGAGACAAATTCCTTATTTGATATAAGCTTTGCCAATATTTTCTCATGGTCTGTGGCTTTTGTTTTCTTTTTTAAAATTTAGAGATGAGGTCTTGCTATGTTGCACAGACTAGTCTCTAGCTCCTGGCCTCAAGCTCCTGCCTCTGTCTCCTAAAGTGCTGGTATTACAGGCATGAGTCACCATGCTTGGCCTTGTTTTCAGTTCTTAACAGTATCTTTCCAAGAGTAGATTGTCTTAATTTTTATGAAGTCCGGTTTTTCTGTTCGTTATTTTATTCATTGTGCATTTGGTGTTGTATTCTCGATCATATCTTTGTCTATAAATAAAAGCCTTATGTGAGTATGCTATTGTAGTCTTATGAATCTTAAAATATCCAACTTCTGAAATACTTATAAGTTTAACTACAGATAAAGAATTCAGCGCATATATATAATGTGCACATATTTCTTGTCTTTTCTGAGTCAGCCTAGCAAGCAGTCGCATGCCAGTAGCTTTGAGTATATTTAATGCCCATTTATTGGTTTATATAATTTTTTAATAAGCGGAATCAGAAGTCTTTAGAGGAGAGGCTGTTTTCAGGTTGTGACAGAAAAGGCACAACATGAGTCTAGGAAATAGTGCATTGGAAACTGAAGAAATTATCGTAGAATAATGTTTATGTATTTGCTTTCTATTGCTATCCTGGCAGATCACCACAAACTTACGGTTTAAACAACACAAATATGTTATCTTACTGTTCTGTAGATCATAAGTATAACAGATCTCACTGGACTAAAATCAAAGTGTTGACATGATTGTGTTTCTAGAATCTCAGGGAGAATCTGTTTTGTGCTTATTTGAGTTGTTAGCATATTTAAGTTCTTCGTGGTGGTAGGACTGCAATTTTTCTTGATGGCATCAGCTGAGAATCATCCCTAGAACTTGTAAGAACTTTTACAAAATACCAAAGGAAGAAGTAATACCAACTGTATATAAACTCTTCGAAAAAGATAAAGGTTTGAACAGTTCTGGACTATATGAAAGTTAGCATTAACAGGACACTAAAGCAGGCAGTGGCGTTAAACAGAGCTATAAACCAATAACTGCGTGAATACAGGCACAGAGCCTTCACAAAATGTTAGCAAATTGACGCACTTCTCCTTCAGATTGCCCACTGGGTCTCTTCCAAGCATACTTGCCTTTCTTTCCTGTTCTAAAGCCTTTTTAAATAAACTTGCACTTATGTTAAAACAAAACAAAATTTAGCAAATTGAATTCAGCCATATACAAACAATAATAAAACTTATTGAGGTTTATCAAGAATATAAGTTCGACACAATAATTCAAACTCTGTTAATATAATCTATGTTAACAGACTAAAATAGAAATCTCAAAACTGTAATAAAAGCATTTTACAAAATTCAAAACTGGGTTTTGATAAACTCAGCAAACTAGAACAAGATGATGATTTCTTCTACCTGATAGAGCACATCTATGAAAAACAGCTAACAGCACATTTGATAGATATGTGATCAAATATTTGATAAGCTGATTTTCCCCAAAATTAGGAATAATAAGATAAATTTGTCAACATTCATCACTTCTCGTTTAAAAAAAGAAGATTGAAAGATTGTATAGGCAGAACCCAAACTGTCTGTATTTACATATGACATGATAATATTGAAAATTCCAAATTGTCTAACTAAAAAGCTACTAGCTCTAATAATTGAGTATAGCAAGGCCTAAGATAAAAAGGCTAGTGTATGAAAAGTATGGTCTCTATACTGGGTTGATGTATTAGCTAGCAAATACATGCTTGGCAACTGAAAAAAAAGTACTTCATAATAGCATAAAAACAAGAAATATTTAGAAATAAATTTAACAAAATCTGTTCAAGAACTGTAAAAACATTGCTGAGGGACATTTAAGAAGGCATAAATAAATGACACAGCAAGTTCCTGAATCTGAGATTTAATATTTTTAAGTTGTCAGTTTTCCTTTAACTGTTCTATAGGTTGAGACAATCCCAATAAAAACCCAATTTTTTAAATAAAAATTTACAAATGTATTCTGAAAAGTTACATGGAAATACAAAGGGCCTGTACTAATTGTCAAAAGAATTTTATAAATAAGAATAAATTTGAAACTGCATGCCTTTCATGTCACCTCTCATTTACCTGATTCTTTGCCTGGTCCTCTCTCCTGTGGGCTGAGCGCTGGCTGACATTATCACAGCTTTGGCATGACTTATGAAGCAAGGGATATGATGGTGACTGAGGGTTGAAGGAAGAAAAGAGACTCAGGATCTTGGTCACTTCACTTCCTTACTTCATTGTGGTCACAAAGATTTTCCTCCATTATCTCCTAGAAGTTGCATAGTTTTTGGTTTGACATTTGTCTATGAATTGTTTTGGGTTAAATTTTAGAATAGAACTTGCTGGATCATGGGTTAAATTATCGGAAAAAATGGTAAATTAAGTATAAAAATGGCTACATTTTTTGGAAAAAAAGCAAATAGCAAGATATCATAGAAATAAACGTGACTGAGAGAGAGTTAGACATGGTGATAAAAGCTGAGAAACCTGTTCATTTTGGAGCACATTTAAATATCTATCACAGAGGCAAATTGGAAAGTCAGAAAAAAGAATTGGAAAAATGAATCTAGAACTCAGGGAATAGTAAGGATGGTAGGGAAGGTTTAAATTAGCAAAATGGAAGATGTTTTAGAAAACTCATGAAGGTGGGCTGGGCGCGGTGGCTCAAGCCTGTAATCCCAGCACTTTGGGAGGCCGAGGCGGGTGGATCACGAGGTCAAGAGATCGAGACCATCCTGGTCAACATGGTGAAACCCCGTCTCTACTAAAAATAAAAAACTTAGCTGGGCACGGTGGCGCGTGCCTGTAGTCCCAGCTACTCGGGAGGCTGAGGCAGGAGAATTGCTTGAACCCAAGAGGCGGAGGTTGCGGTGAGCCGAGATCGCGCCATTGCACTCCAGCCTGGGAAACAAGAGCGAAACTCCGTCTCAAAAAAACAAAACAACAAAAAAAAGAAAACTCATGAAGGTTAAGTGACCTGAGGATGCAGAAGTGAAGAACAAATATGGAGAGGAGTGGCAGGCTTGCATGACAGACATGCACTCAGTAAAGCTATCACATCACAGCCCAGTGAATGTTCTCAGCATCAGCACACCTCTCAAACCAGCACCATATCTGTCATCAAAATCTCCTTCATCCGCCAAAGGGGTTTAACTTGGCATTTATGACTTACTGGTGTTCTGTATTCTGACATAGGTTTTGCTTATCTTTGCGTTTTTTACTCTTGCTAAATTCTCAGTGGCGTATCTTCATTTGGAGAGATGTTTGTCTTTTTTTTTTTTTTTTTGAGACGGAGTTTCGCTCTTGTTTCCCAGGCTGGAGTGCAATGGCGCGATCTCGGCTCACCGCAACCTCCGCCTCCTGGGTTCAGGCAATTCTCCTGCCTCAGCCTCCTGAGTAGCAGGGATTGCAGGCACGCGCCACCATGCCAGCTAATTTTTTGTATCTTTAGTAGAGACGGGGTCTCACCATGTTGACCAGGATGGTCTCGATCTCTTGACCTCGTGATCCACCCATCTCAGCCTCCCAAAGTGCTGGGATTACAGGCTTGAGCCACCGCGCCCGGCCCGAGATGTTTGTCTTTTAAGTCTAGTTGTGGCTTCTTGCATCCTAGTCCTACCCCTCCTTCTCCTTGTGCTCCTCTTCCTCCTTCTGTTCTTTCTCTTCCTGCTCCTCGTCCCTTTGCATCTTTATCTTCATATTCTTTTTCACCAGAAATCCCTCAGGTTGACAGAGATGGTGGTATGTAGCTATATGTGCCACATGTGGCCTAGAGTATAGGACTGGTAAGATGTGATTCATAACAATATGGATAGACTGTAATTGTGGGTTAAAAAAAAAAGCCCTCTGCATGACCTATACTTAAGGGGCTCTTAGAGCTTCCTCAGTAAATTTCTGTTGATTTGTGTCTCTTTGGGTTGGTTTCCTACCTGGGGATGTGACAACATGGATCATGGACATCACAGTTTCAAAGTACATTTCCACGGAAGAGGATGACATAATAATTGCCTTTATATAGAAAATGAGTCATAGGAGGTTTCTCTTTGAAATTCTTAATTGTTTACCAACAGTTTCCCTAAATGCACCAAGATTCCACCCTCACATATGTGGCACTTGGCTACACGGCCTTCCAGCTATGACAGGAAGCATTTAAGTTTCTGCTGTAGAGGAAAGAGGAGATTTGGGGCAGAAAGGGTCCTGACTTGGGGTGTTACTGAACTCCTCTGCTGAGGAAGGAATTTTGGGGCCTAACAGCAACGATGAGTCTATCAAGCATATAGCAAACATATTCCTGATAGTGTCACATGCACCACAATATAAAGATATCTGAGGATAATTAATATCAGAGTCTGAAGTGAGATATTTGTGGTGGGGCTAGAATATGCCAAAACAATGTTACAGGAATGGCAAGACCCAAATGAACGGAAATAATAGGGACTGTTAAATTATTTCAGGTCCTACTCTAAATAATTACTTGTGTCACAATGAGAATGAATACTTCAAACTTTCTCATAACTATATAAACACTTGCAAAGAATGAAGCAGTAATTTCCATATTACGGATTCTTTGGGTACCTTTCTGAAACTCAAAACTAAATATTGCAAGCTAACTAAGATAGAATTTCTTCTGAAATATCAACCAATGCTTCAAGAAAGCTGTTTAAAAATAACAGAAAAAATATAAGAAGTCAATACTCCACCAAAATCATACTTAATGCAGATATTCATTTATACTTTAAAGAGACAATACACAAAGTACCTGCCAGATTATCACTTTTTTTTTTTTTTTTGAGATGGAGTCTGGCTTTGTCACCCACGCTGGAGTACAGTAGCACTACCTTGGCTCACTGCAACCTCTGCCTCCCAGGTTTAAGTGATTGTGTTGCCTCAGCCTCCTGAGTAGCTGGGATTACAGGCACACACATGCCTGGCTAATTATTATTATTATTATTAATTATTTGTATTTTTAGTAGAGATGGGATTTCACCTTGTTGGTCAGGTTGGTCTGGAACTCCTGACCTTGTAATCCACCTGCCTCGGCCTCCCAAAGTGCTGGGATTCAGGTGGGAGCCTGCCTCGGCCTCCCAAAGTGCTGGGATTCAGAACCTCGGCTGGCCCCTGATTATTCACTTTAAAGCTGATGAAAATGAAAGTAACATGAAGGATAATTATGCTTTGCAGATTACTCTTAAAATGAAAGAGATATTTAGAGAATATGTGAACTTTTAGAAAAACATAAATAAGAATAAATGTGACAAAGTTTGAAGTAAGATTTATTTATTTACTTATTTTTTTGAGACGGAGTCTCACTCTGTGGCTCAGGCTGAAGTGTATCATCTCGGCTCACTAAAATCTCCACCTCCCAGGTCGAAGTGATAATCCTGCTTCAGCTCCTGAGTAACTGAAATTACAGGTGCACGGAACCACATCTGGCTAATTTTTATGTATTTAGTAGAGACAGGATTTCACCATGTTAGCCAGGCTGATCTCAAACTCCCAACCTCAAGTAATCTGCCAGCCTTGGCCTCCCAGTGTGGCAATTGAATTAAGTAAGATTTAAGGGCTCATAAATTTGCTATGCAAATTAACACTTGGCATTTCATAATATAGATTATAATTACAGAAGTTATAAAGATAAATACAAGGAACTTGCATGTTTCATCAGGAATTTTCACATACGAAAATATAAAATAAAAATTCTGTAAGTAAACAAGAATATGAGACTATGAGCAGGGTACTAGCAGAAAATAGAACTTTCAACAAAAAGCTTTTTTCTCTTTTGATTTTGGTCATTTGTGTAAAACAAACTGAAAAACATTTTGTAAATATTAGAAACTTAAAGCCAGCCATGAGAAAGTAATAATGCCTTTTCTTGAAAGATTAAAATTCAAGCTATACAATTTAAAGTATTATTAACATTACTTTTAAATTAAATACTGTTAAGAATAATTTTTAATAAGGACAATTGATATTTTAAACCAGTTTGAACTAGCTCATGGATTTGTCAATTTCTTTAAACAAATGCTCAGCTTTCTTAGCCAGTCCTAAGTGTGCACCTACAAATTTGGATTCCTATTCTGCTACTCTGCTATCCCTCTAAATTCCAAACACATAGGATGTCTTCCAACTCCTTAAGGCTGTATAGGATCAATCTAGGTGATTTTCCCACTGTCAGAGAGAATTGGACCTAATTATGTTTCAAAATAGATTTTTGAAAATTTTTCCATGTATATTCCTAAGACTCAAAGTGAGAGATTTCTCATAATTCTCTAAAGTTAAAATTTTACTTCTGTAACACTATTTAAAAATTTCCTGAACTTCAATTAGGTTGGATAATCTTTGTATAACTAAGATAGTCATTTTTAGTTTTTTTGTTTTTTTTTTTTAAATTTATTGAGACAGTTTCGCTCTTGTTACCCAGGCTGGAGGGCAATGGCGGGATCTCGGCTCACCGCAACCTCCGCCTCCTGGGTTCAGGCAATTCTCCCGTCTCAGCCTCCGGAGTAGCTGGGATTACAGGCACGCGCCACCATGCCAGCTAATTTTTTGTATTTTTAGTAGAGACGGGGTTTCACCATGTTGACCAGGATGGTCTCCATCTCTTGACCTCGTGATCCACCCTCCTCGGCCTCCCAAAGTGCTGGGACTACAGGCGTGAGCCATCGCGCCTGGCCATTTTTAGTTCTATTATAAGAACTAAAATGGGGCAGGAACATAATTGGTCCCAGGATGAGGCAGAATTGCTTGAGCCTGGGAGGCAGAGGTTGCAGTGCGCAGAGATTGCACTGCACTCCAGTCTAGGCGACAGAGTGACTCTGTCTCAAAAAAGAAAAAAAAAAGGAAAAAAAGAAGATACAATGTTTTTGCAATCTCATTCTCATTTCAATTCCACTTATGATGATAGATAAATTATGTAATTTAAGTCACTAACATTTGGGGGCAAAAATATGTGGGATAAGGGGATGCTGATCCCACTGTTAGTGATCACCTTGGTTGGATACCAAGGTTTTATCATGCAGATGAAACCTCCATGTAGCAAGCTTCAGAGAAATAGATTATAAAGGTTTCTTATCAGACTAAAGGTCTATGTTGATGTTATTGAGGTAGGGGCAGAATGAGGCATATCCAATCCCCTCTTCCATCATGGCCTGAACTAGATTTTCAGGTTAACTATAATGCTGAGAGGAGGGGTCCATTCAGATAGTTGGGAGGCCTTTGAATTTTGTTTTTGGTTTATAATCTCTACATTTAAAAAAAGAAAAAATTAAGCACTGCATCAATTGTCAATTGTCAACATTTTTAATGTATTGTATGCAGTCTATGTCAACTTTTGTACTAAGAAATGAAGATCAAATCGTATTCGTTTACCATGTGTATGTGATAGGCTTTGCTGACCTAGTTTGATGGGTTTTTTCTTTGTCCTCTCCCTCTTGAACTGGGTTAACACGGCACCGTGGACTGCGGCGTGGCAGGAACTACACCACCCAGAATACTGTGCGCCGAGCGTGCCGGGGCCTTGGACTAATCAGTGCCCAGGAAAGGGGCAACTCCGCGAGTGCGCGGTACGTCAGAGCAGGAACTTCCGGCGCCTTTCCGGTGGTGGTCATTTTGGCTGCCAGTGTGTGCCTCAGCCCGCTAGGCGGTTCCGGCTCGCTGGGTCCGGGCCAGGAGGTGGTGTCCGCCCGCAGAGGAGCGTGCCTGGTCTCGGTCTGAGCTTCTCCCAGCGATTTGCCACCGCACGCCCGCCGGATCCCAGGCTTTACCGCGCGCCTCTCCAGGCCCCGCCCCGCCCAAGGTTCCATGGATGCGGCAGCGCTAGTGAATCTACCGCAGGTGAGAGCGGCGTCCTCGGATCCTCACCCGGGTCCTCAAGCCTGGGATGGGGGTCGCCAGCGCGGGGCTGTGCAGTTCGGGCCCCATCTCCAGGACAGCGAGGCGTTCTGGGTGGGGTCCTCAGCGCTGGCGGGTGGTGAGGTGAAGGAGGGAGAGCGTTTCGTACGGTGGGAGCCGCGCGCGCAGAGCCTGGGAGGTGCGCGGTGGCCGCGAGCGTTCGGAAACCTGGGGGCCGACCGGTGTCTGCAAGGAGCAGAGAGAATCAGCAGCCGGGCCTTGGAATTCTGAGTCTTTGGGAGCCATGGAGGGTTGTGAACTAGAGGAGAACACGATCTGAGTGAGGGTCGTGTCCTTTGAAAAAATATTTCAAAGGCTATGAGTGGAGATAACAGACCGTTAGGGAGTGATGATGGTGGACGCAGGGATACTGGTGAGGAGGCGGCTGTAGTAGACTCTAGGAGGATTGTGGTGGATTCTGGAGGGAACTAAGTAATAAGAATCTTGATAGATCTTAAAAGTAAAGCCAGAAGGCTTTTCTGCTGCATCATTTGTGCCTGTGAGCGAAAGTGGGAGTGAAGTATGATCCCAAGTTTTTCTCTTACTTGAACATCTGGAAGAGTTGACACAGAAATCTGGTGGGGGAGCAGGTTTCAGGGACATACTAGGAGTTGAGTTTTGGACGTGGTGTTTCTTTTTTTCTTTTTTTAAAATATATTTTATGTTTCCAGCCGTCCACTGGTAGTGTATGGACGTGGTGTTTCTAAACTGTCACAGAGTGAGGTCGTTACATGGGCAGCTGGAATTGTAAGTAGAAAATTAAAGGGAGGAGACTGGCTCATTGATTTTGTAAATGGTGACAGGCTGGGGCTTAGACTCAGGCCAAGTCTTAAATTTAGACGGGTAATCTTAAGATTTTACTTTGAGATGAAGAGAGGGAGGGCTGAGGCTGGAGGCTGGGAAAGAGTGGGTCGGCCTTGCAGATAGAAGGGCCCTGGGGTTCCAGGGGTACTTCCAGAGGGAATGTTTAAGGAATACACACTGCATAGGATGGATTGGAGGGTGGTACACTGTGCAGAGTCACCATTCAGAAGGTTCAGCGAACTGTTCACTCTATGTAGAGCCAGAAAAAGGTCAGCCAGGCTAACGGAGCAGCTCAAGCCCAGCAAGAGCAGCTCTCCCCAGAAAACACAGGTTTCAACTGTATAGATTTAACAACTTTATGCAAGCAGTTAGCCGATTAAAATGCCACTATACCTCTGTGCGCTAATAAAAATGTTTGCTTTTTGTCATTCTGTGCTTTCCTGGCACAGAACTCCTAGAATCCTTGTAATTTCCTCAGTGAAGTGTCTTGTGATAAGTCATGTAACACCTAACAACCGTGTTGGCCACATCAATGACGGTGGTCCCATGAGATTATGATACCATATTGTACCTTTTCATTTTCTTTCTTTCTGATGAAGAGGTAAACTGCGTTTTCTAAGTTTATATATGTTTAAATACCCAAATAATTATCACTGTGTTGCAGTAGCTGACAGTACTTAGTATAGCAACGTGCGGTACAGGTTTGTAGCGTAGGAGCAATGGGCTATAATACATTTAGTAGTTGAACAATGAATTTCTCCTTATCCTTGGAGGATGCTTTTTTTTTTTTTTGAGACGGAGTTTCGCTCTTGTTACCCAGGCTGGAGTGCAATGGCACGATCTCGGCTCACCGCAACCTCAGCATCGTGGGTTCAGGCAATTCTCCTGCCTCAGCCTCCTGAGTAGCTGGGATTACAGGCACACACCACCATGCCCAGCTAATTTTCTGTATTTTTAGTAGAGACGGGGTTTCACCATGTTGACCAGGATGGTCTCGATCTCTTGACCTCGTGATCCACCCACCTAGGCCTCCCAAAGTGCTGGGATTGCAGGCGTGAGCCACCGTGCCTGGCGAACGATTACACTTTCATTATAAGTTAATAAAAGTTATGTTACTGCAGTTGAGACAATAAAAAAAAGATTATTAAAAAAGTTATATGAATGTGGTATCTCTAAATACCTTATTATACTATTTACCCTTCTTCATCTCAAGAAGAAAGGACTAAACTCCGTAGCATACCACTTCCTCACACAACTTAGAATGGTGCACTGTTTAAAACATGAATTGTTTCTTTCTGGAAATTTAATATTTTAATATTTAATATTAAATTTTTAACATTACTATTTTCAGACTGAAGTTGATATTTAATACTTATAATTTGCACACTGAAGTTGAATGCAGGTCACTGAAACTGCAAATAGCAAAACAGCTGATAAGGGAAGGCTACTGTACTTGAGTTTTGTGAGTTGGTTTAGGGTGAGCAGACAGGGTGGAGTCTCTAGATAGCCTCAGAGTGGAGTTGGTCAGCAGACAAATCAAGTGATTATAGGATTTTTGAACTTTTTTTTTTTTTTTAAAGATGGGGTTTCACCATGATGGCCAGGCTGGTCTTGAACTCCTGACCTCAGGTGATCCACCCACCTTGGCCTCCCAAAGTGCTACGATTATAGGTGTGAGCCACTGCACCTGGCAGGATTTTTGAACTTTAAGCCCCAGCTCTGGCCTCCAGTGAGGGAAGCAGAGGTTTGGAGATTAGGTTATATAAAATCTTGAACAATGAGTTCAGGAAGCTTCAAGGTTGTGAACACTTGGAAATGCTGGGAGAGTGACATAAGAGGGCATGGAAGTACCCTGCCTTACCCCCTCTCCCAGTACCTTGCCATATGCATCTCTTCCATTTGGCTGTTCCAGAGTTACATCCATTATCATAAACTGGTCAACATAAGTATTTTCCTGAGTTCTGTAAGTGGTTCTAGCAAATTATTGAATAAGGTCATGGCAGCCCCCAAATTTGTAGCCAAGTGGAGAAAATTACGGTGGTTTGGACATTGGCTTGCAGTTGGCATATGAAGTGGGGACAGTTGTGTATGACCGAGCCTTTAAACCTTTTGGTTTAGATGCAACTCCAGGTATTATTAGAATAGGATTGAATTGTAGGACACCTAGTTGGTATCAGAATCAGAGAATGGTGTTGGAAAAGACACTACATATTTATTGTCAAAGAATCACAGAAGCCTCTAATAATTTGATAACATATCCCATTCACATAAAGACTTGTGGTCTTTCTTGTTGAATATTCTGTGTGAGCTTGAGAACAGTGTGTATTCTGTTCTTGTTGGAAAAAATAAAGAGGTTGATTATGTCCAGTTTATTGATGATGTTGAATTCAGCTATGTTTATTGGTTTGGACATTGTTGAATATTCCGTGTGATCTTGGTAACAGTGTTTATTCTGTTCTTGTTGGAAAAAATAATCTAAAGATGTTGATTTTGTCCACTTCATTGATGGTGTTGTTGAATTCAGCTATATTTATTGGTCTGGATGTTGGCTTGCAATGGGCATATGAAGTGAGGACAGTGTGTATGACTGAGCCTTTAAAACCTTTTGGTTTAGAAGCAACTCCAGGTAGTTAGTATCAGAATAGGATTGAATTGCAAGACACCTAGTTGGTATCAGAATCAGAGAATGGTGTTGGAAAAGACACTACGTATTTATCGTCAAAGAATCTCGGAAGCCTCTAATAATTTGATAACATATCCCATTCACATAAAGACTTAAATGGCAAGTAAGAAACACCAACATTTTCAAAACTGTTTACAGAAGTCTTAATGCTGTGGTCAGTACTAGCCCGGTCTTAGCATTGGACATGTATGAATGAGTTTGATGCCTAAAATAGCACTACAAGGTAGCTGTAAAATGCTCCCATTTTACAGATGGAGGCAACCTCAGAGAGGTCAGATCTTTGTCCAGTGTCACACAGTTGGCAAGAGCGACTTACCCTTTGTAAATGCCACCTTGAACACCTTTATTTCATAGCCTCCCTCTTCCTGCAGATTCCCGTGGCAACAGAAGAGTCTGTGAAACCATCACAGGTAAGTGAAAGAAGTCCCAGGTCTTCAGTGGCCCTATTCCCTAAATCCATGGTTCTGGCCCACAGATGCAGGTGACACTGATGTCCTGAGACTCTTTTTCCTTGGTTTTGGGTCCCTTGGGTCACCTCAGACCCAGGATGATTCATCAGGGTCAGAAGTTCTACAGAGATGTTCCCACTTCTGCATCCAGCAGGATGAAGTGATGAAAGGTTTCCTGGCCATAGGAGCCAGTATTCCAAATGCTTAAGAGGTGAGAATCATATGGGCATATATAGGGATTGCAAGTCTCTGTGCACTGTGGCCAAACTTTGGCAGTTTGAGCTGTGACAGCAGAACTAACATGAGTTTCTTTTTTTCTTTTTTTTTTTTTTTTGAGACGGAGTTTCGCTCTTGTTACCCAGGCTGGAGTGCAATGGCGCGATCTCGGCTCACCGCAACCTCCACCTCCTGGGTTCAGGCAATTCTCCTGCCTCAGCCTCCCGAGTAGCTGGGATTACAGGCACGTGCCACCATGCCCAGCTAATTTTTTGTATTTTTAGTAGAGACGGGGTTTCACCATGTTGACCAGGATGGTCTCCATCTCTTGACCTTATGATCCACCCACCTTGGCCTCCCAAAGTGCTGGGATTACAGGCTTGAGCCACCGTGCCCGGCCAATGAGTTTCTTTTTCCTTCTTCACAGTCTCACAGATAACATGATTTGTCCTTTTTGTACATCTTAGCAAACTCAGAGTACAATTTTTATTCTTCTTGTTAAATCAAGGACCCTCCACCTTTTCACTTAAAGGAAGTACAGGTTGTCTTTTATACAGCTGAATTGCTGGCATTATTGCTCTTGTGCTTTGGGGATATTACTAAGTAAAATCAGGGTTACTTAACACAAGCACTGTACTAATGAGACAATTGATGTGATAACCAGGATGGCCACTTAGTGACCAACAGGCAGGTACTGTATTCAGCATGGACCTATTGGACCAAGGGATCATTCATATCTTGGGCATAACACTGTGGGACAGTGTAAGATTTTTATCACACTACTCAGAAAAGCATGTAATTTATAATTTTTGAGGTATTTATTTCTGGAATTATGCATGTAATATTTTCAGACCACAGCTGACCACTGGTAACTGAAACTGTGGAAAACAAAACCATGGATAAGAGCGGGCACCACTGTATAGGTATCCAGTGCTATGAATTTTATTCTCAGCACCGCTTCCACTGCATCTCACAAATTCTAAGTTGTGTTTTCGTTGTCATTTAGTTCAAAATAGTTTTAAATTCATCTTGAGTATTTCTTCTTTGCTCCAGGTGTTAAGTCTTGTTTAATCTCCCAAGTATTTTGGGATTTGCCAGCTATCTTTCTGTTACGCTTTCTAATTTAATTCTATTGTGATCACAGAGCAAACATTGTATTATTTCTGTTAAATTTATTAAGATGTGTTTTATGAATGTGTATTATAAAGGGGGAGTAGGGCCAGGCGCGGTGGCTCAAGCCTGTAATCCCAGCACTTTGGGAGGCCAAGGCGGGTGGATCATGAGGTCAAGAGATCAAGACCATTCTGGTCAACATGGTGAAACCCCGTCTCTACTAAAAATACAAAAAATTAGCTGGGCATGGAGGCGCGTGCATGTGATCCCAGCTACTCAGGAGGCTGAGGCAGGAGAATTGCCTGAACCCAGGAGGCGGAGGTTGCGGTGAGCCGAGATCGCGCCATTGCACTCCAGCCTGGGTGAAAAGAGCGAAACTCCGTCTCAAAAAAAAATAAATAAATAAAGGGGGAGTAGGTGCCCTTTGTGGGGTCTCTAGGATCATTCCAACACTGCCATGGAAATTAAACTGTGAGAGGCATACGGATTAAAGGATTTATTATATTCATAGATTCTCATAGAGGGTGGTGTAGCAAACCATGCACGAAGCCATATGGGAGCTCTTAAGGAGCAGACTCAGTCAAGCAGGCAGGGAGCCAAGAGGGAGCACAAGGACCTGTGGGCAGGTGCTTTTCCTAGTGTGTTTGAATATCGTTCAGTCACAGTCAAGGGAGAAAAAGAAGGGGAGGTTGTGACAGGGACCAGGCTTAGCACACTGGGTATCTGGTCACCAGGGTGTGTTGCTCATAAAGTGTTGGGGATGTTGAAGCATCAGGAAAATAGGCAGTTTTAAAGATGTATAAAACAGGCCCAGAGTGTGGTCTGTCTTGTTGAATATTCTGTGTGAGTTTTAAGAACAGTGTGTATTCTGTTCTTGTTGAACAAAATAATCTAAAGATGTTGATTATGTCCAGTTGGTTGATGGTGTTGTTGAATTCAGCTGTTTATTGGTTTTCTGCCTACTGGATCTGTCAGTAACAGAAGAGTGTGGAAGATTTCAATTATGATGATGGATTGATCTGTTTCTCCTTAAGATCTGTCAGTTTTTGCCTCATATAGTTTGATGCTCTGTGGTCAGGCAAGTATGTGTTAAGGATTCTTACATCTTTTTGGAAACTGACCCCTTTATCATTATGTAACCTTCTTTATCTCTGATAACTTTTCTTGCTGTTAAGTTTGCTCTAAAATTAATAAGGCTTCTCTTACTTTTTTAAATTACCATATTACCATGGTATGTTTTTCTCCATCTGTTACAATTTGAATATGCTCTTCAAATCTCATGTTGAAATTTGATACCCAATATTGGGGGGCCTGGTAAGACGTGTTTGGGTCACAAGGGCACATTCTTCATGAACAGCTTGATGCTGTCCTCAGAATAATGAGTGATTATCTCCTTTGTTAGTTCCTGTGAGCTCTGATTGTTTAAAAGGGCCTGGCACTTCCCCCGCTCTGTCATGCTTATGCCATGTTTTGCCAACCCCCACTTCATGTTCTGTCATGAGTGGAAACTTGCTGAAGTCCTCATCAGAAGCAGATGCTAGTACCATGCTTCTGAGCTGGCAGAACTGTGAACCAAATTTACGTTTTTTCTTTATAAATTATTCAGCTTCAGTTATTCCTTTATAGCAACACAGAACAGACTAAGGCACCGTCCATTTACTTTTGATCTCTATGTGTCTTTATATTTAAGGTGACTTTTTTTTTTTAGACAACATGTAGTTAGGCCTTGTTTATTGATTCACTCTGACCATCTGTTTTAATATCAGTACACTTAGACTATTGACATTAGAAGTGATTGTTGATGTAGTTGGAGTAGCTTGCACCATATTTGTTACTGTTTACTATTTGTTGCCCTTACTGTTTTGTTTTATCTTTTGGGTTTTGTTTTTGATACAGGGTCTGGCTTGGTGTCCAGGCTGGAGTTCAGTGGCATAATTCCAGCTCTCTGCAACCTCCTCCTCCAGGACTCAAGGGATCTGCCCAGCTTAGCCTCCCAGGTAGCTGGGACTACAGGCATGAGCCACCACACCCAGCTAATTTTTGAATTTTTTTGTAGCGATCAGGGTTTTGCCACGTTGGCCAGGCTGGTCTCGAACTCCTGGCCTCAAGTGATCTGCCTGCCTTAGCCTCCCAAAGTGTTGGGATTACAGGTGTGTACCACCTTGCCTGGCTGCAATATACTTTTGCAACTAATCTAAGTCCATATTATTCAAATAGCACTATAACATTTCACAGGTACTTTGAGTGTTTTATAACAAGATAGATAATCTTAATTCCACTCTCCTGTCCCTTGTTTTTGTTTGTTTTATTTTTGAGACAGGCTCTCCTTCTGTCACCCAGGCTGGAGTGCAGTGGCATGAACACAGCTCACTGCAGCCTCAGTCTCCTGGGATCAGGCGATCCTCCTGCCTCAGCCTCACCAGTAGCTGGGACCACAGGCATGTGCTACCATGCCCAGCTAATTTTTTTTTTTTTTTTGAGACTGAGTTTCGCTCTTGTTACCCAGGTTGGAGTGCAATGGCGCGATCTTGGCTCACTGCAACCTCCGCCTCCTGGGTTCAGGCAATTTTCCTGCCTCAGCCTCCCGAGTAGCTGGGATTACAGGCACGTGCCACCATGTCCAGCTAATTTTTTGTATTTTGAGTAGAGACAGGGTTTCACCACGTTTACCAGGATGGTCTCCATCTGACCTCGTGATCCACCCGCCTCGGCCTCCCAAAGTGCTGGGATTACAGGCTTGAGCCACCGTGCCCGGCCCCAGTATTTTTTTTTAATCCCTAATATTCTGTAGTTTGACTATATGTCTAGGAGTAGGTTTTGGGGGTGGATTTCTCCTGCTTGGTGATCTCTGAGCTTCCTGGATCTGTGGTTTGGTGACTGAAATGAATTTGGGGAAATTCTAAGTGTGATTCTTTTCTTTTCTTTTTTTTAAACATGGAATGCTTCATGAATTTGCGTGTCATCCTTGCGCAGGGGCCATGCTAATCTTCTCTGTATCATTCCAATTTTAGTATGTGTGCTGCCGAAGTGAGCCCTAAGTGTAATTCCTGTGTTTATGTTTTTCCTTCTTGTATTCCCAGTATCTGTCTGTTACATGTTTCGTAGTTGTCCCATAGTCATTTGATACTCTTTTGTGTATATCTTTTTTAAGTCTTTGTGTCCTTCACTTGCCAATTTTGAAGGTTTCTATTGATGTATCCTCATTGTTATAGATTCTTTTCTCAGCCTTGCATAAGCTAATAAGCCCATCAGAGGCTCTCTTCATTTCTTTTGCATTGTTTTGGACCCTAGCATTTCTCCTTGGTTCTTTCTGAGGATTTCCATCTCCGCTTACTCTGCCTGTTCTTGCATGCCATCTAGTTTATCCATTAGAGAGTGTCATATTTGTAGTTGTTTTAAATTGCTGGTTGCATGATTCCATTTTTGTGCCATGTATGGTTCTGATACTTGCTCTCTTTCCTCCAGTTGTGTTCTTTTTTTTTTTTGAGACGGAGTTTCGCTCTCGTTACCCAGGCTGGAGTGCAATGGCACGATCTCGGCTCACCGCAACCTCCGCCTCCTGGGTTCAGGCAATTCTCCTGCCTCAGCCTCCTGAGTAGCTGGGATTACAGGCACGCGCCACCACGCCCAGCTAATTTTTTGTATTTTGAGTAGAGACGGGGTTTCACCATGTTGACCAGGATGGTCTCGATCTCTTGACCTCGTGATCCACCTGCCTCGGCCTCCCAAAGTGCTGGGATTACAGGCGTGAGCCACTGTGCCCGGCCCAAATGTTGCATTTTTAGTAGAGATGAGGTTTCACCATATTGGCCAGGCTGGTCTCGAACTCCTGACCTCAGGTGATCCACCTGCCTCGGCCTCCCAAAATGCTTCTGATGTTTTCTTGATAGCTAGACACGATGACCTCAGTAAAACGAATTGCCATAAATAGGCCTTTAATAATGTGGTGGTGAGGTGTGCCAGTGGGCAAGGGAATCAATTTTTAAGTCCTGCAGGTAGGTCTCAGTGTTTTAATGAGCCCGTTCCTCTTGACTGAAATTCACGTGTCTCTAATTTTTGTTTTGTTTTGCTTTTTCTCTCCCATTATGTGGAAGAGGATTACTAGAATGGGCTGTAGTTGGTTATTTCCCTAGTCTATCACTAGATAAGACTGGGCTCTGATAATACTTCTGCAGGTTAAGCTCTGGTTAACTCTCGTCTCCCTAGGCAGGCTTCGTTTAGAGGAACACGTTACAATGGCATATTTTTAAATGATTCATTTTTTCCTCTCTGCTGGAAGCACAAGGAGATTTTTTTCCCCCAGTATTTACCATGAGAACTTGTTTAAGACTCTGGAGGTAAATATTGCAAGATTGTGGGGGCTATCACCGAGTGCCTCTTGAATTTTCAGCTCACAGAATTGTCCACACAGACCTTCCAGCAATTTATGCATTATAGATTGGGTTTTCCTAACCTGGTGAGGGTTTGCATGATGATTTCCTTTCATGAGTGTCTGCTCCTAAAAGCCTTGATTCTCCTGTATTCCCTTTTTTTTCTCTCCAATCTTGCGGGCAGCGGTGTGTCCTGATCATTCCTGTGGATCCTAGAAGAGCTGTCCATTTTTCAGTTTGTTTAACTCTTTACTTGCTATCGTGATGGAGTGGCCACTCCTAAGCTCCTTACATGCAGAATAGGAAACCAAAGTCCAGGAGTTAGGCCTTCACAATATGGAGTCTCCTGTTGGGAACCTTAGTGGTGATGTCAGGTGCACAGCCAGAGACACACATGTGGAGTTCAGGGAAGGGATCCAAGTGAAAGCTCTCCATCAGCCGGTGGCTGGCATGTGGACCATTGCAGATTTCACAGGAGCACTCTTTAGGCCATGGTGGCAATGCCAACAGCGAGGAAGGATGTAAAGAGTTTTCTGTAATGACTGGGTCTCGCATGGTCACCTAGATAGAAGTGGGAACCATCGCTAAGCAAGTGAAGAAGGGTAGCAACCACGGGGGTGTGGGGTAGGATGAAAAGGGTGTCTAGCTGTTGGCACAGTCTTTAAATGGGCAGTGATTAAGAGATTCATTCAGAGGCAAAGCGGTGCTGGAGGTCAAATGACACCAAGGTCAGGCCTGGTGATTTTTCTCCCTCCGCTGGCTCAGACTTTTGTTGGTAACTCTTGGTGGGGCCTGAGTAGTTTCAGACAGGGTGACAGATTAGGTTAAAGGCAAATGAGATTGACTGGGAGAGTCATTCAGCATGTGGTGGGGCCAGGCCTTGACTGAGTACATCCGTGGAGAGTGGAAAGAGGTGAGGTTTGGGGACAGCACAGGCAACACTGAGACAGAAGTGGGCTTCGGCAGCTGAGCTCACACAAGTTCTGAGTGACTGAAATTGGAGCAAAGAGCCAGGCCAGATGGAGCAGACTTCATAACAGGCCTGAGACTGCCTCTGAATCAGGTCTAACATAGATGTGTGGTGGTGCTGGATCCTTGTTGCATTTAGCAAGTGCTGCCTGCGTCCCTTGAGCAGAGTGGCATGTGGAGAAGCCAGTGAAATACTTTGTCATGGATGCTGAGGGCGGTGGAGTTTAGGGTGTGGCAGTCATGGTCTGGAGATGTGAGGGAGCTTTGTTCCCGTGAGTGGTATGCAAATTGGGAGGGAGTAGGGGTGTACTCAGGATCCTTGTACTGACACTTTAAGCCAACAGAGTAAGCACAGGTTTCAGTATATCTGGGTCTCCAGGGAGGTGAACTAGCAGGAACATGAGTGAGATTCCATTATGTCAGACCGAGAGCCCAGTAGGAGATACCGTTAGGACCTGGTATCTCCTCTGAGTTGGAGAACTAGGGAGGAGGGAGATTTACTGGGGTTCCTGGGGATTGAGTCTGCTTATGATCTCACCTGCCCCCATCATGCAGGGCCATGTGACCTTTGAGGATATTGCTGTGTACTTCTCCCAGGAGGAGTGGGGCCTCCTTGATGAAGCTCAGAGGTGCCTGTATCATGATGTGATGCTGGAGAACTTTTCGCTTATGACCTCAGTGGGTAAGATCTTTTAAAACCACACCATCGACCTCTGTTGGACTCTGCTCTTCCCCTTTTTCCAGGAGTTTCCTTGTTTTTTCCAGAGCTGTACATGGGCCCTGCTTCTTTCCTTGGTTTCTTGACCTGTGGATGACATAGGTGCTGTGGTTGCCAGGCCTGGGCTTTTTGCAGCCGCAGCATCTACTGTCCTGAAGCCTTTTAGTTAAGAGTTTGGGTTCAGACTCTTGTAACCTGCCCAACCAATACCACTTGGTTTTGCCGTTCCTTGGTAAGGTAACTGTTCAGTTCTGTGGCCGACCTGTGTTATAGGTTCTCCCCTGCCTTTAGTAGACTTGTCTTTGGACCTGACTTTCTCAGGAATTACAGGTACTTTCATGGTTGCTATTTGTAGGGATTTCTAGACTATGACAGCAAGAACCTCTCCCAAGCTTTTTAAAAAAGAAATGTCCCTCCTGTAGTCTGTCGTGGGTTGGTGCACTCTGGGCTGGTGTTGGTGACTCACCTCCCTATTTTTCCCCTGAGACTTCCACCTTCCAGGACCCAGATAGTCTCCTGACTTAAGCCAAGGACAGGAGGGAGGCCTGTGTTTCTGAAGGGGTAGTGAAGTCTTCAGCCACCGCAAGGGGGTTAACAAGGTTTGGGACCTGTGAGTGGGAGCAGTGGGAGGGCATGATTTCAGGGCTGAACTCAAATCATACCAGGCAAATGTCCTGTGTTCCCTACTATTTTAGTGCCAGGGTTCATGGGCATACCTCATTTTTCTCTTTTCTCTGCCTACTTGACATTTTGCCTACTTGGCATTTTGACTGTGATTGTCCCCTACCTCTGTTCTCCACATTTCTCCTGTTCCTGTTTTGCAGTGTTCCCCGACATCAGCCTATGCTTAATACGTTTAATATTATGAGCTGTGCATGTGCAGATGTTCGTCAGCTCATGATGGGGTTACATCCTGATAAGCCCATTGTAAGTTGAGAATATTGTAAGTCAGAAATGTGTTTAGTACACACAACTTACTAGCCATCCTAGCTTAACAATGCAGTAGAGTATCAATTGCTTAGCCTTGTGACTATGCATGGCTTACTGGGGGCTGTAGCTTGCTGCCACTACATCACAATAGTATATACACTGCGTATCACTAGCCTGGGAAAAGTTCATATTCAAAGTATGGTTTCCACTGAATGCATGTCATTTTTATACCATCATAAAGTGGAAAAATCGTAAGTTCAACCATTGAAATCAGAGACTATTTCAGTTCTCAAACCTCGGCTATTGCGTTGTAATTGCGCTTTCCTGGGGTGACACATTCTATGCAGGTCTCCCCTGTCTCCATGAGACAATGTCCTGTTGAAAACCATTGACAGAGAAGTGAGTTGTAGATGTCCCTGCCTCTCTTTCCACCACAGCACCCTATTCTTTGTTCTCTCTGGTATGGTCCTCCTCCACGTGGTAACCTTAAGAGGCCTAGTACTGCAAATATTGTCTTCCTTGACCTGACTCCAGCTCCCTTGCTGAAAACAAACATATGGGCTGAGTGCAATGGCTCATGTCTGTAATCCTAGCACTTGGGGAAGCTGAGGTGGGAGCATCACTTGAGCCCAGGAATTTGAGACCAGCCTGGGCAACATAATGAGACCCTCATCTCCACAAAAAATTCTAAAATAAAATTAGCTGGGCATGGTGGTGTGTGCCTGTAGTCTCAGCGACTCAGGAGGCTGAGATGGGAGTGTCACTGGAGCTTGGAAGGTCAAGGCCGCAGTAAGCTATGAATGCAACTGCCTTCCAGCCTGGGTGACAGAGTAAGAGACCCTATCTCAAAAAAAAAAAAAGGAAGGACTCATCCCTCCCTGTGTTCCACAGGTATTTGTAATGGGGCTGTTTCCTTCCACCAAAGTCTGCATACACTTCACTTGCATTTTTATGCTTTTAGGTTGTTTGCATGGAATAGGGGCTGAGGAGGCCCCTTCTGAGCAGATTGTTTCTGTAGAAGCTGTGTCACAGGCCAAGACTCCAAAGCCAAGTTCTTCCATCCCAAATGCTCATTCCTGTGAGATGTGTATCCTGGTCATGAAAGACATTTTGTACCTCACTGAGCACCAGGGAACACTTCCCTGGCAGAAACCTTATACTTCTGCAGCCAGTGGGAAATGGTTTTCATTTGGTTCTAACCTGCAACAGCACCGAAACCAGCACAGTGGAGAGAAACACATCAGAAAGGAGGAAAGCAGTGCCTTGCTTCTGAATAGCTGCAAAATTTCTCTGCCAGACAATCTTTTCCCATGTAAAGATGTTGAGAAGGATTTCCCAACCATCCTGGGCCTTCTCCAACACCAGACTACCCACAGCAGAGAAGAGTATGCACATAGAAGCAAGGAGACCTTTCAACAAAGACATTACAAATGGAGCAAATGTGAGCAGGTCTTCCGTGAGAAGATTCATGTTACTGATCATCAGAGAGTCCACACTGGAGAAAAAGCTTATAAACATAGGGAATATGGGATATCCTTGAACTCTAAACACTCATTTGTTGAACACCAGAGAACCCATAAGGCAGAAAAGCCTTATGTGTGCAATATATGTGGGAAATCGTTCCTCCATAAACAAACACTCATTGGGCACCAGCAGAGAATACACACTAGAGAAAGGTCTTATGTATGCATCGAATGTGGGAAATCCTTGAGCTCCAAATACTCACTTGTAGAACACCAGAGAACCCACAATGGAGAAAAGCCTTATGTGTGCAATATATGTGGGAAATCATTCCGCCACAAACAAACATTTGTTGGGCACCAGCAGAGGATCCACACCGGAGAGAGGCCTTATGTATGTATTGAATGTGGGAAATCTTTTATTCATTCCTATGACCGCATTCGACACCAGAGAGTGCACACTGGAGAAAGGGCTTATCAATGCAGTGAATGTGGGAAATCTTTCATATACAAACAGTCACTTCTTGATCACCAGAGAATCCACACGGGAGAAAGGCCTTATGAGTGCAAAGAATGTGGGAAAGCCTTCATCCACAAAAAAAGACTTCTTGAGCACCAGAGAATTCATACTGGAGAAAAGCCTTATGTGTGCATCATATGCGGGAAATCATTTATCCGCTCATCTGACTACATGCGACACCAGAGAATTCACACTGGAGAAAGGGCTTATGAATGCAGTGAATGTGGGAAAGCCTTCATTTCCAAACAAACACTTCTTAAGCACCACAAAATCCACACTAGAGAAAGGCCTTATGAATGTAGTGAATGTGGAAAAGGCTTCTACCTTGAAGTTAAACTTCTTCAGCACCAAAGAATCCATATTAGAGAACAACTTTATGAGTGCAATGAATGTGGAAAAGTCTTCAGCCATCAAAAAAGACTTCTTGAGCACCAGAAAGTTCACACTGGAGAAAAACCCTGTGAGTGCAGTGAATGCGGGAAATGCTTTAGACACCGCACCAGCCTCATTCAACACCAGAAAGTTCATAGTGGAGAGAGGCCTTATAACTGCACTGCATGTGAAAAGGCCTTTATCTATAAAAACAAACTTGTTGAGCATCAGCGAATTCACACTGGAGAAAAGCCATATGAGTGTGGCAGATGTGGGAAAGCCTTCAACAAAAGATATTCCCTTGTCAGGCACCAGAAAGTTCATACAAGAGAAGAGCCCTAGCAGTGTTGGGATGTGACATTATCTTATTCACCATAACACACCAGAGAGCCAATTTTTCAAGGGATCCAACAGATAGAAATTGAAGCTCATATTTGCATATCAATACTTGAAAGAGTCACTACAAGGTCCAAATACTTGGGAAGCTTTCTGGAGATTACTTGTACTTTCTAATCTGCTCAGTGTTACAGCAGACATTACTACCATGTGGCATATCCTCTTAGTTTTCATCAGTCACTCACATGTGCGCAGGGAATACAGACATTTTTGCTCATCCAATTCTGAAGGGAATAATGAATAATAAAAGCTTATTGCGAGTCCTCTTCCATCTTGCTGAACTGATCAAGGCATAGATGAAACCCAGCTTTGACCAAGAAGGGCAATCTGGATTCTTGTAGCCCATGTGATGGCCATGGTAGATAGGATATTCCCTCCTACATATTACTGAAGAGGGAAATGGACTGTCTCACCCTGTGCTGATGTGTGTGTTCTGCCAGTGTGAAGGGTGAACAGTTCCAATTTTCTGTGCCCCCAAGGACATAGTATGAGATCAGAAAATAGTTCTTAGTCCTGTTTGTCTTCATTTTTATTGGTTTCAAAGGTCTCCTAGGAAAGACAGCAGAGCTTCGTGGTCCTAATCATGGTGTTGATGCCAAATTTATTTTTAGGTCCAGAGGTCTCCCTGAGAAGAGGCATTTGTGACAAACTCACGTGCTGGGATCTGCATGAATTGTTTATTTGCAGTGATGCTCCATATTTCCTAATGTTGTTCATGGCATCTTATTTCCCAGATCCTTCATTGTAGCCATGAGCACTGAAGGACAGAATTGGTAGGCAGGTAACAGGTTCTAAGACCTACTGGGGCCAGGTGAGAACAGTAATTGGCCCAGGTAGCTGTGATAAATAGAGAGTGGAAAAGATTGTAGCCAAGAAGAGTAAATGTATTCCATCCAAAGTACATCCAGAAATATCTATGTGAAGGTGGCTTCATGGTTTGGTGGTATATAGAGATTCTCAGGACCTCAGATCTTTGTTTCTCCTTGGGCAACAGCCATCGTCAGAATAAGTCATCTGAAGATTTTGTGGACTCCCATAACTTCTGTACTGTTTTTGAGATGATTGCTGCACAGGCAGGAAAGCGGGATTTGAATGAACATAGACCTTGCCTTCCAGATATGTGGTTTTTGTGATTCAACCAGATCTGTTTTGCCAGGTAGGAATTATCTTCATTACTTCCCATTTGTTACCGTTGCTGAGAAGGCTGTCCTTCCTAACCTGTGAGGAGATGAATCCTTAATAATAAGTAAATCTTGTGTTACCCTATAGTCTGGTTTTCCAAAAGGAGAAGTAGATGCATATTTTCGTGTGGAATAATTTATCTTACAACATTGAAGTGCAGTTTTCATACACAAAACCTATTTTTTAAGAATTCTGTTTGTAAAAAAAAATAAACAGATGTAAAACTAGAAACTAAAAAAACAAAAAGAATTCTGTTTGTATGACTTACTGGCTAATAATGGGTTTTGATATTAATGTAATCTCAGTAAGTGTCTTGTCTTAGAAATATGTGTGTATATATTCTATTTTATGCCTTTTAATTCACCTTATTTCAGTCTTCCAAATAAAATGGTCTCAATATTGGTGAAGTCTAATTTGTCTGTTTTTTTACCGATTGTTATTTAGGTGCTATTTAAAAATGCATTCCTCATCCAGGTGTGGTGGCTCACACCTACAGTCCCAGCACTTTGGGAGGCTGAAGTGGGTGGGATCACCTGAGGTCAGGAGTTTGAGACAAGCCTGGCCAACATGGCAAAAGCTTCTCTCTACTAAAAATACAAAAATTAGCCGGGCGTGGTGGTGGGCACATGTAATCCCAGCTACTCAGGAGGCTCAGGTGGGAGAATTGTTTGAACCCAGGAGGTGGTGGTTGTAGTGAGTCGAGATTGTGCCACCTGCACTCCAGCCTGGGCAAAAAGAGTGAGATTCTGTCTCAGAAAAACCAAAAGTATCCCTAATTTAAAAACAATTTTTTTTATGTTCCCTTCTGAAACTTTTATAGGTTAGATGTTTTATTTGTGTCTATGATCATATTTACTTAATTTTTCTGTTATTTTTTTAAATATGGAGGATGCCCATTTGCTGCAGCAACATTGATTTAAGATTATTCTTCAATGAGTTGGTTTTGTACCTTTATTCAATATCAGCTAATCATTTGTGTATATCTCCTTCTGTACTTTTTTTTTTTTTTTTGAGACGGAGTTCGCTGTTGTTACCTAGGCGGGAGTGCAATGGCGCGATCTCGGCTCACCACAACCTCCGCCTCCTGGGTTCAGGCAATTCTCCTGCCTCAGCCTCCCGAGTAGCTGGGATTACAGGCGCTCACCACCATGCCCAGCTAATTTTTTGTATTTTTAGTAGAGATGGTGGTTCACCATGTTGACCAGGATGGTCTCGATTTCTTGATCTCTTGATCCACCCGCCTCGGCCTCCCAAAGTGCTGGGATTACAGGCGTAAGCTGTACTTTCTACTCTGTTAAATTTATATTATTTGTATTTTTGGCAGTACTTTCATGTGTTTAGTGATGTGTTTTTATAAAGTCTTGAAATCATGGCCACGTACTGCTACAACCTCTTTTTCAAAGTTGTTTTGACCGTTCTTGTTCCTGTGCATTTTAATACCAATTATAAATCCACTTGTCAATTTATACAGAAAGAAATTTAAAAACTAGGATTTTTATTGGCATTGCACTTTACCTGTGGATCTAAAGAAGGACATTGAGTGTTCTAATTCCTAAAGATGAGATATCTAGCCTCTGATTTAGGCCTTATTAAATTTTTTAAATTAAATTTATTTATTATATTTTAAATTCTGGGGTATATGTGCAGAATGTGCAGGTTTGTTACATAGGTATACATGTGCCATGATTGTTTTCTGCATCCATCACCCTTTCATCTACATTAGGTATTTCTCCTAATGCTATCTCTCCCCAATCCCCCCACCCCCTTCTATCCCTCCCCTAGCCCCCCACCCCCCAACAGGCCCTGATGTGTGATGTTCCCCTTCCTGTGTCCATGTGTTCTCATTGTTTAACTCCCACTTATGAGTGAGAACATGTGGTGTTTGGTTTTCTGTTCTTGTGTCAGTTTGCTGAGAATAATGATTTCCAGTTTCACCCATGTCCCTGTAAAGGATATGAACTTGTCCTTTTTGGTGGCTGCATAGTACTCCCTGGTGTATATGTGCCACTTTTTAATCCAGTCTATCATCGATGGGCATTTAGGTTGGTTCCAAATCTTTGCTATTGTGAACAGTGCCACAATAAACATGCATGTGCATGTGTCTTTATGATACAATGATTTATAATCATTTGGATATATACCCAGTAATGGGATTGTTGGATCAAATGGTATTTCTATTTCTAGATCCTTGAGGAATCGCCACACTGTCTTCCACAATGGTTGAACTAATTTATATTCCCACAAACTGTAAAAACTTTCCTGTTTCCCCATGTCCTCTCCAGCATCTGTTGTCTCCTGATTTTTAATGATCGCCATTCTAACTGGAGTGAGATGGTATCTCAATGTGGTTTTGATTTGCATTTCTCTAATAACCAGTGATGATGAGCTTTTTTTTCCCATATGTTTGTTGGCTGCATAAATGTCTTCTTTTGAAAAATGTCTTCATATCCTTCACCCACTTTTTGATGGGGTTGTTTTATTCTTATATTAGCTCTTTGTCAGAGAGGTAGATTTCAAAAATTTTTTCCCATTCTGTTGGTTGCTGTTTCACTCCAATGATAGTTTCTTTTGCTTTACAGAAGGTTTTAAGTTTAGTTAGATTCCATTTGTCTCTTTTGGCTTTTGTTGCCATTGCTTTTGATGTTTTAGTCATGAAGTCCTTGCCCATGCATATGTGCTGAATGGTATTGCCTGTGTCTTCTAGGGTTTTTATGGTGTTAGGTCTTATGTTTAAATCTTTAATCCATCTGGCGTTAATTTCTGTATAAGGTATAAGGAAGGGGTCCAGTTTCAGCTTTCTGCATATGGCTAGCCAGTTTTCCCAAGACCATTTATTAAATAGGGAATCCTTTCCCCATTGCTTGTTTTTGTCGAGTTTGTCAAAGATGGTTGTAGATTTGTGGCATTGTACCCGAGGCCTCTGTTCTGTTCTACTGGTCTATATCTCTGTTTGGTACCACTACTGAGCTGTTTTCATTACTGTAGCGTTGTAGTATAGTTTGAAGTCAGGTAGTGTAATGCCTCCAGCTTTTTTTTTTCTTTTTTTGCTTAGGATTGTCTTAGCTATGTGGGCCCTTTTTTGGTACCATATGAAGTTTAAGGTGCTTATTTCCAATTCTGTGAGGAAAGTCAATGGTAGCTGGATGGGGATAGCAGTGAATCTGTAAATTACTTTGGGCAGTATGGCCATTTTCACAATACTCATTCTGCCTAACCATGAGCATGGAATGTTTTTCCATCTGTTTGTATCCTCTACATTTCCTTGAGCAGTGTTTTGTAGTTCTCCTTAAAGAGGTCTTTCACATCCCTTGTTAGTTGTATTCTTAGGTGTTTTATTATCTTTGTAGAAATTGTGAATGGGAGTTCACTCATGATTTGGCTCTCTGTTTGTTATTGGTGAATAGGAATGCTTGTGATGTTTGCACATTGATTTTGTATCCTCAGACTGCTGAAATTGCTTATTAGCTTAAGGAGATTTTGGGCTGAGACAATGCAGTCTTCTAAATATACAATCATATCGTCTGCAAATAGTGACAATTTGTCTTCCTCTTTTCCTAATTGAATACCCTTTATTTCTTTTTCATATCTGGTTGCCCTGGCCAGAACTTCCAATACAATGTTGAATAGGAGTGGTGAGAGAGGGCATCGTTGTCTCCTGCCAGTTTTCAAAGGGAATGCTTCCAGTTTTTGCCCATTCAGTATGATATTAGCTGTGGGTTTGCCATAAATAGCTCTTATTTTTGAGATACGTTATATCGATACCTAGTTTATTGAGCGTTTTTAGCATAAAGGGCTGTTGAGTTTTGTGGAAGGCCTTCTGTTCATCTGTTGAGATAATCTTGGTTTTTGTCATTGGTTCTGCTTATGTGCTGGATTACATTTATAGATTTGTGTTGAACCAGCCTTGCATCCCAGGAATGAAGCTGACTTGATCATTCATGATGGATAAGCTTTTTGATCTGCTGCATTCGGTTTGCCAGTATTTGAGGATTTTCACATCAATGTTCATCATGGATATTGGCCTGAAATTTTCTTTTTTAGTTGTGTCTCTGCCAGGTTTTGGTATCAGGAAGATATTGGTCTCATAAAATGAGTTAGGGAGGATTCCCTCTTTTTGTATTGTTTGGAATAGTTTCAGAAGGAATGGAACCAGCTCCTCTTTGTACGTCTGGTAGAATTTGGCCATGAACCCATATGGTCCTGGACTTTTTTTGGTTGATAGGCTATTAATTGCTGCCTCAACTTCAGACCTTGTTACTGGTCTATTCAGGGATTCAACTTCTTCTTGGTTTAGTCTTAGGAGGGTGTAAGTGTCCAGGAATTTATCCATTTCTTCTAGATTTAACTGGTTTATGTGCATAGAGATGTTCGTTGTAATCTCCAATGGCAGTTTGTATTTCTATGGGATCGGTGGTGATATCCCCTTTATCTTTTTTTTTTTTTTTTTTAAGAGATGGGGTTTCACCATCTTGGCCAGGCTGGTCTTGAACTCATGACCTCGTGATCTACCCATCTCAACCTCCCAAAGTGCTGGGATTACAGGTGTGAGCCACTGCGCCCAGCCCCCTTTATCATTTTTTATTGCATCTGTTGGATTCTTCTCTCTTCTTTTTTATTAGTGTGGCTAGTGGACTATTTATTTTGTTGATCATTTCAAAAAACCACCTTCTGGATTTATTGATTTGTTGAAGGTTATTTTGTGTCTCTATTCCTTCTTTTCTGCTCTGATCTTAGTTATTTATTTTCTTCTGCTAGCTTTTGAATTTGATCTTGCTCCTCTAGTTTTTTTAATCATGACATGAAGGTGTCCATGTTAAATCTTTCCTCACTTCTCTTGTGGGCATTTATTGCTATAAATTTCCCTCTAGACACTGCTTTAAATGTGTCCCAGAGATTTCGGTACATTGTATCTTTGTTCTCATTGGTTTTGAAGAATGTCTTTATTTCTACCTTCATTTCATTATTTAATGTTTGGTAAATCTTCCTCCTTCCAGTTATTTTGAGCCTGTGTGTGTCTTTGCATGTGAGATGGGTCTTCTGAATACAGCACCCGAATGGGTCATGACTCTATCCAGTTTGCCAGTCTGTGTCTTTTGATTGGGGCATTTAGCCCATTTACATTTAGGGTTAATATTGTTATGTGTGAATTTGATCCTGCCATTTTCATGCTAGCTGGTTGTTTTTCCCGTTAGTTGATGCAATTTCTTCATAGTGTTGATGGTCTTTACAATTTGGTATGTTTTTGCAGTGGCTGGTACTGGTTGTTCTTTCCACATTTAATGCTTCCTTCAGGAGCTTTGTAAGGCAGGCCTGGTGGTGACAAAATCTCTCAGCAGTTGCTAGTCTGTAAAGGACTTTATTTCTCCTTCACTTATGAAGCTTTGTTTGGCTGGATATGAAATTCTGGGTTGAAAATTCTTTTCTTTAAGGATGTTGAATATTGCCCCCTACTCTCTTCTGTCGTGTAGGGTTTCTGCTGAGAGATCTGCTGTGAGTCTGATGGGCTTCCCTTTGTGGGTAACCCTACCTTTTTTCCTGGCTGCCCTTAGCATTTTTTCCTTCATCTCAATCCTGGTGAATGTGATGATTATGTGCCTTGGAGTTGCTCTTCTCGAGGAATATCTTTGTGATGTTCCCTGCATTTTCTGAATTTGAATGTTGGCCTGCCTTGTTTGGTTGGGAAGTTCTCCTGGATAATATCCTGAAAAATGTTTTCCAACTTGGTTTCATCTCCCCGTCACTTCCAGGTACACCTGTCAAATGTAGATTTGGTCTTTTCATATAATCCTATATTTCTTAGAGGTTTTGTTCATTTCTTTTCAATTTTTTTTCCCTAATCTTGCCTTCTTGTTTTATTTCATTGAGTTGATCTTCAATCTCTGATATCCTTTTTTCTGCTCGATCAATTTGGCTATTGATACTTGTGTATGCTTCACAAAGTTCTTCTGCTGTGTTTTTCAGCTCCATCAAGTCATTTATGTCCTTCTCTATGCTGGTTTTTCTAGTTAGCATTTTGTCTACCTTTTTTCAATGTTGTTTCCTTGCATTGGGTTAGAACATAATGCTTTGGCTCGGAGAAGTTTGTTATTACCCATCTTCTGAAGCCTGCTTCTGTCAGTTCATCAAACTCATTCTCCATCCAGTTTTGTTCCCTTGCTAGTGAGGAGTTGTGATCCCTTGGAGGTGAAGTGTTCTGGTTTTTGGTGATTTCAGCCTTTTTGCACTGGTTTCTTCCCATCTTCATGGATTTATCTACCTTTGGTCTTTGAAGTTTGTGTCTTTTGGATGGGGTCTCTGAATGGATGCCCTTTCTGTTGATGTTGAAGCTATTTCTTTTTTTTTTTTTTGAGATGGAGTTTCGCTCGTTACCCAGGCTGGAGTACAATGGCGCTATCTTGGCTCACCGCAACCTTGGCCTCCTGGGTTCAGGCAATTCTCCTGCCTCAGCCTCCTGAGTAGCTGGGATTACAGGTATGCACCACCGTGCCCAGCTAATTTTTTTTGTATTTTTAGTAGAGACGGGGTTTCACCATGTTGACCGGGATGGTCTCGATCTCTTGACCTCGTGATCCACCCGCCTCGGCCTCCCAAAGTGTTGGGATTACAGGCATTAGCCACCGCGCCCAGCTGAAGCTATTTCTTTCTGTTAGTTTTCCTTCTAACAGGCCCCTCTGCTGCAGGTCTGCTGGATTTTGCTGGAGTTCCACTCCAGACCCTGATTGCCTGGGAGTCACCTGCCAGGGCTGCAGAACAGCAAAGATTGCTGCCTGTACCTTCCTCTGGTAGCTTTATCCCAGAAGGATACCTGCCTGATGTCAACCAGAGCTCTCCTGTATGAGGTGTCTCCCAGCCAGGATACTCCAGGATCAGGGAGCCACTTGAGGAGGCAGTGTGTTCCTTAGCAGAGCTCAAGTGCAGTGCTGGGAAATCCCTTCAGAGCTGCCAGGCAGGGATGTTTAAGTCTGCTGAAGCGGAACCCACACCACCCCTTTTCTCAGGTGCTCTGTCCCAGGAAGATGGGGGCTTTATAAGTCCCTGATGGGCTCTTACCTTTTTTCAGAGATACCCTGCCCAGCAAGGAGTCGTCTAGTTGACAGTTTGCCTGCAGAGGCCTTGCTGAGCTGCATGGGCTCCACCCAATTGCTGTGTAAACTTCTCGGAGACTTTGTTTACACAGGCAAGGTTAAAATTGCCTACTGGAGCCTCACCAATGGCGGACACCCCTGCCCCCACCGAGCTGAGACGTCCCAGGTCGAGCTGAAACTGCTGTGCTGCCTGTGAGAACTTCAAGCCCGTGGATCTTAGCTTGCTGGTCTTCGTGGGAGTTGGACCCGCTGAGCCAGATCACTTGATTCCCTGACTTCAGCCCTGTTTCAGGGGAATAAGCCATTTTGTCTCAATGGCATTCTAGGCCCTACTGGGGTATGAAAAAATAAATCTGCTGCGGCTAAAATGGCCACCCAGTTTTGTGCTAGAAACCCCGGGCACTGGCATTATGGGCACCGGAGGGAATCTCCTGGTCTGCAGGTTGTGAAGGCTGGGGGAATAGCGCAGTATCTGAGCCAGAGTGTCAGGAACTGTCCCTAATGGCTTCCCTTGGCTAGGAGAGGGAGTTCTCCGGCCCCTTGCACTTCCTGGGTGAGGCGACAACCCACTCTGCCTTGGCTTCCCTCCTTTTGGCTATACCCACTGTCTAACCAGTCCCAGTGAGATGAACCTGGGACCTCTGTTGGAAATGCAGAGGTTACTTGCCTTATGGATTGCTCTCGCTGGGAACTACGGACTGGAACTGTTCCTATTTGGCCATCTTGGCAGAAGTCCTCTTATTAAATTTTTATCTGCAGTGTTTTGGTTTTCCCTGCATATGTCTTGCAAGTCATATATCCAGTTATTTTCTCCATCCTATGCTATTGTAAATTTTAATTTTATTGACCAACCACCTTGGCCTCCAAAGTCCTGGAATTACAGGCATGAGCCACTGCATCTGGCCAAGTGTGCTGTGTCCATTTAAAAAAATCTCACTAGGGGCCGGGCGCAGTGGCTCACGCCTGTAATCCCAGCACTTTGGGAGGCCGAGGCAGGCAGACCGAGAGGTCAAGAGATCAAAACCACCCTCGCCAACATGGTGAAACCCCATCTCTACTAAATATACAAAAAAAAAAAATTAGCCCAGCGTGGTGATGGTGCGTGCCTGTAGTCCCAGCTACTCGGGAGGCTGAGGCAGGAGAATTGCTTGAAACCGGAAAATGGAAGTTGCAGTGATCTGGGATTGGTCAGGGCACTCTAGCCTGGCAATAGAGTGAGACTCCATCTCAAAAAAAAAAAAAATCTCACTCCAAACCCTGATTGAAGGGCAGGTTTGTAACTGAGTATCCCAGCCTGGAGATGTATTTTAAAGTTTTTCTTTCCTTTCCTTCCTAATCTTGGAATGTAGCCTTGAAACGTACTTTAAAACCCTTTGTTTCCCTTCATTTCCTGCCAGCTGCTGCTATGCACAGTGCCTGCTGATCTAATTAGGTGCTTGCTTAGACATTCAAGGGGCTAATTTTGAAACAACTAAGTCATAGAGACCTAGGTGCGAAGTTCTAGGGATTACTTCAAGTCGGTGGGTCTATAACCTGGCCACTCTTGAGATGATGCCAGCCTGCACTTCAGGGGGTAGGGGGATTGGGGAGGGTTAACATTGGGAGCAATACCTAATGTAGATAACGGGGAGATGGAGGCAGCAAACCACCATGGCATGTGTACACCTATGTAACAAACCTGCATGGTCTGCACATGTACCCCAGAACTTAAAGTATAATAATTTTTTTTTAAATCCTTACTAAGGATTAAGATGCTTTAAGAATCAATGCAAAACTAAAACTAATTTTAAAGCCAGTAGCATAATTTTGTGAGTTATGCCTGAGTATTCAAAAATCCTAACAAGTCAAAAGTATTAAAGTTGATAAATACATCTTTCCCATTAATACTTCCATAAACTTCAGAACCAAAGTTAGATATGAACAAAAGACTGGAGACACATACGATGTCAATAATATCAAGGGACTGGCCCATATAATATACTTGAAAATCTTATTAACATCAGTAAAGTGCCCCACCATAAACAAAAAACCACAATAAGAAGTTAGGGTACAAATAAAGACAGGCCAACGTAAGAGCAGACCACTGACAGAAGAGGAAAACAAAGGCAGTGATGAATTAATGTTCAAATATATTTTCATCTGAGAAGCAAATACCAGGTACATATTCTATTGTGTTTCACTTTAAACTTGTAAAATAATTAAGAAAAACTGGAAAGCTGGGTAATTCTAAACATTGTCTGGGACACCGTGACACAGAAACACTTCTGTCCATCTTACGGGAGATGAAAGGGTAATCTATACCGGAACTCCAGTTACGTACTCAATTGCCATATGACCTATGAATGCCATCGCCTGTGAATTTCTGCAGTTCTTCAAAGGCCAGAGTGAACAATAACCACAGCAATTTCAGGGTAAACAGGCTTCTACTGTGAGACGGCTTCTTTAGAGAAACTATTAATTCCCTGTACTCTTCTGCTTACTCTGTTGTTCACATACATTTTAGAATTTCTCTTCCAAATTACTTCTGGTGCTTTACTTCCTGCTTCCTTCATTTCCTTCACTGTACGTTTTTATTCCATCAGCGATTTCTTAAATTTCTCTTTTCAACCTTAAGTGGTTTTTCTGAAATTGTAAAATTTACTGTGAACGTTTCAAACATTTCCACATGTGCATGAAGTTAAAGTGAGTGTTCACTCTGACACTCCCCTCTGCTCCATCCCTTCCCTCCCTCTACACCCAAGAAGCAAATACCATATAACTGGATGAGACACATGTTTTGTGTTTACTTACAGGCATTAAGATTTCTAATTCAGCTGGGCATGGTGGCTCATGCCTGTAATCCTAGCACTTTGGGAGGCTGAGGTGGGTGGATTGCCCAAGCGCTGGAGTTCAAGACCAGCCTGGGCAACATGGTGAAACCTTGTCTCTACTAAAATACAAAAAAATTAGCATGGTGGCATGTGCCTGTAATCCCAGTTACTTGGGAGGCTGAAGCAGGATAATTGCTTGAACCTAGGAGGTGGAGGTTGCAGTGAGCCAAGATTGCACCATTGCACTCCAGCCTGGGCCACAGAGCGAGACTCCATCTCAAAAAAAAAAAATTTCGAATTCATCTTTGCATGACCAGCTTGCTCAATTAATTCACCTTCCACATTTCCTCCGTGAGATTTACTAACTGAAGTACACCAACAGTGAATGGTCATAACTAGTCCCACCCCGACAACAATTTCCCACAGATTAAGCACCATAAGAACATGGTGCCTTTTATGTAATTTGCTCATTAAATGTAACAAAGTTATAATAACTGTGAACATGAAAACATGTTTTATCTTAATCATAAACTTAGTATTTGTGGAAAGCATACAGAATTAAGTTCAAAACTTTTACTGACTTAACAGTGGGTGCTAAAACAATTTTAAGTGAATATATTGCAGCTGTTCCATTGTGTTTTTCCTGTAATAGACAGTAAGTTCCTTCCCTGCTCAAGGGCAGTACCCATAGCCCAGCCATCCATGTACCCTACTCTTCCAAGTGTGACCACAACAGTGAGTGGCCATGGCGCTGAAGGATGGGTGTCTCATGAGAGTCCTGCCTATCACAGCAGCAAGTTCATAGTAGATCCACGTACCAGACACTAAAGTGAAGACTGTACGCAAAGAACTGAAAGCTAAGAAACACCCTAGGGCGTCCCTTATCCCATGGAAACATCACTCCTGCTTTGGGACAAACGGGCCCAGGTCCGGAGGCCTGGAGAGAACACTTTGATGATAGCCAGTATGTTTCTAGAGGGATGTCTCCAGCTCTCTTGAACCAGGGCCTTGGGTACAAGTACAGCCACAGCTACAATACATGCAGCCTTCCCTGAGAGAGGATGCAGGAGGGCGGGGGTTCTCAAGAGTCAACTCTCCTTCCCAAAGGAGAGGAAACTGCACTCTGTCCTGAAAAAACAAAAACACAGAATCTTAATTCACCAAGAACTGTATTCATGATACATAATATGTGCAAAAGCACCACAGTAAAACGTACTTGCCTACTATGAAAACATGAAATACATATGCAGTGCTTTAAAGGCTGTGAGGAAAGTTCAGAATGAGGAAATGATAATTTTCTATTTTTCACACAATACATGTTTTAACCTAACACTGATTCTCTCATGTAGCTTGAAAACTAACTAAAAAGATCTCACAAAAGGAATTTCAAATTACCATATTCAGGTTGAGTGCAGTGGCTCACACCTGTAATCCCAGCATTTTGGGAGGCTGAGGCAGGTGGAGCACCTGAGGTCAGGAGTTCGAGACCAGCCTGGGCAACATGGCAAAACTCTGTCTCTACTAAAAATACAAAAAGTAGCTAGGCGTGGTGGTGCATGCCTGTAATCCTAGCGTCTCGGGAGGCTGAGGCAGGAGAAACACTTGAACCTGGGAGGCAGAGGTTGCAGTGAGCCAAGATTGCACTACTGCACTCCAGCCTGGGTGTCAGAATGAGACTCCATCTCAAAACAAAACAAATTACCATAGTCAGTGCTAGCACCAAGAGAATAAGTTCATGGTGGTTAACTATGAAATGCACATAAACCTCCACGCATATATCCTGATTCACCTGTTAAAATGTTAGGCATTTTATTTCGCAGCAAAACTTCACACAAACGTTTACAAGATCAGACAATGATTCCTCTCCATGTTGTTTTCTTGGCTTTACTGGGTTTACCATGGATTCATCTTAGCTCTGTGTTTTATTTTGCTTGTTTTAGCTCTAATTATTCCCTAGAAAAATGCTGAGGGGGACCTGAAAATACCCCTCTACACAGGATGAAAGAACCTGAGGAACACCAGAAAGAATTAGGACTCACCTGACAGGGCCAAGCAGATACAAAGTGACGACGTTGCCAGAGAAAACAAAGACAACAAATAGAACGGAATCAGGAACATGTGAGAGTGCTGAGCATTGGAAACCATATTAGGCTGGGTGTGGCGGCTCACACCTACAATCCCAACACTTTCGGAGGCCGAGGCGGGATGATCACTTGAGTCTAGCAGTTTGAGACAAGTCTGGGCAGCATAGCAAGACCCAATCTACATAAAAAAATCTGAGGCCAGGTGCAGTGACTCACACCTGTAATCCCAGCACTTCGGGAGGCCAAGGCAGGCAGATTCTTGAGGCCAGGGGTTCCAGACCAGCCTAGCCAACATGGTAAAACCCTGTCTCTACTAAAATAACAAAAATTAGCCAGGTGTAGTGGTGCATGTCTGTAGCCCAAGCTACTCAGAAACTTGAGGCAAGAGGACCATTTGAGCCCAAGAATTTGAGGTTACAGAGAGCTATGATCATGCCACTGCACTCTGGCCTGGTTGACAGAGCAAGTCGCTGTCTCTTAATAATAATAATTGAGTTTATAAATAAAAATCAAAGCCTTAAACAGTCTTATATGGTGCACATTTTAATGTGGCCATCCATACATGGGTTCTTCTCACCTTAGATATAAAGTAGAAGTGTCACATGAAGACATTCTCAGTATTCTAATTTCTTCTAAATTCAAGAATCTCATGACACAAGCCTTCAATTTCTCACAAAGAATTACTCTCCTCACGGATATCCTCCCAGAGATACCTGGATCAGAGGCAGCGTCCAAGAAGTGTTTGTTTTGGTTTTTGGTTTTTTTTTGAGACGTCGTTTCGCTGTTGTTACCCAGACTGGAGTGCAATGGCGTGATCTCGGCTCACCGCAACCTCCGCCTCCTGGGTTCAAGCAATTCTCCTGCCTCAGCCTCCGGAGTAGCTGGGATTACAGGCACACACCACCATGCCCAGCTAATTTTTTGTATTTTTTAGTAGAGACGGGGTTTCACCATGTTGACCAGGATGGTCTTGATCTCTTGACCTCGTGATCCACCTGCCTCAGCCTCCCAAAGTGCTGGGATTATAGGCGTGAGCCACCGCGCCCGGCCCCCAAGAAGTGTTTTAAGAGCTGCCCTCATGGTCCGGCTCTGACACAGGATAGCTGTGAATGTATATAAAAAACAAGGTGTCAAAACCCCTTTACCTCTCAAACATTCCCCTACCAAAAAAGAAAGAAAGCTGATCTTACAAGGAAGTCTGTAAGGATACAAATCAAGAAGATACCTGTATTGAAGGTTTTCATAAGTTTAGAGAATAAATCCCAAGGTGGGTCACATTCCAGCATGGCTCTTTATAGGACAAGTAAGTGATGATCTGGTCACAGAAAGTTTTCTCACATCAGTGACAATTATGTAGTAACTTTTCATTATGAATTCTCAGTAAGATTTTTCCTCTGGCAAAGACTGTCCTTAATAGGTATATTTGGAATGTCTTTCTCCAGCATGAGTTATCTGATTTTGATGGAATGCCTTCCACATTTCTCTTCCGTACAAATCCGTCTGCAATGAGTGAGAACTGAGTGATGGCTGAAGGGATCCTTACATTCAGTGTATTCACAGGGCTTCTCTCCAAAGTAACTGCTCATGTGTTAGTTAAGAAAGAGCTGACAAAAAAAAAAAATGAAGTTTCCTGACATTCTTTGCACTTGGAGGATTTCTTCCTCCAGTGTGGGTCCCATTATGAATGATCAAATAGGAACAGTCGGTGAAGCTGCAGTAGAGTTCTCTCATGTATGGACCCTTTGGTGCTGCAGAAGGTGTGACCTGCGTTTGAAGGCCTTCCCACACTGGATACACTTGTAGGGCATTTCCCCGGTGTGGATGACAGAGTGCTGAATGAGGTACGTGCTCCGGTGAAAGGCTTTCCCACACTGGGTACATTCATAGGGCTTCTCCCCAGTGTGAATCCGCTGGTGCTGCATGAGTTCTGAGCTGCATCTGAAGGCCTTTCCGCACTCCATGCAATCATAGGGCTTCTCTCCAGTGTGGATGATGTAGTGTTGAATTAGGTGAGCCCTATTGCTAAAGGCTTTCTCACATTCTTTGCACTCAAAGGGTTTTTCTCCAGTATGGGTCCTGTTATGGCGAATAAAAGTAGACCGGTGGGTAAAGGCCTTTCGACACTGACTGCACTCATAGGGTTTCTCTCCAGTGTGGATCGGATGGTGCTGCATGAGGTATGACCTGCGTTTGAAGGCCTTCCCACACTCAAGGCACTTGTATGGTTTCTCCCCGGTGTGGATAAGGTAGTGCCGAATGAGAGTTGAGCTCTGGCTAAAGGCTTTCCCACACGCATTGCATTCATAGGGTTTCATTCCAGTGTGAACCCTTTGATGTCGAACAAGGTACCACTTCCTGTTAAAACCTTTCCCACACTGTTTGCATTTGTAGGGGTTTGTCCCTGCATGAATCAAGGTGTCTTTCCCTGGCTGCTGTGCGTCACATTCATGGAGAACATCTGCTGATAACCACTCTTGTAATGCCCTGGAGTGCAGACTATCATTTGTCTCCAAGCCTTCACCTTCAAGGCTCGCTTTCCCCAGCTGGGTGTCTTTGTAGGGGTCTGTCTCTGGTGTTACCTGACCTTTCTGCATTTCCAAAAGCCCTTCCTGATCCCTAGATCTCCCCAACCTTGAATCACTTGAACATTCCAGAGTCAGGCTTCCCCGGAGAAAGGCCCGCTCAGATAAGACTGGTAGGTAAGTGGTTGGCTCTCTGGTCTGAACTTGTGCTTTGTCACCTGAAGGGCATTGACAAACAAAGGAGGGGACTTTTAGTGATAAAATATAGAAAAAACAAAATAACCACTTCAGTAGGAAAATAAAGATGGAAATAGTGCCTGTGATACTTGCTGCATTTTCACACCTGTAATCCAAGTTTCCAAATACTTCTTTTGGTTCTTGTGTCTTTGACACTATTAAAGGGAAAATCTGGAGGGCAGACTGGACCAAGGGACAGAGGATTCACAGTAGACATTCCTCTTCACAGTTCAGAGTAAGGAAGAGATAATAAATTTTGATGACATTGTCTGAAGAGCATTTGCTTCAAGAGTTGAAGACTTACATCCATCTGACAAGGGATTATAACCAGAATATATAAGGCGCATAAACAATGCTATAGGAAAAAAAAAAATCTAAGAATCTGATTTTAACATGTGCAAAAGATACTAACAGACATTTCTCAAAAGAATACATCCAAATGGAAAACAGGTACAGGAAAAATTGCTCAACATAATTGATCATCAAAGAAATGCAAATCAAATGAGATCTCTACAATGAGATATCATCTCATCCCTGTTAAAATGGCTTTTATCCAAAAGACAGGCAATGGTGGCAAGGATGTGGAGAAAAGTGAACCTTTATATGCTATTGGTGGGAATTTAAATTAGTAAACTACCATAGAGAACAGTTTGGAAGTTCCTCAAAAAACTAAAATTAGAGCCACCATATGATCCGGCAATCCCAATATAGATATACGCTCAAAAGAAAAAAAATACTAGTATATCAAAGAGAGATCTGCATTCACATGTTTATTGCAGTACTATGCACAATAGCCAGGATTTGGAAACAATTTAAGGGTCCATTAACGAATGAATGAATAAAGAAAATGCCGTGTATACACAATGGGTACTATTTGGCCATAAAAAAGGAGATACTATCATTTGCAACAACACGGATGGGCCTAGAAATCATTATGTTAAGTGAAACAGGCCAGGCACAGAAAGACAAACTTCACATGTTCTCACTCATTTGTCGGAGCTAAAAATAAAAACAACTGAACTCATGGAGACAGGGAGTAGAAAGATGGTTACCTGAAACTGGGAAAGGCAGCAGGGAGGAAGTGAGGATGGTTAATGGGTACCAAAATAAGAATTAATAAGACCTAGTGATTGATAGCACAACAGGGTGGCTACAGTCACTAATAATTTACTGTTTACTTTAAAATAATCAAGGATACAATTTGATTGTATGTAACACAAAGAAACGATAAATGCTTGAGGTGACGGATACTTCCTTCACCTTGATGTGATTATTATGCATTGTATGGCTGTATCAAAATATGCACCCCATAAATGTGTACACCTACGTATCCACGTAAGTTAAAAATTAAGGCAGGCACAGTGGCTCACGCCTGTAATCCCAGCATTTTGGGAGGCTGAGGTGGGCGGATCACCTGAGGTCAGAAGTTTGAGACCAGACTGACCAACATGGAGAAACCCTGTCTCTACTAAAAATACAAAAATTAGCCAGGTGTTGTGGCGCATTCCTGTAATCCCAGCTACTTGGGAGTCTGAGGCAGGAGAATTGCTTAAACCCAAGAGGTGGAGATTGCGGTGAGCCAAGATCGTGCCATTGCACTCCAGTCTAAGCTACAAGAGTGAAACTCTCTCTCAAAAAAAAAAAAAAAAAAGAACTGAAGCCCCTTGGTGCTCTGAGAGTTTAGGCAAGTGGCACCTAACAAGACTGGAAGGAAAAAAAAGATGATGGAAGGCTTTCTGGAGGAGGTATCCCGTAAGCTGAGTCCTAAAAGAGAAGCCACAGTCATTGCCAGAGAGAGGAAGTGGGCAAGGGGTTGAAAGTGCGGAAGTAAAAATGGGCACATTCACCCTTTGGGAACAAGATGCCTGGTGAAACCAACATAAAAGGGTGATTAGAGCTGGAGGAATGAAGAACCCAACACAAAAGGGATAGAAGGACACCCAGGAACAAATGGTACAGAAGGCCAAGCATGGTAAGTTCTGACAAGTTTCTGCTGCGTTAGGAGGCACAGTGCATGGCGGACAAGAGGGTCCGGAGACAGGAAGGCTCCGTTCAAATCCTGCCTCTGTCAACTGGGTTGATATTGGAGGATGACTTTCTCTACCAGGTCTCAAATTCCTCAACTAAGAGACTAGAAGGTTCAATGATCAGGTTGTCATGAGGTTAAATGAGACGTTATCCTCATCATTCTCATTGCTGCACTGGGCATTCAGGGTAATGGCAGTGACACGAACAAGAACAACTTCAGTGCTGCGATCTGAGGAAAGGAGCAGCTGTGCTTCATAAGGTGGCCAACATCACATGCTTAGAAGACATGGGTGGAGCCGCAGTCTCATACCTGGCTGGTGGGGTGGGATAGGAAATGGTATGGCTACTCTGGATGGCTACTCTGGATATTTTGGGGTCTGACCTTTCTCGACTCCACCAGTTGTCTCCTGGGTGTATATGCAACAGAAATTAGTGTTTATATCCACTAAATATTATGAAAAATAATATAGCAGCATTTTTCATAATCTCCAAACAATGTAAACAATACAAATGTCAACCAACAGGAGAGTGAAGAAATAGATCCTGATGTTTTCACACAATGTTATGGTACACAGCATACAGGATGAACTCAACTCATGGACAGGATGGTGAAAAGCAGCAGCACACAAAAGAGAAAATGCTTTGGGGCTCCAATTATGCCCATTCATTTAATGTAACCAATTAAAAACTAAGCCCTAGGGAGAGAGTCTAAACAGTAGCTACCACTGCAGGAGGAGCTATTGACAAAGATAGGGTGACAGGAATGGCCAAGGTACTGGAAATACTGTCAATCTTGACCTAGGTGAAGAATTTTTCAATTTGTAGAAATGCAAAAATTAAAGCTGAGCTCTTCAGATTTGTATATATTATTGTACACATAAGAATTTTTTTTTAATTTGGGAAATTTTAAACAAAGTCAAGTGTAAACATCTCTTTCAAACAGACAACTCCAAGAAGCTTGGTTTTATAAGTGGGATCAACACAAGTTATAGGATATTGTAGGTGAAAAAATGTTTTGTCTGTTTTCCCTAAGTGTAAGCAGTAGTACACTTTTTTGTTGTTTAAACTTATATTGACTTTCTGCTTTTGTATTGAGCACACTTTTTATGTTGAATATAGAGAAGTTGAAGGGACAGACAAAACAGAGATTTTGTTTAAAATCAAGTTCCCTGAGAGCAGCAGGTATGATGCAAGCACTGGTAAAGACACTGGCCTTGGCTAGAGGTAAGATCTGCATAATGGACAAGAAGAGCCAGCTATGAGACTGCACATGAATCTTTAAGAACATTAAATAATTATTCTGTTTTTAAAATGAAGTAAATTATATACTGAGACATCAGCTGCTGGGGAAACAGTGAAAATCTGAAACACATCTGAGTGGCTCCAAGAGCCGGTGCAGGAACAAGAGCTCCCCAGAAGCATGGGGCAGATGTCGGGAGATTCATTAGCAGCGTCTGGTATGGCGCAGGCAAAAGATGACGAGAGGATGGCCTAGGGTGTTGTTGAAGGAGCCATTGAAAGCGGTGGAGGTGATGGACTCAGGAGATATGGATCATTTAAAATGAGCAGGACTGTGGACCAATGGAGGCTGGGTTTGATGAAGCTAGGAGGAATCCAGGAGCTATGTGGCATTTCCAGCTTTCTAAGCTGCTTAGATGGCAAGGCATTCTCTGAACTGAGTGTCTTTTTAGGCATTAGGAGCTAGAGGTGCCTCTGAGACACAAGTGGAAATGTGGTATTGAGGGCCTGAGTAGGGAGGTATTTTTAACACACAGGGTTGCAGATGGGGCTGGCTGAGAAGCCTGAGAGGAGAGCCCCTGACTCAGTGGTGATACCAATCTATGAGGCAGACAGCTCCAGCTACACTCATCAGCACAGATGTAGGGCAGAGAAGGCCAAATGTCACTTGGCGTTTTTTAGGGCAAGAAGAGCAGGAAGATATGGGGCAAAGGGCTGCTTCTGAGTGTCTGATGGTCAAACTGGGGGATGGATGAGTGGATGGAGAAGGTGGCATTCATAGCATAATGCAGATAGTAATATCAAGAGGAACAAAGTCCCCTTTCTCTGAGTCCAGAAAGAAATGTGTGATACGGCCAGGCGCGGTGGCTCACGCCTGTAATCCCAGCACTTTGGGAGGCTGAGGCGGGTGGATCACGAGGTCAAGAGATCGAGACCATCCTGGTCAAAATGGTGAAACCCCGTCTCTACTAAACATAGAAAAAATTAGCTGGGCACGGTGGCGCGTGCCTGTAACCCCAGCTACTCGGGAGGCTGAGGCAGGAGAATTGCTTGAACCCAGGAGGCGGAGGTTGCCGTGAGCTGAGATCGCGCCATTGCACTCCAGCCTGGGTAACAAGAGCGAAATTCCGTCTCAAAAAAAAAAAAAATATGTGATACTACTTTTTTTAAGGCCAGGTGCGGTTGCTCACACCTGTAATCCCAGCATTTTGGGAGGCCGAGGCGGGCGGATCACCTGAGGTTGGAAGTTTGAGACCAGCCTGACCAACGTGGAGAAACCCCATCTCCACTAAAAATACAAAAAGTGTAGCTGGAGTCATCTGCCTCATGGATTGGTCTCAGCACTGGGTCATGGGCTCTCCTCTCGTGCTTCTTAGCCAGCCCCATCTGCAACCCTGTGTGTTCCAAATAGCTCCCGACCCATTCCCTCAATCCCACATTTCCACTTAAGTGTCTCACTACTTTTATTTATTGTCATTAAAACTATACATGGATAACCCTAACAGCTGACATTTGCCGATCCTATGGGCCAGGAACCAAACTCAGCAGTGTCATGCATTATGTCTACATCCTCTAACAACTCAATGACACAGAAATTATATCACCCTGATTTTTTTGAGTAGAGGAGCCTGAGGTGTTAAACCAGACCCACTAACTCTTCTCCCTGGGCACATAGCCAAATCACATTTGTCAGTCCTGAGGATACAGGTGTGGCCAAATGCCTAGTTCCTGTCAAGACTCTGTGGTTGTAAAGTATGTGGACAACTGGGTGTGCCTTCCCCCTTGTTCGCCTTCTACCCGCTGAATTGAGCCAGAACCGTAAAGATTCCTGTTCACAGTGCAAGGTACCTGTGTCAATGAGCAGCTGTGTGGCTCAGTGCTCACCTGGGGAGGTACACCATGCCCCAATGTGAGTCGGAAACAGCCAGGCCCCGGAGAGGCCTCAGTGAGCAGTTTCACACAGAAATTCAGAGGCGGTGCTGCCCGCACACTCTGAAGACTGCCATGACTACCGGACCAGCTGGGGGCTGCTTACCTACACAGGTGGGGTGTGAACGGCCTCTCTTCACTGTCCCCAGCTCCTGCCCATGCTCTAGCAGGTGGACCAGCTCTGGTTTGGGAACCCAATACCCTGTTGATAGCAAAAGAAATAGAACAGTGGTGATTTAATGAGAAAATGAAATCTCTCCATCCTGCCTAGGACTTTATGACAGGGGCCAGAACATAAATGAGGCTGCTCCAAAGTAAGCAAAATGCTGATGTGAGACCTGAAAATCAAGGGCATTGTTCTGAGTGAACTGTGTTCCCCGCAAGCCATATGTTGAAGCCCTAACACCCAACGTGGCTGTATATGGAGACCTGATCTTTAAAAGGTGATTAAGATTAAAGGAGGTCATAAGGGTGGAGCCTTGATCTGATAGGATTATGGCCTTATAAGAACAGGAGGAGAGGGAGAGACATCGCTCCTCCATGTGAGAACACAGCAAGGCAGCCATCTGCAAGCCAGGAAGAGAGGTCTCAATAGGAATCAAACTTGCCAGCACCTTGATCTTAGACTTCCTAGCCTCCAGAAGTGTAAGAAAATCAAACTCTGGTTGTTTAAACCACCCAATCCATGACATTTTATTATGGCAGCCAAGTAGATCAAGACAGGCACAAATCCCATTATTGGGCTACAGCTGCCGTAGAGGGTAGTGCTGTCTACAGACACCCACTGCCCACGACCTCCATCTACAGAAGCAACATTGTTAAGGCACACACCACTCTGACAGCCATAGGACACTGCAACGGTGAGCCCCTTCCTCCAGAAAGCATTTTCTTTCTTTTTTGTTTTCTTGTTTTGTTTTGTTTTTGAGACAGGATCTCACTCTGTTGCCCAGGCTGCAGTACAGTGCTTGGCTCACTGCAGCCTCTGCCTCCCACGTTCAAGGGAATCTCGTGCCTCAGCCAGCTGAATAGCAGGGATTACAGGCATGTAAAACCACACCCAACTAATTTTTGTATTTTTAGTAGAGACTGGGTTTCACCATGTTGGTCAGGCTGGTCTCGAGCACCTGGCCTCCAGTGATCCTCCTGCCTCACTCAGCCTCCCAAAGTGCTGGGATTATAGGTGTGCGCCACTGCACCCGGCCCCAGAAGGCATTTTCTAACAATGTAAATCGTTGCTTCTCAAACACCTCATGCTCAGAACCACCTGGGGATGCCTGATTCCAACCTCAAACCAAATGAAACAAAATTTCTTTGTGTAAGACCTGGACATCAGTACTTCTAAAATGTACCGAAGATTTTGGTGCCCAGATGGGGTTGAAAACCACTGGCTGAGCCTAGGCATGGTGACTCTTGCTGTAATCACAGCACTTTAGGAGGCCTAGGCAGGAGGATCACTTGAGGCTGGAAGTTTGAGAACAGCCTGGCCAATATGATGAAACCCTGTCTCTGCCAAAAATACAAAAAAAATTAGCCGGGTGTGGTGGTGTGCACCTGTGGTCCTGGCTCCTCAAAGGGCAGAGGTGGAAGGATTGCTTGAGCCTAGGAGGCAGAGGTTGCAGTGAGCTGAGATCATGCCACTGCACTCCAGCCTGAGTGACAGAACAAGACTCTATCTCAAAAAAATAAAAAAAGGAAAAGAAAAACCACTGGTTGAAATAAATTGGTAAATCAAGAGTCTTCATTAGACAAGTGACCAAAGCTGGATTCTCATTGTGGAAAGAAGCATTTATTCCAGGGTGGAAGGAGGGATTGAACATGGGGGCCTGCTGCCCCAGTCAAAGCTGCAGCACCCAGCATCCCTGTGAGGAGCCAGCCTAAGGACACAATACAGAAGCCTGAACCAAGAAGGAGGAACAAGGAACTCTGACATTCTTGATGGCATCATGGGCTTCAGCACAGAACAAGCCTGGAGCCAACCACACCTCAGGCTTCTCATTTGGTGAGTTAGTGAATCTCCCTCCAGGTGAAGCCAGTTTGATCTGGTCTTCTGTTATATGCAGCCAAATGCTTTCCACTAGATGTGGTGAGTAAAAGATAGGAGGATTCTGTATGGAAGAGCCATGACTGAGGTACAAGGACCTACAGAAATACCAGCTGGCAGATTCTGATCCCTAGCCCAGGATTCCTTTAGACGTGTCTCAGTAAGGTCCACCAGTGTGTGCTCCATGCCTGGCTTTGAGCTCTGGGACAGTGCTGTGGGAAAGGTGAATCAGATGATACTCTGGCTCTGCCGATAGCTGAGCTCCCTGTCACTTTTCACACACTGGCTCCTCCACCTGGAACACCCTTCCTTTCCTTTACTTCCTTCTATCCAGCTAACTCCTACTCAGCTTTCAGGTCTCAGCTCCACCGTCCCTTCCTAAGATGCTCTCTTTGGAGGACCCACATGAGGTGATGACTCCCTGGTTATTTATTCCTAGTTTCCCCTCATTTTTCTTTCTAGAACTCATTTCAGTTGTCATCTGTGGATTGATGTCTACCTTCCCAACTGAACTCAGAGTGTGCCATCATTTCCAATAACTTCTTTATCCTGATCCATTTTTTCGTAAATATTTGTATTCTAAAAACGGAACCCTGTTTTCCTCTGGTAGATGAGAAGGTCAGTTTCACTTCCTACACCTAGAAGTCTGCAATCACAACAAAATAAACAAAATTTTTAAAATGCCACTAAGTCCCAGCAAGCCCATGTCGCTTCCTCAGGGCTGAACCGGAGGCTGCCTCCGTTGAAAAAAGGAAGGAACTGCACTGGGCGGGGGGTGAAAGGAAAATGAAAGACTCAGCGGTGATCTGAGACTTTCTGACAATTCGCATGCTGGACAGAGACAGTAAAAGGAATGACTTTATCAGGGTATCAACCCATGCCATTTGAGGACATTCCTGTGCACCCCCTAAAAACACCTCCCGGATCAACAGAGCATGGATGTCCAGCATCAGAAAACAAGTAAAGATGATGCCTTTTTATGGAGATTGTATTGCTTAGGAAGACGTCCAACAGACACGGAGGACAGATGTCTTCTGGGGGGGCTGCCTGACTTGCCCCCTTCTCTGAGAATAGCCCATCACCCATGGCCCCTGCTAACAGGGCTGTGGCCACAGCTGACCCCACCAGGATGGCCAATCAGTTTCCTTCTTGTGGAATCTGGAATAAGGACCTCAGAATGCCCTGAGCACTGGAGTGAGGGTTTCTGTTAAAAGGACGTTTCCTACCCCAGCAATCCCTGATGCAAACAAAGGGAAACCAGTCAGGAAGAGGTGGGACCAGAAAACTGCAGGGTCTGTGAAGGGAAAGGTAGACTGTTGCAGTGACCTTTTTGCCTGACCAATAATCAAGAAGAAGGGTAGGGTCCTCTTCAGGGATGAGAGGCAAGCCATTACCTAGTGAAACCAGGAGCCCACAGGTCTCCAGCATCACCTCTTGGTACAGGGTCCTCTGGGCCAGGTCCAGCTGTCTCCACTCCTCCTGGGTAAAGGTCACAGCCACATCCTTGAAGGTCACCAACATCTGGAAAGTCAAACAGAAGTACTGCTATTGGACAGGATCAGAACCTGTCAATCAGTCTTTAGTCAAGGTGCAGAGAGATCCAGGCCTGAATCAACAAGATCGCTTTAGGGCTGACTTCTGTGTAGGACTCAGAGGGGAGGCAGATACTACCTTCTGATATAGTGAAATAGTGCCTGAGAGGAGAAAAGCCTTTCACGGGGAAGCCGGTGAAGATGACAAAGACAATGGCAGTCCCACAAGGACTGCAGAAGGCAGATAGTAAGTACCCTGGCATATTAAAAGAATGGAGGAAAATGGCCGATACTAATTCCCATGATGACAGCAACAGCAGCAGCTGAGTCCTCTGGTCCTCACTGTGCGCTTTCCAGGCTAAGGCTTCATGTGCGGTGGTAAAGCAAATAAAGGCATGATTTAAATCAGGCCTCCTGAATCACACTTGCCAGCTAGGTGACCATGACAGTGTCACATGATCTCCCTAAAGCTCAATTTCCAAATCAACACAATAATTATTCCTAAACAGAGAAGGTTGACTTAGACAACCAGTGGAGTGCCCAGCACATTTTAAGTGCGTCATGTGTTTGGCAACTTTATGAATCTGACAGGCCGAGAGGTAAATGTCCTTATCATTTCCATTTTACAGTCAGCAACTTCTAAAGCTCGGGGAGCTTTAGAAGTCATGCACAGCCTCACATTTAAGAACCAAAAGCAGCATTTGAGCACCAGTAAAAACACCTCACCAAGCTGCCAGAGAGCAAGCAGGTGGGAGTGAGGGATGCTTTAGCTAGAGCTAGCACTGCAGGATGGATGTGGAGGGGCAGCCCTGCAGAGACCTGAGAACAGTGTCCCAAGGGAAGTGCAAGGGCAAAGGCTGAACACTGGGAAAGAGCTTGGCAAGCTCAAGACTCCCTGGATGAATGCAGTGAGCAACAGGAGAATGGAAGAGGGGAAGAAGATACGGTCAAAAGGGCAGACCAAGCAGAGCCTTGTAGACCGTGCTGGAGGGAGGGGTGGATTTACTGGAGATGTGATGGGAGCCCCTGAAAGAGAGGCCTATTCAGTCTTCAACCATTTACTGAGTACAATAAATGTACTTAAGCCTGGCTGTTTTGGGTCTTGGGAGCAACAGGCAATCACATTCCAGGGTTGGGAACCATCCTAAACAGGCGACTAAATAAATGAGTAAAGCAATGTCAGATGACCTTACAGATTCAGATGACAGGAAAACAGAGCGAGGAGGCAAAAGAGATTCTGGTCAACTTTAAACGATGCAAGAGACCAGGGCTCTTCACGCAGCAGGCACCGGAGGGACTCAGAAATAAAGCGAGGGAGGGAGATGTGGATGAGAAATTAACGACTACGACGGGAACTAACTAATCAGTGCTATCATTAAAGTAATGAGGGTGACTCTAGAGATTAACCCTGGCCTCATGTGTTACATCCAAAGGGACACTGCATTCTGCATGCCATCGCCACTGCACATTTTGATGGACTCGTTTTTCACCTGGAACTAAATGTCTTACACAGGAAAATATACTGTTAGTTGCGACCCAGCCTCACTTGCCCTAAACTGAGAGACAAATTCTTCAGCCTGCCTTTTCTCCCCAGGCACAGCAACAACTGCAAAAACGCTCCTCCCATCTCTTTCAGACGCTGCCTGCCCTTCGCTTTTTAGAGACAGGAGGCCAGAGGATCAGACTCCCTGCTGGGGTTGAGTCTCTAAACCGAGGTCCAGGAAGCATCTCCGGAAACAGCATCCTGAGCAACGCCCCCAGACCGGGCTGTCCACTGGGACGGACACACACACATCATCCAGAGAGTCGTGCAAGTTCCCTCAACCCAGGGCGAAAAGAGTAATTATGTCTACTTTCCGTGCGCAAAAATTAAGGCCGAGGACAGTAACGGGACTTGTTCAAGGTCGCAGGCCCAGGAAGGACAGCGCTGGAAGCCACAAGAAAGACCGCGGTCGCTCCGCTCACCTGTGAGGGGGTCCGGGGCCCTAAAAGCCCTATTTCACACCCTCCACCCCAACGCCGCGCCCCAGAAACGGGGACGCTCCCCATCCCACCCCAGGACTGGATTCCGGACCCGGGCCCGCGCGATTCCCTTCTAGGCCTCCAAGACTTCGCAGACAATGGTAGGGACTGCACCGCGAAGGACCCGACACGCCGTCCCCCCGCTCCCTGGGCCTGGGCCGCTGAGGCCGAGTGGCAAGGGGGCCCGGTCTGCTCACCTGCACTGCGTCCTTCCCCTCCGCCATCGACCGATGGGACGATGGGGCCGCGTGGGACGGCTCCCACCGCCAGGTCCTACAGCGGTGCGGAGCTGAGCCCCCGTCTCACCATCCAGGCCAGCACAGCTCTAGGGATGCGGACCAATGCGCCCCACTACAAACTTCCACACCGGGGCCGGAAGTCCCGCCCCTGCGTCGCGGCCACCTGCCACGCCTTTTCCCGTGCCGACATTGATCCGGCGCACGCGTGGCCCCAATGCCTTCTGGATAATGTAGTTTTGTCCCGCGACGGGCCAGGATTGGCTCTTTTTTTATTATGCACACCATGATTCTGTATATCTCAGATGATCTTAGGGGAGCAAGTGTACACACTGGATTGTAAATTTTAAAAACTTCCTATTATTCGGATGCCTCAACGTCCATACAAGCAGGCTGTGAGCACTCGCCCAGACGTGCAGGTGCACGAGTTTGATAAAGGGGGCCCTGCCGCGAGGTCCCCTGCTTGCCTCCTCTGAGTGACCCAGTGACATTCCCATGTACCAGTAAAATCTTACGCCTGGTTATTCCATCCTCCTCCATCCTGACCCCAGTACAGGCACCATTCCTGAGACTGCAGTCGATCTGGATCCCGGCTTCCTGCGTGGAGCCACTCCCGGGACTGGTTCACGGGGTTCCCTCTGCGAGGACTGGTGTTCCTAGGGCTCAGGAGAGTCTCCACGGACCGTGAGACCCCACCCGCTTCCCGAGTCCAGCTTCTTGACACCATAGCGAGAAAGAATTCAGGAAGGAGTCAAAATGAAGCCAAAGGCAAGAAGCTTTTGTTGGGGAAAGAAAGTACACATTTTTGAGAAGAGTGTGCTTCTCCCAAGAGAAGCGAGAAGTGCGGACCTAACGCTGGAGAGCGGGTCAGGCACAATGGACTTGGAGTTTCTAATTTTATAGCTCTTCTAATTAGGAGGTGGAATAATCATGAGGTTTTCTGGGAAAAGGTAGAAATTTCTCAGAATTGGGGTGCTAGCCATTTGTATACTGTGGGCATGCTTGAATCTGCCTGGCACTGGTGGGTGTGTGATTTAATGTAGTAATGAGTGTATAATTAGGTCTAGGGTAGGAAATGGGTCAAATCTAGCGTCTTGGAGTAGTCTAGCCTCCGTCCTGTTTGTTACGGTCTCATCAGCCCAGTCTTCTCGTTGGTGTAGCTAATTTATGAGCTCGATGTTTCCCCCGTCTCCTGCGACCACGCCGCATTCCTATTTTGTGGGTGTTTCTTTAATTAGAGAGTGGAATAATTAGGTGTTCGGGAAAACAAGGGAAATTCAGGGACCCACCTGGTTATCGCGCCCTTTCTCTCTTGTTTGGCTTTGCCCAGAAGAGTGACGGACATGTCATCCTGACTGGGATTTTGGCCATTCTCTCTCTCATTTTGGGTTTTCTGTTATCCTATGGTTTCTTTGTCTAGTTCTTGTTTTTAGTTATAGTTTGAGTTTTTCCATCCTCCTGCAACCACCCAGTGCTATTCCTGTATCACTATGAGTATCAACATCCTTTAATCTTACAGGCTTCTTGAAGTATAATTCCCAAGGCCATGTTGCAGAGGTCCTTAGAGAACCAATAAGGCAAAGGGAAACAAACATGTTACAAATTTTGTTAACAGGAGTAAACCTTACTCGATTGTTAAAGGCTGTAGCTAGCTCAACAGAAGTTTCCTTGACTCTGAAAAACAAAACAAGGATCAGTCAAAAAGATTATTTCAGTTTTTCTATTGGTTCAGTCTATTCTGTTAACTCTTGTTCTGCTTGATATTTATAAACATTTTAGTTTTTCATGAGTCCTGTATGTTTTTCTGTTATCGGAAACCTGCGCTTGAGAATACCTGTTAAAAGTCCTACAGCTAATTATGAACCATATTTGAAGAGACAGCAGTTGTCTGTAAATGACAAAATGTGCAGAGTGGTTAGTCAAAAATATGATTGACAAAAGAAGTTAGTTATCTCTGTGGTTTGCAATAACTTAACAACCTTAATCGTGATTCATAGCAAATACTTAGACAATAGAATTTTCAAAATCTCATGCAGTTTTGGAACATATATGAATGATGTTTACTGAAATATAACGTGAAGAAGATTAGACATCATTTTGGCAATCCCATGTATCTAAACATGTCAAATAATACCTCTCTTCCGGATGCCCCAGGGGCCCTCTGTAGCATCCAAAAGCTAGGTGTCAGGACAGACAATAGATTTGTGGAAACCTATTAAACATGTTAACAGGTTTAAAATATTTGATGTTGGCCGGGCGCGGTGGCTCACACCTGTAATCCCAGCACTTTGGGAGGCCAAGGCAGGTGGATCACAAGGTCAAGAGATTAAGACCATCCTGGTCAACATGGTGAAACCCCGTCTCTACTAAAAATACAAAAATTAGCTGGGCATGGTGGTGCGCGCCTGTAGTCCCAGCTACTCGGGAGGCTGAGGCAGGAGAATTGCTTGAACCCAGAAGGCCGAGGTTGCAGTGAGCCGAGATCGTGTCATTGCACTCCAGTCTGAGTAACAAGAGGGAAACTCCATCTCAAAAAAATAAATAAATAAAATAAAATAAAATATTTGATGTTATGTAATAGAATTCCAGATTACTTATAAGTTATTTATTTTGCCAAAATGATGACTCAAAAATCTGAAAAAGCAAAAACCTTTCATTAGCCTCTACTATTACATTAAAATCATGTTCAAGAGGGAGAAAGCCAGATTTCATCCTTGCATTGGTCTACTATTAATGTTAACTCCAATTTTTAATGAAACCTTATCGGCAAATCTATCCAATCTTAATCAGTTTGACAATGAGGTGAGATTTTCCCAAACTTTTTATAACCCTTTACAGATTTTGCTAAAGAGTAGATTAGTGCATTAAGCATTCTTTGTGATCGGGTGTGGTGGCTCACACCTGTAATCCCAGCACTTTGGAGGCTGAGGTGGGTGGATCACAAGGTTAAGAGATCGAGACCATCCTGGCCAATATGGTGAAACCCCGACTCTACTAAAAATACAAAAATAAGCTGGGCGTGGTGGTGCGCGCCTGTAATCTCAGCTACTCAGGAGGCTGAGGCAGGAGAGTTGCTTGAACCCAGAAGGTGGAGGTTGCAGTGGGCCAAGATGACCCCACTGCATTCCAACCTGGAAACAGAGTGAGACTCTGTCAAAAAAAAAAAAAAAAGTTATTTTTATTTCAATGCTCAATTTACAGGAAACCATATAATAACCCTTTTGAATTTAGTCAATATGTTCACATAGTTTCCTTTGCAAGATTAATTCTTAGAATTTTCTCACAATTTGCTTAAACCTTCAGCTATATTTTACCTACTTTAAGACAATCCTTTATCCCTAGGCAAAATGTACATTTCCATGCCTTCTTATAACTTTTTTATGAAAAACACATGTAAATCTATTTCAGTAGTTTGAATTACATATCATAATGGTAACTCTTAGCAATTTTTTTTTTCAGACACAATTGCGCTCTGTCACCCAGGCTGGAGTGCAGTGGCATGATCTCAGCTCACTACAACCTCCGCCTCCTAGCTTCAAGCAATTCTCCTTCCTCAGCCTCCCCAGTAGGTGAGACTACAGGCACGTGCTACCACGCCCAGCTAATTTTGTGTATTTTTAGTAGAGATGGGTTTTCATTACATTAGCCAGGATGGTCTCAAACTCCTGACCTCATGATACACCCTCCTTGAACTCCCAAAATTCTGGGACCACAGGCATGAAACACCATGCCCTGCCCTACCACTTAACAATTTTTAACTTTAATGTAAAACTTGTTAAGTTGTTTAAATTATGTGCTAGGTGCACATAAAGTTTAACTCCTTCCAGAATAAGTTAGGGGCGTGGTTACTTCCATATGTTCTCAGACCTTACCCATCATGAAGAAGTTGAACAGTTCTTAAAGGCCAAAGCAGCAGTTTACAACCTTAAAACATTTAGCAAACCTAGTATCTGACCAGCATAATTTAGACCACATATTTACATTTTGAATATGTTTGTATTTTAGCAATAAGCCCTAAGACTGTTTTATTTTTAAAGATTCAAGTCACATGAACTAAGAGGCATTCACCACCATGCCCAGCTGATTTTTGCATTTTTAGTAGAGATGGGGTTTCACCATGTTGGCCAGGATGGTCTCAATCTCCTGACCTCGTAATACACCTGCCTTGGCCTCCCAAAGTGCTTGGATTACAGTCATGAGCCACTGCACCTGGCCAGTTTCTTTTAAAATAAATTTTATCTTAAGAGATTCTACTCGTGAAAAAAAAGAAAATAAATAAAATAAAATAAATTTTATCTAAGTGCTTATAGGCCAATTGGAGCTCTTTTTTATAGATATTACACACATAACACATATATGACTGCACAGGCAGATAGAAGAAGATCTAGCAGCTCAGGGTGGAGCCCTTTAAGTATAAGGCTAGGGGCCTGGCACTGTGGCTCAAACCTGTAGTCTCAGCACTTGGGGAGGCTGAGGCAGGTGGATCACCTGGGATCAGAAGTTTGAGACCAGCCTGGCCAACATGGTGAAACCTTGTCTCTACTAAAAATACAAAAAATTAGCTGGGCATGGTGGTGTGTGCCTGTAATCCCAGCTACTCAGGAGGCTGAGGCAGGAGAATTGCTTGGACCCAGGAGGTAGAGGTTGTAGTGAGCCCAGATCGCGCCATTGCACTCCAGCCTGGGCAACAAGAGCAAAACTCTGCCTCAAAGGGAAAAAAAAAAAGAATAAGATTCTTTCTGGGGCCTAATAAACAGGCCCAGCTTGAAGGCAAAAACCATTTTTGTGAGGGATTTATCCATCTCTAATTCTTGGGGTTCCATGAGGGAAACAGAGATTTCTCCCAAAATGGACTCTGTGGCACCTTGTCTGTTATTCCAAGGAGTCCCAGGCCATCAGAAGCCACCCTAGAGCCTTTCATGCATGCACAAAGATTGTCAAGACAGTGGAGAAAGGTAGTTCAGTTGACTGAGATAAAAATCTTTTCCAGAAAAACAAGATCTAAGAAGAGAAAAACAAAAAGGCATTTCAAGTACACCTATAGCTTGGATATCCACTTTTAATTAAGCTGAATGCTCTTTCAGAAAATGATTTTTCACTAATTAAAACTTTACAGAGAATATAAACCATGATCCTTCTCTTTTTTTTTTACTGGTTTGCATCACTCTCTGTTCACAATCATGTTCAGGTTCTCCAGTTTCCTTTTGGAGAAAGTGGCTGCGTTCAGCCAAGGACAGGTTTTTAACTGGACTGTAGATCCCTCCAACAGCAAAGCCTGATATTTGAGGAGGTGATTGTCTGTTAGCCAGAGACTTCCCTTAAAGGAAAGCAGTCCTGCTATATTATGTGGGTTGTAAACAGTTATTTCCCATGATTGACTTGGTGGTCTCTGGCACGAGCAAAGCCACCACTGCAACTGCTCAGAGGCAGACTGGCCATCCTTTAACCACCAAGTGAAGTTCCTTGCTTAGGTAACCCACTGACTGTTGAGCTGGACCTCGAACCTTTGTTAAAATTCCCCGGGCTGTTTCCTTTCTTTCTGATACATAGAGGTTAGATGTCTTCCCTATGAGAAGACTGAGGGCTGGTGTTTTAAGTAAGCCTTGTTTCAGCTGGTTAAAGGCTTTCGAGTTTTAGGTTCCCAAGTTAGGGACTGTTAGCTGTTTCAGCTTCTTTTATGAGGCAGTATAAAGGCTGAGGTATTCCACCCTATCCAGGTGCCCACTGTCTGCAAAATTCATTAATGCCTAAGAATCCCTTTAACTGTTCAAGGAAATGGGCTTAATCTTTTTCTTACGTGGTGCTCTAGTGCCTTCTGATAAGAATAGACCTAGGTATTTTACTGAAGTCTGACAGAGCTGAGCTTTAGATTTTGAGATCCCACATCCCCTTTCAGCTAAGAAATTGAAGAGAGTCTCAGTGCCTTTCTGATACTTCCTTGGTTGGAGCACAGAGGAGAGTGTCATTTACATACTTCAAAGTTTAAACTTGAGGGTTTTGCATAATGGCTGCAGGATTTCCATCTGGTTTTTTATTAAACATGGACAGTTCTAGAGTAATTAAGAGGTTTGGTTTTGAGTTTTTGCAAACCTTTTAATGTGCACATCAGAAAGTGTTTTTCACTCATCTATGGGATGACTACACTCCAGTTAGGGTTTTCAAGGGGCACTGTTTCTCTTCCTAATGGGAATGGGAATCCTGTCTCTTTTTTGCCCTCTTTCCCCTTTTGACTGGGTTTTTTGTTTTGACTGGGTATAGGATACATGCTTTTGTCTCTGAATCTCCCTCCTGCCTTAGGATTGCCTGTTTCTCAGCAGCAGTTAGGGTTTGGCTTAGGAGTAACATAACATCACTTCATGCAAGATAAAACACTTGAGTTAGATTTAGAACACCTCTGTGTATTATCAGGGTCTTCAGAAAACTTGCCTAAGACCCCTTTATTTGTCTAAGGTCCTGCAATAAGATAGGAACTTGAACTCTAGTAAGACCATGTACATTGGGTATTTCCTGCAGGGGCAACAGTGAAGTAAGGATTTCTTGTGTGGCATAGCTGGAGGAGCTGATAAGGCTATTGGGGGCCCCAGATAAGGTTTGGGGAGGTAGAGCATCTGCAAGTTCTATTTGAGGGTTCCCCGGGGTCTTTTCTGACTTTGGGGTATTGTCCACTATGGGCTCATCTGATATGACTGTTAAGAAGGCAGGGTCAATTTTGCAGTGCTTAGAAAAAGCTGGGCTATTTCACAGGGCAAAGAAGGCTTTCACCTAGGGAAACTTGGACCATTTGCCCTCCCATGCAGAAAAGATCTAGTTGTTGGCTATTATTGAAATTAACACTTCCCTCAGCAGTCCAGGCCTGAAGCTGGTAAGATGGCCTTGTCCTTGTACAGAAGAATATGGGCCATTTTTTTCTTCAGTCTCAGGGTTAAAAGAGTCTCAGTGTCTCATGATACATTCAAGGAGTGCAGACTGAAGATAGTTTATTACCCATTTTTAAAAAAAGAGTAGAAGAAAACACATCCCTTAGTCTTTATCCTCTTTTTTGGAGTGACCCAGGGTGGAGAGAAAGATCAAAAGTGCATTCCACTTCTTTTTCCTCTCATACTCTGGGTCCTGGCCACCATCATAGGCACCACCCATGGATGCAGGCATGACTTTCACTTGTGGATCTGGAAGAGCTAGTCAGGAGGAATAGTCATGCTTACCTATATGAGGACCTAACTCTCCACCCTACTGGTTTCCCAGTCCCACATGGCCCATAGGCTCCCAGGATACCCTAGCATTCTGGGAGAGATTGTATTTGGGAGAGGTCCTTTAATGGAGGGAGTGTTTTAATAATATATCTGGCTATCCTTGCTATGGCCCTAGCAAAACACCAAATTCCCAAAGAATGGGACGATTGACTGCAAAACATGAAATCCCCTTTTTGTTTAAATGTCAATGTAGTTCAGTGCAGAGCAAGTGACTCCAAAGAACATAAAAGATTGAACAGGTGTTCTCACAACTGTTAAAGGTGCAGCTTTGCTGTTAATAAATGGGGCTTGAAGCTTGGTCCCTAATAAAGGCACATAGAAGGGAGAGGAATTGGGAACTAAAGGTTTTGAACAAGGGCAGACAGGGCTCCTTCTGGAGAAAAAAATCAATCCTATTTCACTTGGTGGTGCTGTAGGATCTGAAATGTTAGGTAAAAACTCGGACTCCAAATTCTTTTCAGGAAGAATTTAGAAAGAGAGGTTTGGGACTTAATAGGTTGTCCTCAATGTATGCCTTCCAGAAGAAGAAAGTTAACTTGGAACTGTCTGGATTCATTGGGCAGTCCTGAACTTTTACATGGAGGAAAAACCCAACTGGAGAAGGAGAAGGTTATTCACTTGGGGTAAAATATCCCCCTATACAGTGCCATGAATGTCTATCATTAGAGACAAAAAGCTCTCACTAGGTGACAGTTCAGATAGAAATCCTGAAGTCCCCCAAATCACTTTTTTTTTTTTTGAGATGGAGTTTTGCTCTTGTTACCCAGGCTGGAGTGCTGGAGTGCAATGGCGCGATCTCGGCTCACTGCAACCTCTGCCTCCTGGGTTCAGGCAATTCTCCTGCCTCAGCCTCCTGAGTAGCTGGGATTACAGGCATGCGCCACCACGCCCAGCTAATTTTTTGTATTTTTAGTAGAGACGGGGTTTCACCATGTTGACCAGGATGGTCTCGATCTGTTGACCTCGTGATCCACCCGCCTCGGCCTCCCAAAGTGCTGGGATTACAGGCTTGAGCCACCGCGCCCGGCCCAAAGCAGCAATTCTTTAGGTTACATTCCTGATAACTAAGGTCCTTGCTGACTCTACCAACAAGATTACATCCCCAGGCTGAAATAACACCCACAACACTGCATACAGAGAAGGGATAGGAGACATGATAGCCATGAAAAGAAATGAAGGAAATGCAAGAGAAAATTCTGGAAGTCCTGGTGCCAACACCTGATAGGTTGTCATGGTTTGGGTTTAGTCCAGGGGCCTTCAAATAACACCACGGTGTAGCCTCAGCCAGAAACCTTCAGTTGCCCTAGGACCTCCTTTTAGCCCCATGTGATGGATGAGAAGCCTCGAAAATGAAAGTAAAGACTTAAGGGTCCACTCCTACTCACCCTTCTGATGAATCAATCCCACATGAGTTCCACTAATGAAACAGGTCAGGTTCGGTGGTCCTGTTGTCCAAGCTGTTATCTGAGTTCGTTGTCTCACAACCAAGAAAATTAAGGAGCATGGACACAAATGGTGAGGTTGGGGTAAAAGTTTAATAAGCAAAAGAAGAGGGAGGCCGAGGCGGGTGGATCACGAGGTCAAGAGATCGAGATCATCTTGGTCAACATTGTGAAACCCCGTCTCTACTAAAGATACAAAAAATTAGTTGGGCCCGGTGGCGCGTGCCTGTAATCCCAGCTACTCGGGAGGCTGAGGCAGGAGAATTGCCTGAACCCAGGAGGCGGAGGTTGCGGTGAGCCGAGATCGCGCCATTGCACTCCAGCCTGGGTAACAAGAGCAAAACTCCGTCTCAAAAAAATAAAAAATAAAAAAATAAGCAAAAGAAGAAAGCTCTCTGCAGTGGAGAGGGAATCCCGAGTTGGTTGTTGTTTTCACAGTTGAATCCAAAAGCTTTTATGAGAAACTCATCTCATCTCTGTAGCTGTTCAAGTAATGTATCTGAAAAGCTGTCTGTACAACTCCCCTTATATTATGCAGCTGTGGGATGTCTCTAAGTAAGCACAAAACACAGCTTCTCTTGTTTGTATAACTGTGGGTTTGTTTTACACAAGCCCCCCTCGCCTTCCTGTGCAAGCTCCCAGGGAGCCCACTAGGAGTGTACACGCCTGAAAAGGGGAGGCTGCTAACTTTTTCCTGGGAGCCTGCTAATCACAAAAAGAACAAAAGCCCTCTCTGCTGGACCTTGCGTCTTTCTTAAGCAGCTGCAGTCTGAGTTTTCTCCCCAGGTTGCTCTATTTTTAACTGTAGCTGTGATTTTTCAGGCAGGCTGCTTCTCTGAGGACTAGCGTTCATTGTCTACCTGCTTTTTCCTTTTCTCCTCCCTCCTTATTATCCAAATATCTTTATATTTATTCTGCTGTTTCTATGTAAAAACAAAATCGCCTGAAAGAACTTTGCATTTTTGTCGTAAGTTCCTAAACATACTATTTTAATATTTTATCACTATGATGAATGCTATCTTTTCTACCTCTTTCTTAATCATTGCTGCTTCTAATATCGTGCATTTGTCAAGGGGGTTCACACTGAGCATGTAAAGATAAAAGGATATCTGGCTACAAGAAATAGGCTTTGTCACCAACTGTGGTTTGGTGCCTGGGGCTCATCTAACCCAGCTTCAGTTCAACTCAAAAACCACACTATGCCCTAGCCTCATCCCACCGTCAGTTTATCACTGAACAGGACGATACCTTGACAGAAGATTGTGATATCAAAGAAACCATCTTTAGTTAACTGAAAGGAGCGAGTGCTACAAGGAAAGAAAACTATTTTAGCTTTATAAACTAGTTGAGAAATACTTTTCAGAATAGACTAAAATAGTATAAATTGCCAGAATTTTTAAGTACCTTATGCTGCTGTTGTAGCCATAATGCAGCTAGATGCAACACACTTCAATTTAATAAAAGGGATTCTGAGATTAACTTAAATCCCATTACAGAGCCTGGGTTATTCTTGGAAAATTAGGTTCTAGGTCTTTTTTTTTTTTTTGTAGCAGGGTCTCACCCTGTCACTGAGACGGAGTGTAGCGGCGTGAACATGGGTGACTACAGCCTCGAACTCCTGGGCTCAAATGATCCTCAGGCCTCAGGCAGCTGAGTGGCTGGGACTGCAGGCACACACCACCATGTTTGTCTAAATTTTACATTTTTCGTAGAGATGGGATCTCACTTTTGCCTTGTTGTCAAGGCTGGTCTCAAGTTTGTTGGTTCAAGCAATCCTCCTGTCTCAGCTTCCCAAAGTGCTGGGATGACAGATGAGCCACTCCTCCTGGCCTATGTCTTTGACCCTAAGAAAAGAATAGCAAAAAGAAGATCCCCAAATAATCTTCTTAAATCTCATATATGATGATATATAATTTTCTGTAACTTACAAAGTGGCAAAAACCATACCTGCCATAGTCTCTGCTTTTCAGAGTTAAGTTCATCTACTTGCTGCTGTAGAACCTACTAACAGGCAAGGTCAGGGAAAGCATGAAGAGTGGAACATATCAAGAAGGAAGTGGTTGGATCAAAGGTTGTAGTACTCACAGTTACACTGATCTAACTGCTTGGAAGATGGGCAGGTCCAAGTATGGAAAGAAATTGCTCCCTTTTGTGGTTTTATCTCCTTAAGATATGATTTAGTCTCACTAAGATGCATTCTCATACGGAATTACTTCTTGGTAAATATCTATTTAGGAACTGCACTGGAAAATGACGCATGCATTAGCATGTGCAAACACTTCTTGATGTAAGTTTTCTTTTTCTTTTTCTTTTTCTTTTTCTTTTTGAGATGGAGTTTTGCTCGTTACCCAGGCTGGAGTGCAATGGCGCGATCTTGACTCACTGCAACCTCTGCCTGCTGGGTTCAGGCAATTGTCCTGCCTCAGCCTCCCGAGTAGCTGGGATTACAGGCATGTGCCACCATGCCCAGCTAATTTTTTGTATTTTTAGTAGAGACGGGGTTTCACCATGTTGACCAGGATGGTCTCGATCTCTTGACCTCATGATCCACCCACCTCGGCCTCCCAAAGTGCTGGGATTACAGGCTTGAGCCACCGTGCCTGGCCTTGATGTAAGCTTTACAGCAATGCAAGAATGGCCTAATATAAATAGATTTGAAAAAAAGCACCTTGCAATGCTCTGGTAAGTGGGAAAACCAGTTTGATTTGACACAAACGAAAATTTACCCTCAAAACAACAAAATGAAAAAGAAATATTATCAAGTGCCAGTGATTTCATGGCACGTGCCAAGGGCTGTGAGTCTGAAAATGCTCCCTCATTTAAAAGGGAAATTAGCCACAGTTAGGGGGCATCAACTACCACGCACACAACTAGACTTCCTCTTGAAAACATTTTTAAGGGAAAGAGAAGGCAAAAAATATCAACTTTCTCTCCATGCCATTTGAGGATGTGTTGTGCACCGTCTGAGCTCATTCCT
>CM052668.1:40698212-40717181 GCA_028533165.1 Leontopithecus rosalia
AGGGGTGTGCACATGGGGGGTTAGGGGTGTACACATGGCGGGGGGTTAGGGGTGTACACATGGCGGGGGTTTAGGGGTGTACACATGGCGGGGGTTTAGGGGTGTACACATGGCGGGGGGTTAGGGGTGTGCACATGGCGGGGCTTAGGGGTGTGCACATGGCAGGGGGTTAGGGGTGTGCAGTTTGGACCCAGGGTGCTTAAGTCAGGGAGACACCTGAGAGCTACCTGACTCTGTCTCTTCTCTGAAAACAGCCTATCACCCACAGCCCTGGGCTGTGGCACTTTACCCACTAGGCTGGGCAAATGAGCTGCTTTCCTGTGGATTCTGAAATAGAGCTGAGACGAGGATAGAGCATGCTCGGCACTGGGGTGAGAGTTCATGTTCTGAAGGACTATGGTTCCTGTCCAATGGCCAAGCTAAAAGATGTAAGGCCAGAACATTGCAGGGGCTGTGGGTAGGAGGAAGGCTTGCCAGGCCCTGCTCACCAGGCAGGCATGAGCAGGAGCAGGTCTCACTCAGCAGGACCAGATGCCCGTGGTTCCCCAGTATTACATCCTTGTATAGGGGCCTCTGGGCCAGTCCCAGATGTGTTCATTTCTTCCAGGAGCTCATGGTCCTACCCTTTCAGGTCACCAATGCCCAGGAAGTCAGAGGGAGCAAGTCCACCTTGGGCTGTTGGATGAGATTAGAACCTTTTGTGACACCACTAGGACAGGTGGGTCCAAATTACTGAGCTCCCCTGAGGGTGGAGTTCTATGCAGGGCTCACAGAGAAGCTAATGTGGTCTCTGGACACAATGCACTTGTGACAGCGAAAAGATTCCTTCCCAAGTCCTGGTTTCTGCTCCTGGGGCTCCGTCGGATCAATTCGCCCTACATCCTCACATGCTCTCGAGCAGTCATCCTACATGTGAGCCTCTAGATTATGCCAAAACCAGCACCCAGCTCCCTGTCATGACCCTCATCAGTGTATCATCAACCTGCAGGATGGTGAGGTTGTTCTCTCCCAGCCAGGCTGTGCTTCCATTGTCACACACAATGTGACTGTGCAATTGTGTATGTGTGTACTGGAAATTAATAAGGATCAAACACGAATGTGCAAAGCCTCAGTATTCAGAGCTTGCTCCAGCAACAGCAATGTAATGTGTGCCAGTGACCCAAACACCAGGCATTGGGCATCTATATCACTACCACATCTGTCTCACTAATCTCTGTGCTGTATTGTGTGGCCACATCTGCTGTATCGGAACCTCCATCCTGTCACACAGGTCCTTGGTGTGCTTCGCATCTGCCAGTTATGTGTCTCCTGTCTGTCAACATTTCCTGTTGTGAACACGCTATACCCATGTGTGAATCCAGGCTGTGTGGAGGGATGTCAGTTTCACACACCACCACACAGCATTCCTAAGTATTGTCCCAAGGTTGTGCTACAGGAAAACGATCGCACACAGAAACACTTCCACTGTATTTGGGACACCTGGATCATAACAGTACCTGAAATGTCTTCTTATTATTCGAGATCAGCCTGGGCAACATAGTGAGACTCCATCTCTACAAATAATTGTTAAAAATTAGCTGGAGGCCAGGTGCGGTGGCTCACACCTGTAATCCCAGCACTTTGGGAGGCCAAGGTGGGTGGATTGCTTGAACTCAGGAGTTTGAGACCATCCTTGGCAACATGCAACACCGTCTCTACAAAAAAAAAATCAGCTGGGCGTAGTGGTATGCACCTGTGGTTCCAGCTACCTGGGAGGCAGAGGTGGGAGAATCGCTTAAGCCTGGGAAGCAGAGGGTGCAGTGAGCTGAGATCATACCACTTCACTCCAGCCTGGGTGACAGAAAGAGACCATGTCTCAAAAAACAAAAATAAATTAAATAGGCTGGACACAGTGGCTCACACCTGTAATCCCAGCACTTTGGGAGGCCATGGTGGGTAGATCACCTGAGGTCAGGAGTTCGAGACAAGCCTGGCCAACGTGGCAAAAACCCATCTTTACTAAAAATACAAAAAATTAGCTGGGCATGGTGGTGCATGCCTGTAATCCCAGCTACTCAGGAGACTAAGGCAGGAGAATCATTTGAACCTGGGAGGTGGACGCTGTGGTGAACCAAGATCATGCCACTGCACTCCAGCCTGGGTGACAGAGTGAGACTCTGTCTCAAAGGAAAAGGAAAGAAAGAAAGAGAGAGAGAAAGAGAGAGAGAGAGAGAGAGAGAGAGAGAGCAAGCAATGTTGAGTTAATTAAGATACCTGCAGGATATTGATGGGCATGCTATCCTAGAGGACTGGCTAACTCAGTCCCTTGAGAACAGTCCACCACCCACAGTCCTGTTAACCAGTCTCTGGGGACACATGACCCAACTAGGCTGGATCAATCAAGTTCTCTGCCCTGAATTCTGGAATAAAGACCTCAGACAGAGGACAGTGTGTGCTGGGCACTAGGGTGAGGGTTTGTGTTTAAAGGACCATTTCTAGGGCTGGGCGCGGTGGCTCACTTCTGTAATCCCAGCACTTTGGGAGGCCAAGGTGGGCAGATCACGAGGTCAGGAGTCCGAGAGTAGCCTGGCCAACATGGTGAAACCGCGTCTCTACTAAAAATACAAAAAAAAACAACAACAATTAGCCAGGCATGGTGGTGGGCACCTGTAGTCCCAGCTACGCAGGAGCCTGAGGCAGGAAAATCACTTGAACCCGGGAGGCAGAGGTTGCAGTGAGCCCTGATCACACCACTGCACTCCAGCCTGGGCAACAGAGTGAGACTCTGTCTCAAAAATAAATATAGGGCCATTTCTACCTTACTGATCCCCAATGCAGACACAGGGAGACCAGGCAAAAGGATGTGAGACCAAAACACAGAATACAGCAGGACCTGTGGGTAGAAGGAGAAGGGTTTGAGATGCCTTTCTCACCAGGCAGGAATGTGCAAGAGAATGAAATCGGAGGACTAGGGTCACCCACATGGGACAGAAATAAAGCTTTACCCAGCAAGACCAAGAGCCCACAATTCTCCAGCCTCACATCTTGGTGCAGTGTCCTCTGGGCCAGGTCCAAATATCCACATTTCTATCAGGGGAAGGTCAGGACCATGATCTCAAAAGGCACCAATGCCTGGCCAGTCAGAGGCAGCAAGCTGACCTCAGGCTGTTGGGTATTAGAACCTATTGCTTGGTCACTGGAAAAGGTGCAGAGAGCCAGGACATCTGAGAGTTGAGCTCCACACAGGGAACAAGGGGGAGGGACCCCGCCTCTGAAAACAGGGTAACTGTGGCAGAGCATAAAGCCTCTGATGGGGGATGTCATTTTCAAGTTCAGGTTTCTGCTACTCAGGCTCCTTCTGATTCTCTGCTTCCCCATGTCCTCTTGCACTCACATTGTACCATCCCATGTAAGCCACCAGATTGCTTGCCTGGCTCCATGCTATGACAATCATGCCTGCAGAATGGAGTTGTTCCCTCCAAGCCAGGCTGTGCCCACAGGTCATACTTTGTGCACGGAGATTGTGTGTGTTGTGAAAATAAAGACACAGCCAGTTACTAGATGTGTAGATGCACTTTTACCACAGGCACGTGTGTTGCTACTAGCTCCCCCACTTTCTATGAATCGTATCCAAAATGTCTGTACCAATTATGTCCCATGCTTAGCTCCCATCAGCTTGAGTATCTATGGAATCATGGGCATCAGAGCACATGACTCCTTTGCAGAAGCTGGGAAAAAGCTTCCTCTCAACAGTGCGAGGCCTTATAGCCTGTGGGAACAACGCAACAAATCCACCTGATTCCCCAAAGCACAGGAGTCTCTCGTAACTGCCGACTTGTCCTCAGGATGACCTCTAGTCCAGAGAAAGTGTAGGGGTCCAGGCCACAAATTAGGACAATAAAATCCTTGCACTGTTTCCTAGGAGGCCTTGGGCAGCAACGCAAACTGGACTAAAAGCAGAATGAGAATTACTCTCTGTCATTTTACTTTTCCTGCACAGGCCAACAATACTGGGCCCCCAAAAAGCTGTCCATTCCTTTATGTAAGAGCCCAAGTGTGTTTTCCAGCCACCACACACAGCAAACCAAACCCTAAGAGTACACACCGATTTTAAAATAGGGCCTTTATTACCACACAGACTAGAGCAATGTGAGGTAGCCAGTTACCAGGTGGTGACTTGCAGGGTGGAAAAACCACATGTCGTGTTAGAACAAGAATTTCCATGCAGGGAAGCCTTCCACATCAGTTTCCAGCAGAATCCAGGCTGGGCCCTTCTGGCCAAAACTGGTCAGATATATGCTGCAATCAGTCAAAAAAGGGAATGAATTCCCCTTAATGGCTCAGACTGCTCAAGGAATTTCCTCCGAGGAATGGGAGAACACAGGTTATCTGCCTTGCCTTAGTATGCAAAGGTGACTAATGACTTAATTCCAGCAAAGGCTTCCAGCAGTTTAGAATGTACAAAGGAGTTCCTGCAAGACACACATGCCTGGAACTCATGGGAGTCTCACCCATCTGGAGGTCTAAAGTATGAGGTTTAGGTAGATGGCTCCTTCATAAAGGCTCTCTATAGCCAACACTGAAGAAAGAGACGGCACATTCCCTGCAGGCGTAAGGCTTTTCTCAGGTGTGGAGTTACGCAATGTTACATCGGGCTAAAGGGTTTTCCACATTTGCTGCTTTCACGAGGCCTCTCCACAGTGTGAGATTTTCGGTGGAGAATGAGGCCAGAGTGTTGTGTAAAGGACTTCCCACATTTGCCACACTCATATGGCCTTTCTCCAGTGTGAACCACCTGGTGTTGAATGAGGCTAGACTTCTGGATAAAGGATTTTCCACACTGGCCACAGTCGTAAGGCCTTAATCCAGTATGAATTTTCTGGTGTTCAACGAGGGTATAGCTTTGTCTAAAGAATTTCCCACATTCACCGCACTCAAAAGGCCGTTCTCCGGTGTGAGTTCTCTGGTGCCGAACAAGTTTAGATCTGAACATAAAAGCTTTCCCACACTCCCCACATATGTAAGGTCTTTCTGCAGTGTGAACTTTGTGGTGTTTATTAAGGGTAGTTCTTTGGCTAAAGGATTTTCCACACTGGTCACACTCAAAGGGTCTAACTCCACTGTGAATTAACTGGTGCTGAATGAGGCCACACTTTAAGCTAAATGATTTCCCACACTGGCCACACTCATAAGGCCTTGCTGTAGTGTGAACTCTCTGGTGTACCACAAGGCTGAAGCTCTGTCTGAACAATTTCCCACATTCGTCACACTCATACGGCTTTTCTCCTGTGTGAGTTCTCTGGTGCCGAACAAGAGTGGATTTGGACCCAAAGGCTTTTCCACATTCATCACACTCATACGGCCTTTCTCCAGTGTGAATTCTGCAGTGTTCGATAAGGTTAGAGCTCTGGCTAAAAGATTTCCCACATTCACCACACTCATAAGGCCTTTCTCCAGTGTGGACTCTGTGATGTTTAATGAGGGTGGCCCTTTGGCTAAATGACTTCCCACACTGACCACACACATAAGGCCTTTCTCCAGTGTGGATCCGCCGATGGTCATTCAGATGAGAGGTTTGGCTGAAAGATTTCCCACATTCGCTGCACTCGTAAGGCCTTTCTCCAGGGTGGACTCTTTGGAGCTGAACAAGGGAGCACTCGCAGCAGCAGGCTTTCCCACATTTGCTAGATTCATAAAACCTTTTTCCAGTGCAGACTCTAGGGTGAACAAAAGTATGTTTGTGGCTGGAAGCCTTCCTGCGTTCGCCCCACTTGTAGTGACTTACTCCAACAGGAAAGGCCTCCTCACATTTGCTGATTTTGTTTGGCTTCTCGTAGTTAGTAATGGCCTGTGGCTGAAGAAGGCCCAAGGGGTCCTTCCTAACCTCACTACTGGTGAAACGCGTTCCTGACTCACAGAATAGGCCGCACTGCACAAAGGAGGCCTCGTCCATGTCCCTTTCCAAGGGTTTCTCTGCACCATGATGCTTCCGATCCTGGTGAAAGACCGCACATGCCCCAGTCAAGTATGGTTTCTGCCCAGGCAAATCGGTCAGGGGCAGAATGTCAGTCAGGAATGGGACACACATGTCACAGGATTGAGTCTTCTGGGTGGATGGACTTGCCTCTGGAGTCCTGACCTGAGGTACTCCTTTTACAGAAACACTTTGCTCAGCTGTCTCTTCATCCTCCATCCCATGCCAACAGACTGAAAGCAGAGAAATGTTGATGAAATGCATGTCGACTATGGCAGGAGTGTATTAATCATTTAAAATATGCTTTTCTGAATAACTGATGTTCCAATATCTTTTTTTTTTTTTTGAGACGGAGTTTTGCTCTTGTTACCCAGGCTGGAGGGCAATGGCGTGATCTCGGCTCACTGCAACCTCCGCCTCCTGGGTTCAGGCAATTCTCCTGCCTCAGCCTCCTGAGTAGCTGGGATTACAGGCACGCGCCAACATGCCCAGCTCATTTTTTGTATTTTCTTTTTTTTAGTAGAGACAGTGTTTCACCATGTTGACCAGGATGGTCTTGATCTCTTGACCTCGTGATCCACCCGCCTCGGCCTCCCAAAGTGCTGGGATTACAGGCGTGAGCCACCGCGCCCGGTATGTTCCAATATCTTAAAAACTTTGTTGGCCTGAGCCCAGGAGTTCAACACCAGCGTGGGCAACATGGTGAAACCCTGTCTCTGCTAAAAATACAAAAAATTAGCAGGGCATGGTGGCGGGCACCTGTAATCCCAGCCACTCAAGAGACTGAGGCACAAGAATTGCTTGAACCCAGGAGGGGAGGTTGCAGTGAGCCCAGATCATGCCACTGCACCCCAGCCTGGTAGACAAAGCAAAATTCTGTCTCAAAAACAAAACAAAACAGAATAAAAAACTTTGCTGGCTGGAAAGAAAATGGTGCTTCCAGAGTGAGCCAAATCTTAAGAGATAGCAAAGGGCTCAGGAGGGAGCATACCAAATACACAACGTAATCAATTCAGAGCCCATACTCCCATTTCCTATGTGACTTGGACGTTTCAGGAGCTAATATCCCTCTCTCTAATCATCCCAAGGTCAGGCAGCAGACAGCTAAGCCTAGTGAGCCTCTTTGCCCTGAAGCAAACTACTCAAATTACCCAATCCTAAACCATTGATCATGTCTTGTGTTACCTGCAAAACCCCAATTAAGGCTGTGGCTTAATATTTTCCCTTCTCTCTTGCTTCTACCTTCTGACCACTAAGCACTTCCTCAGGCGGCCCTGCATGGCCCAGTGCTCACATGCTCTTGCTACTGCAGGTGATAAATTCCTATGTCATTGACATTAACTACTCTACCACCTCCATTAATTGAAATCCTGTGGGTACATTTTAAAACCTGAAAGGGGAAGCACCTTCACATACACATTAAGGAATGAATTCTCAGTATTACTTTGAAGCAATATTGAAGAGCTGAAAGCAGGATTAAAAAAAGGGGCTGTTTAGCAGAAGTGGGCCTCTAAAGATCACAAACTGGGAAGGCCTCACCAAACACAGGACATAAGGATAGGGTGCAGCACATAAGGAGAGGTGGGGTCTCCAATCTACTCTTGCCAAATCCTTGGGCAGGATCTTGTTGGCTGGTGACATGTACATGCTGTGCTGAAGGCTGGTGTTATTCAGGCCCAAGATAATGCAATTGGAACTGAATGGGAGATTCCGATTGCGATCATCTTGTGTTCGAGAACTATTTAATGGCATGTGCACAACTCACAACATATTGTGAGTGGGTCAGTGTTGGAAAACATGCTGGGGGGCAGTGCAGAGAAACTGGTGACACCTGGAAGGCAGAAAGATGGGGGCAGCATGAGGCCAGATGTCCCAGGTAAAGCAATAAGCCAGCAAAGTGTCAAAGAAGAGAAAGAAAAGGTCGAAATGAGGTGTGTCCGGTGGTATTAGCACCAAAACTCTGGATGACACAGGGCAAGTTACTGGTAAGATTAGAAAATAGGCTGGATGTCATGCCCTCACCTAGGTGCCACTAACCGAGGCCAGGCTTCCTCTGAAGCCATATTCCTATCTTCACCCTTTCTAAAACCAGGGCTTTCCTGGCACCTCTAGATGTGCCACTACTTGGGACTTGAATGAGGCAAGTCCTAAGGGAAAGCTGGGTCGGGGAGTATCCTTGCCCGGAGCAAGTCAGCATCCTTGAGAACACAAGAAAGAAAATGAATGTCACACAGATCCTTGAAAGAGGTTCTGGCAACAATAGCTCATGGTCCGTGTAAATACTGAGGAGGAAAACTGCAAATTCCTAACATAGGCAGTCAAAGGGAATGTCACCTACGAGGCAGAGCTTGAGACACAAAGTGCCAGCCACCCAAAGAGGAAGTGAAGAAGTGCACTGACCTGCATTAGGCTGACTCAAGACACCTAACACCCAGACCTATCCCTGCACACTTGGGGACAGCATATGTCAGGGCTGATCAAGGAGTGCAACAATTTCATTCCTTATACCGCAGCACATAGGCCAAGAGAGTGGGGAAGGCAGCAGAGCCTATAGTCTGGCAATGGAAAGGGCAGGGCTGCCTCTGGGGAAAAGGAGGATAGATGAAGACCAGGACATGAGAGTGTGTGTGAGGGCCTTACCCAGTGAGGTTAAAAGTGCAAAGTTCTCCAGCATCACATCGCGGTACAGGAGCCTCTGAGCCTCATCAAGGAGCCCCCATTCTTCCTGGGAGAAGTAAATGGCCACGTCCTCAAAGGTCACAGAGCCCTGCCATAATGGGGACAGATCTTTCCATGATCAGGTTCTCTCCTAGGACCCCAAGTTCATGCCCCCCACGCATCCTTCCCCTGCTCACCCTCATCCCTAAGCCCCATCTCAGAGGAGACACCAAGCCCCAATTCCTGCCTTCTCCTCATGGTCCATCATCACTGTGTCTTCCCACAGCACCAACAGGCAGGTGGACCAGGAAATGCCATTTAAACTCTGGGTCAAGCATATAGGGTTGGACTTTGTCTTGTCAGACACTTCTTCTGGGGTTTCCAAGATGATGCCTCTCACACACAAACAAATATGGGGTTAGCCATCATTCTTATATCCTCAATGCCATTGCCATGGGTGTTCAGTTCACACTTTCTCTCCATATGCTTATCACTTTTTGGCGCACACACTCTCAAACAATCTCACTCCCATAGCTATTTCCACCCCATTGCCCCACACCATAAGCATCTCACTGGCATCCCCACGATACTTGGAATTAAACATCCAGTGCTACTCAGAGGTTGAAAGGTCCCCAATGCCAAAGGTGGCCTTCAGAGCCCGATCCTGCTCTGAAGGACTCCCTGCCTGACTCTGTCCCTTGCCACATCCTCAGTTACCCAGAATTACTGAGGATCTGACACCCATGGCTCTCTTTCACTAGTGCTGCACTTGATGTCCTCTCTTCAGTCACAGCCTTCCTTTCCCGTTAACCCTCATTCAAGTCTGCCCCAGAGGACCCCCATCTCAGGACCAGTGACTTTCCCAGATGACCACTTGTGCCCTTCAACTTATCTACCTCCCTGAAATTCCTGACACCCCAAGGGTTACCACAGAGCCCTGAGTGAGCGCTGTTCTGGTCTCAGTTACTTCGAGGCATTGATCTCAGGCCCACTCTTTTCCTAGAGCCTTGGCCACTTGCCAGATCATCCTTGCTCTCACACCCTACCACGGCCACCTCTCTCCCATACCTGTCTTTGTGATTCCCACCATGACCAACCATGTACCCAAGCAGAAGATCCAACTTCCCTTTCCAGGGCTGGTAATAGCATTACCAGAGTGATCAGGATTCCACCTCCTAATTGTAACCCAAGCTAAGCCCCTAGGCAAATAGTGGCCACCACCTTTTAAATGTGTGCATCCTGAATCCCTACCCATAGTTTTAATCCTGTAGGATAAACTATCCCACTTGATGTCTAAACTGTTCTTTGCATGTTGAGATGATTTTTTTTTTTTGAGATGGAGTTTTCGCTCTCCTTACCCAGGCTGGAGTGCAATGGCGCCATCTCGGCTCACCGCAACCTCCGCCTCCTGGGTTCAGGCAATTCTCCTGCCTCAGCCTCCTGAGTAGCTGGGATTACAGGCACGCGCCACCTTACGCAGCTAATTTTTTGTATTTTTAGTAGATACAGGGTTTGACCATGTTGACCAGGATGGTCTCGATCTCTTGACCTTGTGATCCACCTGCCTCGGCCTCCCAAAGTGCTGGGATTACAGGCGTGAGCCACTGCGCCCGGCTGATGATTTTTTTTTAATTTTTAAAATAAAGATATTCCAAAACAAAACTTCTGATTATCTCCAAAGATAACTGACTCAACTACCAACTTTACAATCTTGGCTAGTGGAGCTTCCCTATTTCCAGCTATTAAACCCAAACCACCTTGCCTTTGCTCCGGAATCCTACTTTTCTCTCACCTTCAACATCTCAAAATCCAGACTTTCCTACTTAAAAAACTGATCTAGGATCCAAGTACTACCTCCACAGCCACAACACAAGTCCAGTGACCAGTAACACTCACCTGGACCACTGCAGCAGGCTTCTTCACTGTTTTCCCATCTCATCGTTCACACTCAGCCTGGCCACACACAGGGAACCTAGAGAGACCTGGGTCACATCACATACCTCCTCTGCCCCCAAGCTCTCATTGCTCATCACACACTCCAGAAAAATCACCCAACATCTGAGAACCATTTATGGTCTGATTCCTGCAGCCCAGCTTTCAGTTCCCGTGAGAAAGAAAAGAACTGTAGTTCCCTAAAGCAGCTCAGCCTGACCTTCGAGCACTTGCTCATCTGGTATCTAAGCCTGAGACAGCTTTCCCCACGCCTATCACTGGTTTCCAGCAATAGGAGCCGTTCTGTCAGCCTCCAGCCTGGATGTATGACCCTGGGATTGATGTTTGTTCAGGTTCCCTAGAACCAAGGACCAAAAGAGGGCCGGGAGAAGAGTCCCAGAACACAGTCTCAGAGACAAGCACAGGTCAGCACCAGTGAGGGCCCGAAATACTCTCCACTCACCTGTGTGAAGCCCGTAAATTTAGCTTCTGCAGTCATGGGTACCTGCGGGAAGAAGGAGGCTGTGAGAGGCAGGTCACTATGCTGAAAGCTCCATGGGCTCATGCCCCCTTCTTTCCCTGAGCAGCCCTGGAGCCAGGTGACTTGGTGATGACTAAATTATCATTGCTACTCAGCTCCGCGGTCCTCAGTGTGATTCTTACTACTCTGGGACCTCGCACAAGGACTCATCCTCCCGGTGTTATCCCCCTTCCAGGCTGTTCTAACTCTGAGTAGCTTTAGGAAATTTTTGAAGTCTAACTCAGACCATGTGCCTCTGCTGTTCACAACCACCCATGGCTCCCAGCGTCTCGAGAAGAGCGAGCCTCACTTTGCCATTGCAGCGTGAACGCTCCTGGCTCAACTGTCCCAACAACATTCACAGAAACCGGTCCCTCCACCTGCCACACCCTCCACAAGCCACGACACCAGGCCTGTAAATGGGAGTCCAGGGTCCTGGGATCTGGGGCCGGGCTGCAGGGACGCGAGCAGGTGCCCCTCACGCGGGTTCGATTTCGGGCGGGAGGGCAGGGGAGGCTCGCGGGGACACAGCACTCACCGGAGTCAGAGCCCTCAGCACGGACGCCGCCATCGGATTACGGGCAGAGCGGTGCCGGGAGTGGCGGGCGACCCGGGGCGGGAACCCAGGCACGGCTGCCAGCAGCGCCGGCGACCCACGGACTGCTGCGCAGCTGGGCGATCCCTGCTCCGTGCCGGAGGCAGCGTTCCTAACTCAGGCGCGGGCCAAAATAGAGAACAACCAAAACGAGCACCTCGGAGTGCCGCCGGAAGTCCCGCCTTACTGTATGCCACAACCACCGACACGCCCGGTCCTGAACGTTGATTGGCTTCTCTTTGCAGCTTGGCGCTCGGCGTTGTGGGTAATGTAGTTCTCGGAAGGCCAGGTGCGGGAAGTAGAAAAGTTCTCTTCAAAGTTTCCATTCTTGTTAAAGAATAATCATAAGTGTTAGAAATAATAGTTTGTTTTAGACACTTTCTTCAAAGCCTTCTTGCTTTTTGCTAGTAGCTCTTTGTTAAGCCCTATCCTATGTGGCTGTTAGACATGCTTATAGGCACCGAGTACATTCTTTTTTTTTTTTTTTTTGAGACGGAGTTTCGCTCTTGTTACCCAGGCTGGAGTGCAATGGCGCGATCTCGGCTCACCGCAACCTCCGCCTCCTGGGTTCAGGCAATTCTCCTGCCTCAGCCTCCCGGGTAGCTGGGATTACAGGCACGCACCACCATGCCCAGGTAATTTTTTGTATTTTGAGTAAAGACGGGGTTTCACCATGTTGACCAGGATGGTCTCGATCTGTTGACCTCGTGATCCACCCGCCTCGGCCTCCCAAAGTGCTGGGATTACAGGCTTGAGCCACCGCGCCCGGCCGGTACACTAGTACATTCTATGTCCTTGTACTTTAGCCAAGATATCGGCACTGGACGTGCTAACAAGCATGTCCCAGTTTGCAGCCTATGCCACTTCCTTTATTTGGATTTGCTTTTTCTTCTCCATTGCTTTTACCTGTTTAGAAAAGTTTTAAGTTTTTAGCCAATTGGGTTTTAATTTCGATTGTGAGGTCTGGCTCTAACCAGCAAGGATTAGATACAGCAGTAAGGACAATCCCAAATGCATAAGGGATAAATATGTCTGCATTTTCTTTGTTTGTTGTACTCTCCTGGCAAGATTGCTGGTGAGGGTACCCTTTCTGCAGGAAGTCCTTGCTGAGATCGTTTGTCCCAGTGCTGACTTTTCTTTGTGGCACTGAAAATGTACATATAACACCAGGGTTCTAGTGCCCTCCCTGACACAAGGTCCAAGTGGCCACTGGGAGGGTGCTAGGAAAAGGCACAACACCATCAACAGGGAGACAGGGTCTTGCCACACCTTAAAAAGGCCACTGGCCGATTTCCAAGGTCCCATACCAGACTGTGAACCCACGTGGCTAGAGACGTTGATTCAGGTTCAGGAAGCTAAGGCTCCGGATCCACACTGAAGCGTCACTCCGCAGGCCAGGTGGACACCGTGGCTGCTCTGCCCCATGGGAGGGAAGGAGCCTTATCCTCCTCATGTGCAGGGCCGAGGCATTTGAGGCCATTTTGGGGACCTAAGCAGTTCCATAGGCAGCAGAAGCTACCCACGGATCAGGGTCAGGCTGAGGGCCTCTGGTCTGCAAGGCCACTTGGGGGCCATGCCCCCTTGCCCCTTCATGGTTCCCAGGTGCAGGAGGCTGGGCCGAGAAGTTCCTGGGGCAGAGTTCCTGGGTGGCTTCACCCAGGGGACGCCTCCTCCAGGAGGACACTCCACTCTGGGTGAACTGGAAAAAGGGCGTTTCCTTGACTAGCAGGCTGCACGAAACACAGAGAATCGAGTGCCACCATGAATGAGCACAAACGGACTGAACGCTGGGAAACATGAGGACAAAATCACAGAGATGTCCACAAGCCACTGACCTGGAATAACGAATAGAGTCATCCAAATGTGAAAAAGAGAGGAGAGTGAGTAAAAGAAAAGAAAGGTGCTCACAAAGATCAAAATGGTGCGTGTGGCTCTGGACTCTTTAGAAGCTCTGGAGGAGAGTCTGTTGCTGTGAATATGTTGAACTCGCTGCTTGTGTCTGTGCAGGAAAAGGACCATGGAGCCACTGGCCCAGACCATGAGGCCCAAACTTATAAAGTCAATTGCAGAGAAGGTGAATACTACTAGAAACTTTATAGAGCTAGCTGGTTGGAGTGAAGAACAGTACACATAATTTATTTTCACACTTACATTTTTGCTGTTTAATGGACTGATCATTCTCATAGGAACAAAGATATTTCCTATCATATGCAGGATCCAGCAGAGAAAACAGCAGAAGCCAATGTACTTTGGGGATCTCATTGTGAGCTCCAACCACCTAGAGAAACTGGGACAAAGCTTTATGGCCTGGAAGCCACTGAGAAGACAGGTGGTGCTAAGGGAAACCCCTCTGGCCACTCTGTGAAAATAGAAGAGAATTTTGCATCCGGCATCATCCAGGACAAAGTTCAATCCAAAAGCTACTATTGTATGAGGGATCCCTTTAGAGAAAAGCACAAACAAATTGGCAAAGGCCAGTTGGTTGAGAATGAGATCCATGGGTCTAATCTTGTGTCCAGTAAGCAGAGTGAAGTTAAAAAGACAAAGAAGGAAGGAGTTTCCAAGGATTCCCACCACCATCTGAGTGAGAAAGATAAACCCCATTTGCAGATTGGTGGGAGCCATCACGTTATTATCTATAAGACGTTGGTTTTAATTGCTGCCATGACAATGAAGAGTTCAACAAACAGAAAGAAATATGTTGGGGCAGGCACGATGGTTCATTCCTGTAATCCTAGCGCTTTGGGAGGCTGAGGCAGAAGGATTGCTTGAGGCCAGGATTTCAAGACCAGCTCGGGCAATATAGCAGGACCCCATATCTAAAAAACAAATAGCTAGGTATAGTGACACTGAGGCCAATGAGATATGATCACAACACTGCACTCCAGCCTGGGTAACAAAGCAAGACCCTGTCTCTTTTTTAAAAACAGTAAGAAAAAAAAAAAGAAAGAAATTATCATACCATGCCCAATAACCTCCAGTCCTAAACCTAACATGTATTTTCCTAATTCAAGTGGGCCGTAAGCATGTGTGCTTATGGATGCCAAAGCTACTCTTGAAATTTCTATGTGGAAACAGTTTAAATGTCGGTCTACAAAAACCAAGTGAATGGTTTATGGTCCATCTGCACAACATAACTTTCTGCATCTGTAATTCGAATGAGGAGGCTGTCTACACTCTGAACTAGTTACCAAGTGGATGCTTTCTGAAATGAAAAGCTAGGTAAAAAATAGTGTAGAATATGCTAAAGTTGTTCCATGTATGTAAAGGAATAAAAATATAGACTCAGATATATAGAGAATCGGGCAGAACTTAAGCTAGACTTTTAGGAAAAAATTTTGTTATAGGCCGGGCGTGGTGGCTCACACCTATAATCCCAGCACTTTGGGAGGCCGAGGTGGGTGGATCACGAGGTCAAGAGATCGAGACCATCCTGGTTAACAAGGTGAAACCCCGTCTCTACTAAAAATACAAAAATTAGCTGGGCATGGTGGTGCGTGCCTGTAGTCCCAGCTACTCAGGACGCTGAGGCAGGAGAATTGCTTGAACCCAAGAAGCAGAGGTTGCAGTAAGCCGAGATCATGCCATTGCACTCAGTCTGGGTAACAACAGCAAAACTCCGTCTCAAAAAAAAAAAAATTATGTTATGATGTTTTCTAAAATAAATATTTCATGTAATTATTAAACAGTATTAAGCCAAATTAAATGTTTTAAAAACATAACATTTAAAGGTTAAAAAATTATTGGATGCCGGGCACAGTGGCTCATGCCTGTGATCCCAGCACTTTGGGAGGCCAAGGCGGGTGGATCACGAGGTCAAGAGATTGAGACCATCCTGGTCAATATGGTGAAACCCCATCTCTACTAAAAGTACAAAAAATTAGCTGGGCATGGTGGTGCGCTCCTGTAGTCCCAGATACTCAGGAGGCTGAGGCAAGAGAATTGCCTGAACCCAGGAGGCGGAGGTTGTGGTGAGCTGAGATTGCGCCATTGCACTCCAGCCTGGGTAACAACAGCGAAACTCCGTCTCAAAAAAAAAAAAATGATTAGATGTCCAGTTGGTGGCCTCTAAGAAAATGAATTATTTCAAGTAGATGGAAAATATGAAGTTTTGACTGCATATTCCTAGAAGGATATCTTAAGGCAAAACTAGCTACGATGAAACCTTAAACTTGTCTGTATATTTTACTACAATTATTGATATGGCATTTTTGAAGTAAATATAATAATGGAAATATGCTTTCTATGAAAGAGAAAGTAAGTGCAAATATGAAACTAAAGGCTGGGTACAGTGGCTCATGCCTGTGATCCCAGCACTTTGGGAGACCAAGACAGGCAGATCACTTGAGGTCAGTAGTTTGAGACCAGCCTGGCCAACAGGGTGAAACCCTGATTCTACTAAAAATACAAAAATTAGCCAGATACGGTGGTGCACACCTGTTGTCCCAGCTACCTGGCAGGCTAGGGTGGGAGAATCACTTGGACCTGGGAGGCAGAAGTTGAAGTGAACTGAGATCACGCCACTGCACTGCAGCCTGGGTAACAAAGTGAGATTCCATCTATGTAATTAAAGATTTTGAATAAAACTCTACAACCTCCATTTGTTAGAAATAATCAATATTAACTTATATAGTATTTAATTCTAAACATACATCTGTTTCTTCTCGCTTGACATTGAAAAAATCTAGAAATTATGAGCAATCATAAAACAGTGCCTAATTCTATCACCCAGTTTTTTGACTTTTTTTTTTTTAAATCTTTCAAGACTCATCCTTGGGCATTGACTCTTAATATACTTTCTCAATATAAGAAAGTGGATGGGGAGAGAAAATAAAACAACGTTATTTCAGAATTCCGTACATGGGGCAGGAACTTTCCACAATTCTCTTGAAACCTCTAGTCAAATAAAGGAATCAGGGAAACTGTCATAATGCTGAATGCAATTTAAGTGATCATGGGATCACAGGATTCCACCTGCAGGAGCTACTATTGCACAATATTGTTAGAATAATAACTCCAAAAGATAAACTGAAATGTATATGGCAGAAGAGATAGGTAAAAATAACTGCTAAGGTTAATGCTGGGAGATGTTTGGGAAACTACTCATTATTCTAAAAATTGATAAATGGAAGCCATCAACCAGTTCTCCTACCTGTGTCTCTATAGACTGTTTCACATTGAGAAATTTCTGTTCAGTCACACAAGACTGGCCTTGCTGGGATGAGACCTGTGGATGTCACATAAAAACATTTTCTACCATGGATAATGATAGAGATGCAAAATAAAATTTAAAAAATAAATTCAGTGAAATTTAGAGAGACTTCCTCATGAGAACAATTCCTTCTTCCAGTTGCAATGATGTCTCAGCATTGAATGATGAAGTATGTGGATGTTTTCAAATAGGGAAGGAGAAAAAAAACACCACGCAGGAGAGCACCTTATTGAGTCACCATCCTCCTAGCATGGTAACACTCTAGAAACACATAAAATGTCATTAGGATCAATAATATAATTCAGTACCAAATCAATATAGCCAGTTTCCCCTTTATATAGGCACTCATCTGCTTAAATATGTAAGTGAAAATACATTACTGAAAGACAAGTGAAATTTTGGAAAATGACATTAAAATTAAATAATAATAAAAACATTGAATGAAAACTAAAGATGACATTTATATCATAGGATTCATTTTAAATAATAGCAAAGAAACTTGTTCTATATGGAAATGTTTCAAATGTTACTAATTTAATGCACACTAATAAGTAGTTATTGAATAAGATCCAATGAAAATATTAACACATCCAAAATTATTTTACTAATATCAAAAGTATACAAGATTTCTAGAATTTTTTTTTTTTTTGAGACAGAGTTTCGCTCTTGTTACCCAGGCTGGAGTGCAATGGCGCGATCTCGGCTCACCGCAACCTCCGCCTCCTGGGTTCAGGCAATTCTCCTGCCTCAGCCCCCCAAGTAACTGGGACTACAGGCACGCGCCACCATGTGCAGCTAATTTTTTTGTATTTTTAGTAGAGACAGGGTTTCACCATGTTGACCAGGATGGTCTCGATCTCTTGACCTCGTGATCCACCCGCCTCGGCCTCCCAAAGTGCTGGGATAACAGGCTTGAGCCACCACGCCCGGCCAGAAGATTTTTTTTTAAATGAGTAATCAAAATAACTGTCTTTACTATGTAAAGGGTATAATAATTACTACAGTTTCTAACTGAAAGACAAAACCTAGGGCAGGCGCAGTGACTCAAGCCAACAATCCCAGCATTTTGGGAGGCCGAGCTCATAAGGTCAAGAGATCAAGACCATGAGGTCCAGAGATCGAGACCATCCTGGCCAACATGGTAAAACCCCGACTCTACTAAAACTGCAAAAATTAGCTGGGCATGGTGGCACTCACCTGTAATCAGAGCTACTCAGGAGACTGAGGTAGGAGAATTGCTTGAACCGAGGCAGTGGAGGTTGCAGTGAGCCAAGATCCCACCGTTGCACTCCAGCCTGGAGATGGAGCAAGACTCTGTCTCAAAAAAATACCCAACAGCACATGGACACAGGGAGGGGAACATCACACATTGGGGTCTTTTGGGTAGTGGGGGGCTAGGGGAGAGATAATGGGTGGGGAGATTGGGGACGGATAACATTAAGAGAAATACCTAATGTAGGTAACAGGGGATGGGGGGATGGAGGCAGCAAACCACTATGGCATGTGTATACCTATGTAACAATCCTGCAAGATCTACACATGTACCCCAGAACTTAAGGTAAAATTTTAAAAAACCAAAACATAATAAACTTGTATCTCTACCCTTGTCATGCCAGCTACTTGGGTGCCTCAGGTAGGAAGGTTGCTGGAGCACAGGAGTTAGAGGCTACAGTGGCCGTGGTACTGCATGTGAATAGCCAGTGAAATAGCAAGACCTTGTCACTATTTTAAAAATATATACACTTTTTCCAAAAAAGCCAGACACTGTGGCTCATGCCTGTAGTCTCAGCTCCTCCCAGAGGCGAAGGTGGGAAGATCCCTTGAACTCAGTTAGAGTCCAGATTGGATTGGGCAACATAGAGAGACTCCATGTCTAAAAAAATTTTTTTAATTGCACCTGTCCTGTGTCCTCTCTTGTGGCCACATCTGACTTAACATAAAAAGAAATACAAAACATCTGCAAGTTCCATTGTTTTTTGGAAACCATTTAGAATGCTAAATATATACAGTTTTTTTTGTTTTTTTTTGTTTGTTTGTTTGTTTGTTTGTTTGTTTGTTTTGAGGCGGAGTTTCGCTCTTGTTACCCAGGCTGGAGTGCA
>CM052668.1:40717681-40757251 GCA_028533165.1 Leontopithecus rosalia
AGTGAGACCCTGCCTCAAGAATAATTTTTAAAAAGAAAACAAAACAGAAAAGAAATCAAAATTCCTTAGAAAAAAGTCTGATTCCTGCTCCAGTGGAGGAAGTTACAAGATAAGTCCGTAATGTATGTCTTGTTGGACCAAAAAGAATTGCCCAAAGAGCAATGGTGACACGAGCAAAAGGCAAAGAAGCCAGCTTGAAGAAGCTCTCTCCAGACCAATCTGGGATAACTTGATCATCAGAGTAAATAATGACAATTCCAGATTAAAACCCAATGAAACATGTAATAATCCATTAATACATGCTGATAGAGAGAGAAAGAGAAATAAAGAAAGGAAGGAAGGGCTCAGTGTGGTGGCTCACACCTGTAATGCTAGCACTTTGGGAGGCTGAGGTGGGTGGATCACCTGAGGTCAGGAGTTCAAGACCAGCCTGGCCATCATGGTGAAACCCCATCTTCAAATTAAAAATAAATAAATAATTAAAGGGGAAAAAAGAAAGGAAGGAAGGAAGAAAGGAGGGAGAGAGCAAAAGAAAGAAAAAGGAAAAGAAGGGAAGGAAGGAGGGAAGGAAGGAAAGGAGGAAGGAAGGAGGGAAGGAAGGTGGGAGGAAGGGAGGGAAAATGGGGATATGGGAATGTTTATCCCACAGGAGAATGTCAAGTAGTCACACTGAAAGAGTTAGAAAATCATCAGTGATTGCTAAAACAAGAGGTGAAAGACTGATATGGATCAGGATATGTACATAGTTCAAAATATTTCCTAACTAGTAAATGTTAAAATAGTTAAAAATAATTTAAATTCAGGAGGACTGACAAAATTAACCTAATTTTCAGAAGCACAAGCGTCATGTGGTTCATGATGATGACTCGAGGACAATGTATCACTTCTCTGGTGTATTAGGCTTTTCTTCCATTGCTATAAAGATATTCCTGAAACTGGGTCATTTATAAAGAAAGGAGGTTTCATTGGCTCAGAGTTCTGCAGACTTTACAGTGCTGGTGATATGAGAGTGGGGCAAGGAAGTGCTGGGTAAAGAAGGGTGGGTCCCTGGCAAGGGCTCCACCCCTGGGCCTATGCCTATGGATCTAGCTAGGTGAGGATGGGCATTTCTGTTTTCATGCTTAAATGGCGGAATTCCCAAGACTGCCCTGGCCTGCCATGCCACTATCCTGTGCCTATAAAAACCCTGAGACCTTAGCGGGCAGAGACACAAGCAGCTGGAAGTTGAAAAGAACACAGCAGTGAAAGAACACACAAGTTGCTGGACATTGAGAGAAACACATCGATGGAAGAGCACACTGACAGGCACCAGCAGATGCTGGCAGGCCGGTGACTGGTGGAATGATGTGGAGCTTGGCTGGGGCAGTCGAGGAGAGCCTGCCTGCCGAGCAGCCCGACTCTGGGGGTGGGGGGCGCGGAACCACCTTCTCATTCCATCTCCTTTCTGCCTCCTCCATCTGTTGAGAGCTACTTCCACTCAATGAAACCTTGCAGTAATTCTACGAAGCTGCATGTGATCTGATTCTTCCAGTACACCAAGGCAAGAAACCCTGGGATATAGAAAGCCCTCTGTCCTTGCGATAGCACATTCCCACTGGGGTGTCAGAAGCAGTAAACATGCACCCCTAGACACTGCCGTAGGGTCAGAGCCCCAGAACCTGCCTGTCTGCATGCTCCCTCTAGACGTTTGCACAGTGGGGCACCAAAGAAGCAAGCCACACCCCCTTCACACACCCTGTGAGGAGGATAAGGGAACTTTTCCCATTTCACTGGCATCTGTTTACCTTTTTGGGAAGCCTCATGAAGTTTTCAATCATGGTGGAAAGTAAAGTGGGAGTGGGTACCTCATATGGCAAAAGCAGTGAGAGAAAGAAATTGGGAGTTGGAAGAGGCGCAGCGCACTTTTAAATGACCAGATAGCAGAAGAACTCGCTCATCGTGAAGATAGCAACAAGCCATGAGGAATTCGTCCACCTGATCCAGACACCTCCCACCAGGTCCCACCTTCAGCATTGGGAATTACAATTCAACATGAGATTTGGGTGGGGACAGATATACAAACTATATCATCCTACCCCAGCCCCTCCCAAATCTCATGTCCTTCTCACGTTACAAAATACAATCATGCCTTCCTAACAGTCTCCCAAAGTCTTAACACCTCCCAGCATTAACTCAAATGTCCAGTCTTATCTGAGACAAACCAAATCCCTTCCATTTATAGGTCTGTAAAATAATTTTTAAAAAGTTAGTTACTTCTGCCAGGTGCGGTGGCTCACGCCTATAATCCCAGCACTTTGGGAGGCTGAGACGGGTGGATCACGAGGTCAAGAGATCGAGACCATCCTGGTCAACATGGTGAAACCCCATCTCTACTAAAAATACAAAAATTAGCTGGGCACGGTGGCACGTGCCTGTAATCCCAGCTACTCGGGAGGCTGAGGCAGGAGAATTGCCTGAACCCAGGAGGCGGAGGTTGCGGTGAGCCAAGATCGCACCATTGCACCCCAGCAACTGGGTAAAAAGAGCGAAACTCCATCTCAAAAAACAAAAAAAAAGTTCGTTACTTCCAAGATACAATCGGAGTATAGGCATTTGGTAAGTATCCCCATCCTCAAAGGGAGAAATCAGCCAAAAGGAAGGGGCTACAGACCCCATGCAAGTTTGAAACCTAATAGGGCAGTCATTAAATAATAACGCTCCAAAATAATTTCCTTTGACTCCATGTCCTGCATCCAGGCATCCAGGGCACACTCGTGTAAGGGGTGGGCTCCCCTAGCCTTGGACAGCTTTACTCACTGTGTATTTGCAGGGTACAGCCCCCGCAGTTGCTTTCACACGCTGCGGTTGAGTGCCTGTGCCTTCTTCAGGCTCAGAGTGCAAGTGGACCTACCATTAACTGAGTCTGGAAGACAGTGGCCACCTTCTCATAGCTCCACTAGGAAGTGCCCCACTGGGGACGCTGTGTGGGAGCTCCAATCCCTCATTTCACCTTGGCATTGCTCTAGTGGATCTTCTCTGTGAAGGGTCTGTCCTTGAAGCAGGCTTCTGCCTGGACATCCAGGCTTTTTAATCCATCCTCTGAAATCTACGTGCCAGCAAGCTTAACGCCATGTGGAAGCAACCAAGTCCTACCATTTGCACCCTCTGAAGCTGCAGTCCAAGTTATACCTGAGCCCTTTGAGCCAAGGCTGCATCTAGAGCAGCTGGGATGCAGAAAGCAGTGTCCCAAGGCTGCAGCAGGGCCCTGGGCCTGGCCCACAGAACCATTCAGTCTTCCTAGGCCTTGGGGGCCTGTGATAGGAGGGGCTGCCATGAAGGTTTTTGAAATGTCTTCAGGCCAAGTGTGGTGGCTCACGCCTATAATCCCAGCACTTTGGGAGGCCAAGGCAGGCGGATCATGAGGTCAGGAGATCGAGACCATCCTGGCTAATATGGTAAAAGCCCGTCTCTACTAAAACAAAAAATTAGCCAAGCATGGTGGCACATGCCTGTAGTCCCAGCTACTCGGGAGGCTGAGGCAGGAGGATCACTTGAACCTGGGAGGCGGAGGTTGCACTGAGCCAAGATCGTGCCACTGCACTCCAGCCTGGTCGACAGAGCGAGACCCTGTCTCAAAAAAAAAATACCTTCAAGGCCTTTTTCTTCTTGTCTTAGATTTTAGCACTTGGCTCTCTTTTAGTTGTAAAAGTATCTCTAGCAAGTGGTTGTTCCACAGCCTGCTTGAATTCCTTTCCCAAAAAAATTTTTTGTTTCTCTGACACGTCAAGTCTGCAAATTTTTTAAATTTTTTTTCTCCACTTCCCTTTTAAATATAAATTCTATCTTTTGGCAATTTATTTGCTCTAGCGTCTAGTACAGGTTTTTTGGAGTAGTCAGGCCACATCGTGAAAGCTTTGCTGCTTAGAAATTTCTTCCACCAGCTATCCTTGGCCATTACTCTAAAACTCAAACTTCCACACATCTTTCGGGCATAGGCACAATGTGTTCTTTGCTAAGCGATAACACATCTGACCTCTGCTCCAGTTCCAAATACATTTCTCATTTCCATCTGAGACATCATCATCCTGGACGTCCCTGTCCATATGACTATCAGGATTTTGGTACAACCATTTAACCAGTGTCTAAGGTGCAGGCTGAAGCCACTCAAGTTCGAAGGATTCCTTTCAGTCGTCAGTTTCCAAAAGCAGACGTAGTCTTGATAAATAGACAGCTTCATCCTTTCAGGCATCTGGTGTAATTAAGCCAAGAGATAATGTCTGAGACTCTTAAAAGTGTTGTTAAAGAAAAGAAAACAAAGGCCAGGCGTGGTGGCTGACGCCTGTAATCCAAGCACTTTGGAGGCCAAGGCGGGCAGATCACCTGAGGTCGGGAGTTCAAGACCAGGCTGACCAACATGGTGAAACCCCGTCTTTGAAAAAAAAAAAATTGGTCTAGGAAGAAAATTCTTGAATGAAAAAAAACAAAGAAAAAGGTGTTGTTAATGTAATATTGAGTTTCCCTCAATTTGTAATTGCTTTATTTGCTTTTTTTAACCCCCAGCTACTATTTGTTTTCTTCCATTAACACTCAAACTTCACAAATAAAAAAAAGAAAAAACAACAACTAAAAACACTCAAACTTTTTACCTTTGGAAGGATCATTAAGTTCAGCCACTAAGCTGGTCCAGATTGTTGGTAGCAAGTTCTCCCCCTCAGTGCATTCCCTTTCACATGGTGGAGGGCTACACATCCATTTTTAACGTCAGGCAATTTAGCTGCCTTTACCCTTAGTCTCAATATTGCTAGATGGGGTGAAGGCAAAACCCACCCCCATCAGGCCTTTAGGAATTGTGACATAAGATTTACAAACACACAGTTTCTTGCTTATAAACCATACTTGAGGGCTGGGCGCAGTGGCTCAAGCCTGTAATTCCAGCACTTTGGGAGGCCGAGGCGGGTGGATCACGAGGTCAACAGATCAAGACCATCCTGGTCAACATAGTGAAACCCCGTCTCTACTAAAAATACAAAAAATTAGCTGGGCATGGTGGCGCGTGCCTGTAATCCCAGCTACTCTGGAGGCTGAGGCAGGAGAATTGCCTGAACCCAGGAGGCGGAGGTTGCAGTGAGCTGAGGTCACGCCATTGCACTCCAGCCTGGGTAACAAGAGTGAAACTCCGTCTCAAAAAAAAAAAAAAGGCATGGTTAAACATTACGGCCTCAGTGAGATAGTGGTGTGGGTTTTATGATCAGTGGAAATGCATGAAAGAATGCGCTAGTGTGAGCTCACAACTGTGAAGGTGTATAACCTCTTTTCGCTTTTTTTGCTTAGATAACCAATGTATCAATTGTCTGTTACGCTTTTTCAAAGTATTACTCTGCGGAAGCCATCCCTCTGCCCGTTATTGGATATTTTGGGCTGTAAAGTGTGTTTCTTGGTCTGAAGAAATGATGGTTGGCCATCCAAATCTAGGCAATATTTTGTGTTCTGTTTTTCTGTTTCCTTTGTGGCACACTGGGCATTTTCATCTTCCATTGGGTAAGAAAGCCCACTCCAGCCAGGTGTGGTGGCTCACGCCTGTAATCCCAGTATTTTGGGAGGCTGAGGTGGGTGGATCATTTGAGGTCAGGAGTTCGAGACCAGCCTGGCCAACATGGTGAAACCCCATCTTTATAAAAAACAAAAAAGAAAGCCCACTCCAGAGTCCGTCTATTTTTGTCGACTATTTTTAGTCCCTCAGAGCTACCAGCATCCGTCTCACTTGCCAGATGTTTTCAGGGCCTTACCATCAGGAAATCTGCCCCACAGCCATCAGCAGTCTCTGTCTCTCTTGCTGAGAAACCAGTTTTTACTGATATCATATGCCTGAAAGAATGCAAGAGGAAAATGTCTAGATTCAGCCCATCTCTGCACCACTGCAGTCTCCCCATACCCACTCATTTTATGGACTCAGGTGGCCACCTCAAGGGAGCACACAAGGATATCTGCTTGTTTATATCAGTTACCTTCTGAACCTGGAAAGTGTCATAGTGGAGCAATGACTCTCTGGGCCAGTGGCACAGGGGTAAAAGCATTTACCAAGACAGGTGTAGACAGAGAAAAGCAGTTTTATTAGAGAAAGTAGAAAAATACTTATGAGGAGGCAATGGGCAGCCTGCAAGAGAGAAGCAGACTGCACAGAAACAAGGGCTTGCTGGAGATTTTATAGAATAGGACTTGGGCGTCTTGATAATGCCAAGGCAGCAGGGAGCTTAATTTGCTTTCTTTAGTCAGCTGGAGTGTTTGATAAATTGAGGCATTTGATGGTAAGCAGGAAGTTTGTGAATTATGTATGTTATCTGAGCGGGAGGGCCGTAAATGTCTTGGGCCATATGTCCTGGACCACAAAGAAAAACAGATTTCCATCTTGGCCAACGTGGGGAAACCCCATCTCTACTAAAAATACAAAAATTAGCTGGGCATGGCGGCACGTGCCTGTAATCCCAGCTACTCAAGGAGGCTGAGGCAGGAGAATTGCTTAAACCCAGGAGGTAGAGGTTGCAGTGAGCCGAGATTGCACCACTGCACTCTAGCCTGGCGACAGAGCAAGACTCTGTCTCATAAAAAAAAAAAAAGAAAAACAGATTTATAGCTTATTTGCTTTATCTTTTGACTTTCTCCTGGTCTCATTAGCCTGACTCCTTTTCCCTAATTAAGACTCCACAGGAGAGAGTTCTTCTGATGAGCATTCATTCGTTACACTTTAATGCAGCCCCCAAATCTCCATAGGGCAGTGTTCTATATAGGCATCCCTTTAAGTGTCCAGGTTTTCATTGCCCTTCTGCCTGAGTGGCTAGGCCACTGGGCGTTGCCTATGAGTCAGGAAAAACCCAATCACAGGGGCTTCCACCACTATTCAGTTCTTCCATTACTATTAGAAAAACAGCATGTAGGGCCGGGCGTGGTGGCTCACACCTGTAATCCCAGCACTTTGGGAGGCCGAGGCGGGTGGATCATGAGGTCAAGAGATCGAGACCATCCTGGTCAACATAGTGAAACCCCGTCTCTACAAAAATTAGCTGGGCATGGTGATGCACGCCTGTAGTCCCAGCTACTCGGCAGGCTGAGGCCGGAGAATTGCTTGAACCCAGGAGGCGGAGGTTGCGGTGAGCCGAGATCTTGCCATTGCACTCCAGCCTGGGTAACAACAGCAAAACTCCGTCTCAGAAAAAAAAGAAAAAGAAAAACAGCATGCAATTCGGCCCACCCAGCTGGTATGTTTTTACGCTCTTTGATGGAAGTAGCAGTCTTCCAAACAGGATGTTGTACGTTCACTTTGAAACTAATGTCTTCTCCTTCTGCTATCAGTCCTAGAAAAAAAAAGGAAGAAAGAAATGTCTGTAAATCAAGTAGCTCTTTGTTGGCCCCCTGAAAGCTATTCATAGTACACTGTACAAGTGTCAGTAGAATCCAGCAGCATCACACAGTTCCAGAGTCAGTTGTGAGGTAAAGAGGCTCCCTCCTTTCATTTCTTAACTGCCACCATCCTGTAGAAACCATTTTCATTTTATTATGGACCCTTTCTCGGCACTGCCATCCCCATTTCAGCATTTCTCTGACATCACCCAAAACCAAGTATTTCAGGTTTTGAGATCGTTTTATGTCCTTCATTCACGGGGGTAGGTTCAGTTAATATCCAATAACAAGGTTGTAAATGCCCCTGAAGTGGAAATTCTCTAGACCAAAATCTCACTAGTTGTTGTTGGGAGGCCTGGACAGGCCTTTGCCATAAGCTGAAGTAAATACTCAATAAAAGGGCTTTAAATGAAGAATTTGTCCCGGTAGGACAAATAGTGCTGGTAAGCACTAATTGTTTCCACTATGCACTGTGTGGGCTTGAGGAATCTTACTGGCTTCTAGATAGCATGTCCAATTAACATTGTTTAAAGAGCAGATTTATGTACTTTCTGTTTTATGGCACTAGTTCATTTCTATGGTAAGATCAGTAAAAGAGACACAACCACTTTACAAGAAATGGTTGTAAAGTGATTACAGGCTCACGCCTGTAATCCCAGCACTTTGGGAGGCCGAGGCGGGTGGATCGCGAGGTCAACAGATCGAGACCATCCTGGTCAACATGGTGAAACCCCGTCTCTACTAAAAATACAAAAAATTAGCTGGGCACGGTGGCGCGTGCCTGTAATCCCAGCTACTCGGGAGGCTGAGGCAGGAGAATTGCCTGAACCCAGGAGGCGGAGGTTACAGTGAGCCAAGATCGCGCCATTGCACTTCAGCCTGGGTAACAAGAGCAAAACTCCTTCTCAAAAAAAAAAAAAAAGAAAAGAAAAGAAAAAGAAAAAAGAAATGTTTCAAATATACCAATTTTCATAATCCAATCAGCCCTTACATTTTATGGTCTAGTTCCAGGAACTTCTATTCTTCTACCCAAGACCATTATACCCTCTATCGTATGCAAGGCTTTGGGTCCCTAGCCAAAGGTTGAGCCAAAGGACCCGGCTCTTTTGTCAATCTTTATCTGGATTAATCTGTGCAACTCTTGCTCCAGGCAACTTCAGATGAGATTTCTCATGGTAATCTCTGCCTTCCAGCTTTTAAAATTTTTCCAAATTGTGGAAAATACAGCAAAACAGCTTGAGGCCCTTTACTGTTGAGGGTCAGCAAGGGCTTCCTTTGGCCCACCCAACCTTCGATGGTGTTCTGTTAAGATCTTTGTTTTCACCTCATGAATATCCATTTTATTCATTCCATTTCTTATTTTTATTTATTTATTTATTTATTTATTTTTAGATAGGGTCTATCACCCAGGCTGGAATGCAGTAGTGTAATCATAGCTTTGAACTCCTGAGCTCAAGTGATCCTCCCACCTCAGCTTCCTAAGTAGCTGGGACCACAGGTATGTGCCACCACACCCAGCTAATTTTTATTTATTTTGTAGAGCCAAGGTCTCATTGTGTTGCTCAGCCTGATCTTTAACTCCTGGACTCAAGAAATCCTCCTACCTTGACCTCCCAAAGTGCTGGCATTATAGGCATGGGCCACCGTGCCTGTCTATTCCATTTCTTTTCTTTTTTTTTTTTTTTTTTTTTGAGACGGAGTTTCGCTCTTGCTACCCAGTCTAGAGTGCAATGGCACGATCTTGGCTCACCGCAACTTCCGCCTCTTGGGTTCAGGCAATTCCCCTGCCTCAGCCTCCCGAGTAGCTGGGATTACAGGTGCGCACCACCATGCCCAGCTAATTTTTGTATTTTTAGTAGAGACAGGGTTTCACCTTTTTGACCAGGATGGTCTTGATCCCTTGACCTCATGATCCACCCGCCTCAGCCTCCCAAAGTGCTGGGATTACAGGCGTGAGCCACAGCTCCCGGCCCTCCATTTCTTAACAACTAAATATTTTCACCCTGCTGAGATGAGTCCCATGACTTTCCCCTTTGTTTTCCCTCTTACTTTCAACCCATCAATGTTCTTTATTCACCTTATTTCTTAATAACCATTTAAAAACTTCCACCCTCCTGGGATGAATCCTTTCACTCTGTCTTTTGCCTTTCCCCATTCTCTTGTTAATTAACCTGATGTTTTTATTAGGATCTGAAAGATCAGGAGAGGAAGCTGAAATAGCAAATTTGATAAGGCTTCTCAAACTGTTGTTTGATTCTGCAGAAATAGCATCACATGGGTGCCCATCTAGACGGGGCCTCCTTAACCACAGCATTTAACGTGATCTAGGTAATGAGAATATTTGAAAAATAAATATCTCAGTGGTTATAAGCCAGTCCCACAAAGCTAGCACATAAAGTATATCAGCTGCCTCATGTGGGACATTGATTCAGAGGCTCAGGAAGCTCAGGGCATTGATTAGAGGGATTGATTCAGGCTCAGAGAGCTGAGACCAGATCCACATGGACAGGTACTCCACAGGGCCGCCCTGCGGGAGCAAAGAAGCCTCCTCCCCATCATGTGCACTGTTGAGGCGTTCAAGGCCGTGCAGGCCGGCAGGCCGGCCGAGGAGGTTCTGTGAAAGACAGGAGCCACCTAGGTATCACGCTCTGCGCAGGTGTTCCAGAAGGCCACGTGGCGGCCTGGCCCCTTGCCGTACCTGCTCAGACCTGAGCCCCTTGACGTCCCCAGATGCGGGAGGCAGGGCCGAATGTCCCAGGAGCAGAGGTCCTGGGCAACTCCACCCCGGGGGACATCACCTCAGGAGCCACAGAGGAAAGCGACTCTGCTTTCCTGAGACTCTGTTTCACTGAGGACCCCACTTAGCATTTATAGGTGGAGTTAGACCCTTTCTCAGGGTACACCGGTGTTATAGTGCCTTTTAGCTAGTCCACCAGGCTGGCTGTTCCCTCAGGAATTACATATACCCATCTGCCGTTATTCAATAGTGAGCTATGGGTCCTGCATCAATCCAAACAGGCTCTCCGCCCTGCAGCATTGAAGACTAGATACTGCTGGCCAGGCGTGGTGGCTCATGCCTTTGGGGAGTCCAGGTGGGCAGATCACTTGAGGTCAGGAGTTCAAAACCAGCCTGGCCAACATGGTGAAACACCACCTTTACTAAAAATACAAAAAAATTAGTTGTGCACGATAGCGGTGCCTGTAATCCCAGCTACTCAGGAGGCTGAGGCAGGAGAATCGCTTGAACCTAGGAGGTGGAGGTTGCAGTGAGCCGAGATCGTGCCACTGCACTGTAGCCTGGGCAACAAAGGGAGATTCTGTCTCAAAAAACAACAAAAGAAAACTACATACTGCCCCCAAATTAGTTACTCTCTGACTACATTCTTGGTAACCTTGCCTAGCACTAAAGTCTGTCCCAGCACTGTCTTTTACTTTCTTTTTGGGTTACAGATAATAATAACCAAGGAATTGAATATTTCACTTTTGTTTTTAAATTTAAAAATACATTTTAAATTATCTTTATAAAAATAAAACCAGGTGGGAGTGCAGTGGCTATTGATGGGTGTGATCCTACTACTGAGCAGCATGGGAGTTTTTATCTGCTCCATTTCTAACCTGGGCCAGTTCACTCTTATTTAGGCCACGTGGTGGTCCCCTACTTCCCCCCACCATATTGATGCTGAACTTAGTGTGGACACCAGATCAGCATACTCCTGGACTTAAGGGATCCTCCTGCCTCAGCCTCCTGAGTAGCTAGGATTACAGGTGCACCACCACACCCGGATAATTTTTTATTTTTTGTGGAGAGGGGATCTGGCTGTGCTGCCCAAGAGATCCTGCCATCTCAGCCTCCCAGTGCTTGGATTACAGGTGTGAGCCACCGCACCAGGCCTGACATTTTCTTTTCTTCACATCCTCTAGCTGTGTAACTCGCAACTCTTCAGCTCTGGGCCTGCAGAAGAACCGAACATTCTGTTACCATCAGAGCATGGCCAGATGAGACTGGTCCAGCGGTTATACCTACACCTTGGCGGAGGCCATTATGAGTATCCCCACAGGCCGAGTCTCAGGGTGCCCCCAGAAGCCCGTACCAGCTGCTGTAAGGCAGAGCATGGACTTCCCCTGGGGGGACTAAATCCCATCTTTGGGATCGAGAAGCCTCTCTCCTACTAAGGTACGCCACCGCGGGGGGCGCCCTGGGAACCCGCCGGCTTCCCTATTGCCCTGAGGGCGGTTGGAGATGGTCCCAGCCGGTATGGGAGAGGAAGTTGGAGATTTCCTCAACCGGGCTCAAGGCTCATCTGGACCCAGTTTTCAGCCGAGGGGCGGTGGAGGGGGCGTCGGAAAACGCAGGAGCGGCTCCCAGTCCCCCCAGGACAGGACTCAGGGAAGCAGAGGCGCTTTCCTACGCCGCTCCGGGGCCTCCCCAGCTGGCTCGTCCCCAGACCTCGCCCGGGGTAGAGTCGCCCAGGACCTCTCGGCCCCGCCTTTCGCATCTGGGGACGCTCGGGGGTGCTCAGATCTGAGCAGGTGCGGCAAGGGGCGAGGCCGCCACGTGGCCTTCCGGAACACCTGCGCAGAGCGCGACACCTAGGTGGCTCCTGTCTTTCACGGAACCGCCTCGACCCTGCACGTGACCGGGAGGAGGCTTCTTCGCTCCCGCAGGGCGGCCCTGTGGAGTACGCGTCCATGTGGATCTGGCCTCAGCTCCCTGAGCCCGAATCAACGCCTCTAATCACCTGGGCGCTCAGCCGCGACGGGACCACAGAAATCGACCACCAGCGCCTTTAAGGAGCGACAAGGCCCAGCCCTCTCCTGGACGGTGGAGACGCCATTTTCCAACGCCCCCAGTGCGGCCGCTTGGCCTTTGTTCGGGGTCACTCTGGGCCGCAGCATCCTTCCCTGCCCCCTGGGTACCAGGGACGACTACATTACCCACAAGGCTCTGTCTCTAGCTGCAGGGATGCTGAGCCAATCAGCGCTGAGAAAAGGGTCGTTTCCGCTTTTAGGCCAATGGGTCTGGGAGGGACTTCCGGTATCGTTTCAGTGGCGGTCATTTTAGCAGCCCTTGAGTGCATGCAGAGCTTGAGAGCTTTGGGAGTGCTTTGTTTGGCGAGAAAGCCCGCAGGCGCGAGGGGAGGGGTCCTTCCGCTGAACAGTGGCGGATCTAAGGGGCAGCGGCGGCGGGTTGACGGTTTTGCCCAGGGCCCCTCGCCCGTCGCTCTCGGTTCCCGCCCCCACTCTGCCCACAGGCTCCGATGGCTGCAGCCGCGCTGAGGGCCCGGACTCAGGTGAGCGCCGCCTCCACTGGGCCTCACCGTCCTTCATCCCCATTCAAATTCTAAGACCCAGTCGGGGGTGCCTTCTTGAGTCGCTGCGGTCGAGATCCCCATGTCCAGTACAGTGGGGACTCGTGGGTGGGGTCCTAATTTCCAGAACTTGGGTGATGAGACATGGCAGAGGGTGACAGGGGCCGGCGTTTGTAAACTCCTAGAGATTGAGTGAAGACCGTTGATACCTGGAGTGCCAAGGTGGGGAGTTTTCCCTTAATTCTTAGGATGCTAGGAGCCGTGGAGGGTTGTGTACAGAAGAGGCATATGGTCTGAGTTAGGTGTTTCGAAGTTTTCTAGAAGCCGCGTGGAGTTAGACTAGCAAAGAACGGAATAACACGGAGGCGTAGGAAGGTGGAGTTCTTGTGCAAAGTCCCGCCGTTGCTAGCAGCAGGGACTGAAACACTGAGGTTCAGAAACAATGCAGACATCCTCAGTCCGCCGGGCTCTGGCCTGGACAGGAATCCAAGGAAGCCTGAATCAGTAGAGGCCTGCTCTGGTCACCTGCTTCTCATGATCTTTGGCTTCCCACAGGTTACTGTGACTCCAGAAATACATATGGACCTCACAAAGGTGAATGGAGGGTGTCCCAGGCCCTCACTGGTCCTGACCCCATCCTGGGGTTTTTTCATGGATTTTTTTTTTTTTTTGCCACTTACCCACTTTTTTGACTTAAGGACGCTTTACAAACCCCAAGCTTGACTTTCTGATTCTAGACTGACGGTTACTTGCAGAAGTTTTTATTTGTGGCAGACAGTGGAATGAGATATAAAAGATTGTCCCGCCTACTTAAAATAATGTGTAAGGTCAGCAGTGAAGCTGAACTGGTTCAGGAAAACCCAACTCTCTTTTCTTTCTCATGGGAACTGAGAGCATCAGGGCAGGATTCAGGCCTGGAATGGCTCTGAGAAATTGGCTGTTTTTTCTGGAGGTGATGGGAGCAATGGGAGGTTTAGAGAAGAGGAGGGGGCCGGGCGCAGTGGTTTAGGCCTGTAATCCCAGCACTTTGGGAGGCTGAGGTGGGTGGATCACGAGGTCAAGAAATCGAGACCATCCTCGTCGAAATGGTGAAACCCCGTCTCTACTAAAGATACAAAAAAAATTAGCTGGGCATGGTGGCACATGCCTGTAATCCCAGCTACTCGGGAGGCTGAGGCAGGAGAATTGCCTGAACCCAGGAGGCGGAGGTTGCGGTGAGCCGAGATCGTGCCATTGCACTCCAGCCTGGGTAACGAGCGAAACTCTGTCTCAACGAGCATAGAGAATACTCTGTGGGTGTGAGGGAGGCGATAGAAAGACCAGGGAGGAGGCTACTGCAGTGGGCAAGGTGAGTTTTGATAGTGGTTTCACCAGCGTGTGGCTGCGAAGGTAGAAGTGCCTGGATTTTTAATTAGGCCTTCCTGCATTTTCAGATTTTTAGGTAAGAGTAGTCAAGCATTACTCCAGGCCTTTTGAATTTAGCACCTGGGAGGATGGAAGCTGTATCAGCTAGCATGTAATGGGATTAATTTTCTTTTATTTTTTTCTTGAGACAAAGCCTTACTCTGCCGCTCAGGCTGGAGTACAGTGGCTGGATCCCAGCTGGATCTCTGTAGCTGGGACTACAGGTGCGTGCCACCATGCCTGGCTGATTTTTTGTATTTTTGTAGAGATGGGGTTTCATCATGTTAGCCAGGATGGTCTTGATCCCCTGACCTTGTGATCTGCCTGCCTTGGCCTCCCAAAGTGCTGGGATTACAGGCGTGAGGCACCATGCTCTGCTTTTTTTTTTTTTTTTAAGACAGAGTCTCACTCTGTCACTCAGGCTGGAGTACAGTGACTTGATCTTGGCTCATTGCAGCCTCCACCTCCCAGGTTCAAGCAGTCCTCCTCTACTGCCTCAGCCTCCCAAGTGGCTGCCACTGTTTTTAGTAGAGACAGGGTTTCACCATGTTGGCCAGGCTGGTCTCAAATTCCTGACCTCAGGTGATCCACCTGCCTCAGCCTCCCAAAGTGCTGGGATTAATAGGCCTGAGCCACCTCACCCAGCCGATTAATTTTCATTAAAGATATCAGGAGTTTTGTTTTTCAGCTGTTACCATAGTCTGAGATGTTCCAAAGAATGATATATGGAGACATCAAAGTGAGTAGCTGTCCAGTACATCTGGAATTCTGGAAGTAGTTTAAGATGAAGACATCTAAAGGTGGTGGCCAGTGTTTGGCCCAGGGTAACTATGGGTTACAGTTAGGAGTGGGTAATCCTTGTCATGAAGATAATGCTATTAATAACCCAGGAAAGGAAAGGTGGGGGCTATGACTATATCTCGTGCTTGGACACTTGGTTGAGGTGGTGAGCATCACAAACAGTTGTGGGAGAGAAGTGATCATGGGAAGGTGGTAGGAAAGAGGATGATCTGGTGTATTAGTCTGTTTTCACACTGCTGATAAAGACAAGTATTTAGGAAGTTCCAGACTTGCCCACATTTTCCTGTCTTCTGAACCTTCCAAACTGTTCCAACCTCTGCCTGCTACCTAGTTCCAAAATCGCTTCCACGTTTTCTGGTATCTTTACAGCAGAGCCCCATGTTACTCATACCGATTTACTGTATTAGTCCATTAAGATGTGCTCAAGACTAGGTAATTTATAAGGAAAAAGAGGTTTAATGGACTCACGGTTCCACGTGGCTGGGGAGGCCTCACAATCATGGCGGAGGACAAAAGGCATGTCTTGCATGGCAGCAGGCAAGAGAGAACTTGTTCAGGGGAACTTCCCCTTATAAAACCATCAGTTCTCATGAGACTTAGTTACTATCATGAGAACAATGGGAAAGACCCACCCCTATGATTCAATTACCTCCCACTAGGTCCCTCCCACGACGTGGGAACTGTGGGAGCTACAATTCAATATGAGATTTGGGTGGGGACACAGCCAAACCATATCATCTGACAAGTGGTCAAGGCTTCCAAGGCATTAGGGACATAAGACAGACATGGAGGCTGGGCGCGGTGGCTCACGTGTATAATCCCAGCACTTTGGGAGGCCGAGGTGGGTGGATCACGAGGTCAAGAGATCGAGACCATCCTGGTCAACAAGGTGAAACCCCGTCTCTACTAAAAATACAAACATTAGCCGGGCATGGTGGTGTGCGCCTGTAGTCCCAGCTACTCAGGAGGCTGAGGCAGGAGAATTGCTTGAACCCAGAAGGCGGAGGTTGCGGTGAGCCGAGATGGCGCCATTGCACTCCAGTCTGGGTAACAACAGCGAAACTCCGTCTCAAAAAAAAAAAGACAGACATGGAGACAAAGAAATAATTGGTAGAAGATAACACTGAGGCCAGGTATAGTGGACTGTGTCCCTGCAAACTTCATATGCTTAAACCCTAATTCCAGTGTGATGGTATTTGCAGGTTGGGCCTTTGGGGGTAATTAGGTCATGAGGGTGGAGCCCTTATGAATAGGATTAGTGAGTACTCTTAAACTAAGAGGCCAGAGAACTACCTGGTGCTCTTTCCACCATGTGAGGATACAAGCGGTTAGCAGTCTGTAACCTGGAAAGAGCCCCCACCAGAACCTGGCCATGCTGGCACTCTAATCTCAGGCATCTACCGGCAGATCTGTGAGAAATAAACTTCTGTTACTGATAAGCCACCGAGTTTATGATATTATGCTAGCAGCCCAAACTGACTATAACACTAGGACTAGTGCTTATTCACATGGTAAAAACTCACCAGGACTTTGTTGTGACCCTTGGCCTGTCTGGGGAGGGTGTCCGTCAAGCAGTTGGATACGTTTAGGAGCACAAGTGTTCATCTGTATGAGTCATTAGGTTGGGGGTAGAGAGCCTCTGAGAGTCTGTGTCACTGAGGACACTGATTTTTGAATGAGGGTTAAGAGGTGAGAGGAAGTTTATGACTGAAGAGGGGACATCACTGCCTGGTATCAGGTGATTCTTGATGGCTGAGGTTGAAGCAAGGAACAGAGTCAGGAAGGTAGGCCTTCCAAGCAGGACAGAGGCTGTCTATGACAGTAGAGACCATCAGGGATCTGCGTAGCTGTCTCCGTTTGTCAGGCAGAGGGGTGAAGGTGGCTGTGGGAGTGAGACTGAGTGAGTATGTTTCAAAGAATGATGTGCACACGGAGAGGGAGTGTGAACTGAAGGACCCAAGGCCCTGGCATTGAGGACTTAAGGGTGAAAGGTGACCTCACATTTCATTGTGTCTAGAAAGCACCATCTGAAAGACTCTTGGGGAACTGCCTGACAAGAAGGGATACAACCCTACATACTGGGCCCAAAGTTTAGATGTGATACATCCTGCTCACCTCCTGGTTGGTGCTATAGAAGGACACAGTGATTATCGGGACCATGAGAGAGTGGGCATCTGTGTCACCAGGGCCTGTATTTCCTTTAAGGTGGGGATGAATGAGCGGGTGGATGAACTTGATTGTGGAGTGACCTGTCCCCATCATGACAGGGCTGTGTGACCTTTGAGGACATCGCCATTTACTTCTCACAGGAAGAGTGGGGACTTCTTGATGAGGCTCAGAGACTCCTGTACCTTGAAGTGACGCTGGAGAACTTTGCCCTTGTAGCCTCACTGGGTAAGGCCCTCACACCAACTCCAGTTTCCTGATCTGTCTATGCTCTTTTGCTGACTTCCCCACTTTCTTGGGATATGTGCTGTGGGTGCCAGCACTGTGCACTGCCTGAGCAGCCCTAACACCTGCTGCCCAGTGGTCTGGGAAGCAGGTGTTCTGCCATCAGCCAAATGGATCTCCATTGCCTGCCCTCTTCTTGGCTGGGTGACTATGTTCAGATCCATGACACCTTGTGTCCCAAGTTCCCCGCACCCCCATCTGCTAGCTGATATTTTCTTGTGGCTACCTGTGTCAAGATTATAGTCATTGTCATGGTCTATACTTATGGGGACAATGGGCTCTTCTTACTCCTTCTAGTTTTTTATTTTTAATAATACTAACTTTCTTTCCCGTTTTGAGTGCTGATCACTCACATGTTCTGTGTTTCTGGTAGGACTTGGCTTCATGAAGGTCCCACATATCTAGACAACTGAGGGTGTGCAGAGAAGCCTGGTTGCTTTATAGGGTGAACATGTTCTCAGAGAAGGCCTGGGCTTGTTGAGTGGCAACTGGTGGGGGGCATGATATCCAGGCTGTTTTCAGATCACGTAAGGAGCCTGTCCTGTCTTCACCACTGTTTGAGTGCACATGCCACTAGCCAAACCGCATTTCTATATTTTCTTCCCTGTACTTGACACTTTTCTGTCGTCTTATTTTCATCTATGCAAGTACCTGGCTGCCTTTGCCTTTCTGGTCTTCATGCATTATCTGCTTCTTTGCACTGCTCCCTCAATATTTTCCAACTTTGATGCATACAAAATGTCTCATGAAATATGCATATATGATCACATGAAGATACGTGACCATATCACTTGCTACTGACTTTCAATTAGATTTTCCTGGGCTTGGGCACAATCAATCTTCTGTGCATCATGCAGGTGTCACCAGCAGACAAGGTCCTCCTCCAGACTGGTGATTTTTGGGAATTTGAAGGCTACTCAAAGATAACTTTTGAGGCATTGGTAGAGGAATGGTTTGAAGACTATGCCATTCCCTGTCCTTCATCCCATCCATATGTCCTTTATTTGGTGAGGGCTCCCTCATTCTGTGATCTTTAGAGATCAAGTATTGCAAAGCAACCCCTTCCTCAACCTGCCCCCAGCTCCATTATCCTCAAAACAAACTTGGTGAATCATTCCTTTGGTTTGTTTGTAATGGAGCTTCCTGTTCTCAGCATAGTCAATATATATTTCATCTGCTTTTAGGTTGTGGCCATGGAACAGAGGATGAAAAGACACCTTCTGAGCAGAATGTTTCTATAGGAGTGTCACAGTCAAAGGCAGGTTCATCCACACAGAAGACTCAACCCTGTGAGATGTGTGTCCCAATCCTGAAAGATATTTTGCATCTGGTTGATCTCCCTGGGCAGAAACCATACTTGGTTGGAGAATGTACAAACCATCATGAGCACCAGAAGCATCACAGTGCAAAGAAATCTTTCAAGAGGGATATGGACAGAGCCTCATGTGTGAAGCGCTGCCTATTCCGTATGTCATTGAAGCCCTACTGCAAATTGGAAATTGGGAAGGACCTACCAGCCATGTTGGGGCTTCTGAGGTCCCTGGTCTTTCCTGGAGGCAGGAAGCCCAACACAGTTACTGAATGTGAGGAGGACATTCACAGTCAAGAAAGTCATTACAGGTCAGGTGAATGTGGGAAGGCTTCCAGCCACAAACACACACCTGTTCACCATCCAAGAGTTTACACAGGAAAAAAGCTTTATGAGTGTAGCAAATGTGGGAAAGCCTTCCGTGGCAAGTACTCACTTGTTCAGCACCAGAGAGTCCATACTGGAGAAAGGCCTTGGGAGTGCAATGAATGTGGAAAATTCTTTAGCCAAACCTCCCACCTGAATGACCATCGGAGAATCCACACTGGAGAAAGGCCTTATGAGTGCAGCGAATGTGGGAAATTATTTAGACAAAACTCCAGCCTTGTTGACCACCAGAAAATACACACTGGAGCAAGGCCTTATGAGTGTAGCCAATGTGGGAAATCTTTTAGCCAAAAAGCCACCCTTGTTAAACACCAAAGAGTTCACACTGGAGAAAGGCCTTATAAGTGTAGTGAATGTGGGAATTCCTTTAGTCAAAGTGCCATTCTTAATCAACACCGAAGAATTCACACTGGAGCAAAACCTTATGAGTGTGGCCAGTGTGGGAAATCCTTTAGTCAAAAAGCTACCCTCATTAAACACCAGAGAGTTCACACTGGAGAAAGGCCTTATAAGTGTGGTGAATGTGGAAAATCCTTTAGTCAAAGCTCCATTCTTATTCAGCACCGGAGAATTCATACTGGAGCAAGGCCCTATGAGTGTGGCCAATGTGGAAAGTCCTTTAGCCAAAAGTCTGGTCTCATTCAACACCAAGTGGTTCACACTGGAGAAAGGCCTTACGAGTGTGACAAATGTGGGAATTCCTTTAGCCAATGCTCCAGCCTCATTCATCACCAAAAATGTCATAACATGTAGAGGCCCCATGAATGCAGCAAATGTGGAAGCGCCTTTAACTCACGATCTGTCATTATTAATTCCTGAAAGTCCATACTTCAGTAGAGCCTTAGGCCTACAAGGAATGTTCTGTCTCTAGTATTGTAGCAGTAGAGAGCCTTTGTGAGGGAGCCATCTGCCTGAAGTTGAATCTCATTCTTTCTTGTTTCTCTGGTAGAAACCATCTCCCCTCTACCACCTTGCACTGTGGGGACTGGTCACCCTGATGTGCTAAGGCAAGGCTGACATCTGTGTGTTCCCTTAGTCTTCAGAGGAAATCTTGAGTAATCTGCGCCTTTAGAGAAAATTCATTATCTTTCTGACTGATCACAGCATACATGTGACCCAGTTTTGGTCAGGAGGGCCCAGCCATAGTTCTGCTGGACACTTATGTGCAAGGATTCCCTTCATGGAAATTCTTGGTCTAACATGACACTTGGTCATTCTCCAAGTCACCACCTGGTGAATGGCTGCCTCACATTGCTCCAGTTTGAACACTAATAAAGGCCTTATATTTGAATCTACCTGTAGTCTTGGGGTTTTGTTTACTGTGGGGTGACTGGGAAACAGACTCTATATGAAGGAATGGACAGCTTTTGTGGGCCTCTGTAGGAAAAGTAAGATGACGGAGTAATTCTCATTCATATTTTGGCCATATCTGCTTTGCTACCTAAAATCTAGGAACAATGCAAGGTTTTGGTTATTCTAATTTGTGGCCTGGATCCCTATTTTCTCTGTGGGACTAGAGGTCATCCTGAGGAGAGGCCAGCTGTGTTTCAGGGAATAGGACAATTTTATTCCATTGTTTCCAGAGGATGTCCTATGATGCCCAGTGCTGTTGAGAAGCTTTTGATGAGGTTTTATAAGGAGATATGCCCTGATAGCAAACATTCCATAGGCTGATGTCTCTCGGAAGACAACGGGAGTCACGAGTGCACTGCAGTTGGTACAAAAATACTGGGTATGGTGGAGCCTGCAGCAAACTAGTTGGAATGTGCCTCTTGTAACACTGCATCTAGAAATCTTCCCATGACTGTGGCTTTGAGCAGTCATAGGACCTAGAAATCTGTGTATGTCCAATAATTGAGGTTATTGTCATGAAAAATAAGGTTTATTTTTATTCTTGTTGGCTTTCTGGGTGTTTACCTCAAGTTCATTGCTGTAGAGGCAGAAAAAGGAGGATAAAGATAACAGAAGTCCTACAGGCCAAGGGTGTATTAATAGCTCTTGTGATTTCTGTCAGTGTTGCTGTTGTCTGAAATTGCCACAGCCTTCATTGCTTGCCAGTATTTCCTGCACTGAGGGATGCGTGGTTGCCCTTCCCCGGGCCTGAAGAGTGCAGTCAACATGAGATTGACAGGCATTCTGGTTTCTGAAAGATGGAAGATCAGATATTTTATTTGAAATATGCTTTACAAACTTTCTTGATGTATAAGTGACCTACCATAGTTGATATATTGTATATTTTGACGAGTTTGTCGTATAAGCCTGTGAAACCATCATACTGATCATGAACATGTTCATGATTCACCTCATGCTGTTTTACAGTCTCTGCCTGCACTTTCCAGGCCTTCAAGAGTCCAGTCATTTACCTTCCTTACAGGAGAATAGTGTGTGTTTTCTAGGATTTTACATGAATTGAATCATAAAATACTCCATTCGTACTGTGGTTTTTCATGATGCCCAATTATTTTTAAGATTTATCCGCCGGGCGCGGTGGCTCATGCCTATAATCCCAGCACTTTGGGAGGCCGAGGCAGGTGGATCACGAGGTCAAGAGATCGAGACCATCCTGGTCAACATGGTGAAACCCCGTCTCTACTAAAAATACAAAAATTAGCTGGGCATGGTGGTGTGCGCCTGTAGACCCAGCTACTCGGGAGGCTGAGGCAGGACAATTGCCTGAACCCAGGAGGCAGAGGTTGCAGTGAGCCGAGATCGTGCCATTACACTCCAGTCTGGGTAACAAGAGCGAAACTCTGTCTCAAAAAAAAAAAAAAGAAAAGATTTATCCATATTGCTTATGTGACTACTTCATTTGTATTGCTGAGAAATATTCACAGAAATATCCACAGCAATATTGTGGATATGTCACAATTTGGATAAACAGTTGGATGCTTTACAGTGTGAAGGTGTTACAAATAATGCTACTATGAACATAGGCATTTTTTTTTTTAAGATGGAGTCTTGCTCTGTCACCAGGCTGGAGTGCAATGGCGCAATCTCAGCTCACTGCAAACTCCGCCTCCTGGGTTCAAGCGATTCTTCCCCCTCAGCCTCCCGAGTAGCTGGGACCACAGACATGTGCCACCACGCCTGGCTAATTTTTGTATTTTTAGTAGATACGGGGTTTCACCATGGCCAGGATGGTCTCGATCTCTTGACCTCGTGATCCGCCCACCTCGGCCTCCCAAAGTGCTGGGATTACAGGTGTGAGCCACTGTGCCCAGCTGGCATATAATTCTTAATAGGCAGAAATGCTTTATTCCTCCTGTGCCAGTAGTACAGTAGGTGAATGCTTCGTTTTTATAGAAATGACCAGACTATAACCTAACTTTACCATTTGCATTCCCATCTACAGTATGTGAGCCTTCCTGTTTCTCTCTCTCTTTTTTTTTTTTTAAGAAGGGGTTTCACCATGATGGCCAGGCTGGACTTGAACTCCTAACCTCAGGTGATCCACCCACCTCGGCCTCCCAAAGTGCTAGGATTACAGGCGTAAGCCACCGTGCCCAGCCTGAGCCTTCCTGTTTCTCTGCATTCTTGCCAATACTTGGTTTGGTTAGTCTTTTTAACTTTAGTTGTTTTAATAGCTGTATAATAGCATCTCTCTGTAATTTTATTGCATTTTTCTGGTATTTTATGATATTGAACATTTTTCTTACATCTAGTTGCCACCTGTATACCCTCTTTGGAAAAGTGTTTATTAATGTCTTCTGCTTATTTTTAAATGGATGTTGGTGATATCTCATTGTTCATTAATAAATAGACATATATAACAAAGACTTATGTTGGAACTTCACTCAGTCTTCAGTAATGTGATGGACTTTTTTGTTAAATGATAAAATTGCTTTCAAATACTGGGAAAAATATTTTCTCAATTTTTTGTTATATTCAGAGCATAACAACCACAGACACTATATACTTGAAACACTACCTTCATTGACAAATTCAACATCAATTTCTTAGGTCTAACCATTCAACAAAACAAATAAGCCCTGGCTTTTAATATTTGTAAATTTCCCTGGTAAAATGATCCCTTCATGGCCAATTACAAGTTGTCAAAGTAATGTCACCAAACATGAATTGAGAAGAAGTGGATAGCATCACACTATTTTCACCATGCTGATATAAGAGCCACAGATTACCTCAAGAACAATTACGTAGGAACATACAGCACGTGGTGTGGCAAGACTGATGCCATCTTAAAGTGAAACTGTCATGGTGACTTATGTTCTGAAGCAGTAGCATAGGTATCACTTCATAAAAACGCTTATCTCCCCCAGCGGTCACGAGTCTTGGCAAGAAAGTCTGAACATGTGAGCGGCTGCCCGTTTTACCCTAAAAACTCCAGGCCAGGTGCGGTGGCTCACGCCACCTGGATTATTTGTAATCCGAGCACTTTGGGAGGCCAAGGTGGGAGAACCACAAGGTCAGGAGATCAAGACCATCCTGGCCAACATGGTGAAACCCCATCTCTAGTGAAAATTCAAAAATTAGCTGGATGTGATGGCGCGTGCCTGTAATCCCAGGTACTTGGAAGGCTGGAGTAGGAGAATCACTTGAACGAGGGAAGCAGAGATTGCAGTGAGTCAGGGTCGAGCCACTACACTCCAGCCTGGTGACAAAGTGAGACTCCATCTCAAAAAAAAAAAAGTATTCATGAATGAAAAAATCAGCTTTTTAATAATACAAAACCCTCAGACTGGCCAAAGATTTCAACACAGTTTAACTTAATTTTTAACTCATTTGGATTCTATTGTCTCTCAATTTTCTGAGATACTGCTTTTTTTTTAACCCTTTACTATGGTATTCCCAGAGGCATTACTTCCACTATTTCTTAATGCCACATAATTATTAATAGTTGTGATGTTTAATATTCTGTGTCAACTTACCTGCATTAATGGATACCCAAATAGTTGGGAAAACCTTATTACAGGATGTGTCTGTGAGAATGTTTATGGAAGATACTGACACTTGAGCCTGCAGAAAATGTAAAGGAGATCTGGCCTCATCGGTGTTAGGGGGCAACATTTGATGCATTGAGAGCCCAGATAGAACAAAAAAGCAGAGAAAGCAAGTTTATGCTCTTCTTGACCTGGGTCATCCACCTTCTCCTGCTTTCCAACATTAAAGTTCTCGGATCTTGGGCCTTTGGACTCGAACCTACAAGAGTGACCCTCACTGAGTCTCCAGGCCTTCAATCTCCAACTTGAAAATTTCATCATAGGCTCCCTTGGTTTTCAGGCCTTCAGATGAAGACTGAATGATAACACCTACCTTCATGTTTAACCAGATTGCAAAACGAATATCCTGGGACTTCTTAGCCTTCATAACTGATGAGCCAATTCCCATAATCAATCCCCTCCTGCACATCTATGTACCCTCTTGGTTCTGTGTTTCTCTGGAGAATCCTGACTAATACAATAGCTTTCAGCAGTTTTCATTTCACAGCTGTTTGTCTGAGATAACTTCCCATGCAGGCACTGCCCCTGCAGTAACAGTATCAATGATCAAAATTTCCCATCCAAGAGATGAGAGCTAGGTGTCCCAAACCTTTATTCTGGCATTCTGATGTCCCCTTTGCAAAAGTGCTCTGACTCTGAGCACTATAGAGACTGCTCTACTTTAAAATGACATATGCGGCCGGGCGCGGTGGCTCACGCCTGTAATTCCAGCACTTTGGGAGACCAAGGCGCGGGGGATCACAAGATCAAGAGATTGAGACCATTCTGGCCAACATGGTGAAACCCTGTCTCTACTAAAAATACAAAAATCAGCTGGACGTGGCTGTGCGTGTCTGTAGTCCCTCCCAGCTACTCAGGAGGCTGAAGCAGGAGAATCGCTTCAACCCGGGAGGTGGAGATCGCGCCACTGCACTCCAGCCTGGTCAACAGAGCGAGACTCCATCACAAACAAACAAACAAACAAACAAAAATCCAACATATGCTAAGTGGCTCTTTTTAGAAGTTGCTACAATCCTAAAAGAAGCATATCTAAGAATACGGAGGAAGAAAAATTACTTGAACAAAACACTGTTTCTTACAGGGTTAGACACACTCATTAATTATACAGGCATGAGAAGCATTTTCTGTAAGAACCAGAGACACAATTCCACTTTTGTCCTCCTGCTTTGGTGCCATCTAACGGATGTTTCATCGTTCCTGTCATGGCTCTATGTGAACCCTATTTCACTTATTCCTCACTGAGTATAATGAAACTCACAAAGCTGACTCTAACGTTCTACTCTACATAAATGTGAGGAGAAAGAAAGTTCACTAGCTTCTCGCCAAGGGTAGAAGCATTTTGTGTCTGAGTGACTCTGAGTACGTATGTTACTAGTTGTACACAATACTCTCCCAAATTCTCTGTATGGTACCTTAAAAAAACAGCGAAGCTCCTCCCTAGTCCTAGGAGGCTGGAGACACCACCTCTCTCTCAGGCTTCCCCTCCACTCTCCTCCACATCACGTGCCCTTTTCTCCCTGAGGTCCAGCAGAAGGGCGACCTCTGCCAGCCCAGGGAGCGTTGAGAACTACAGTACCCAGAGGTCTGTGCGCCAGGCGTTTGGCGTGGAGCCAATGAGGCCCAGGGGAGGGACGTTTCGGCTCTGCCAACTTGTGGGGCGGGACTTCCGGCGTCCTCCCAGTGGCGGGCGCTTTGCCTTGTGTCAGTTCCATCCGCAGGCGCCGGGTATGGACCGAGGTGCTGAGAGCGAGAAGGCGCGAAGGGGGTCGTTTTCCTGGCTGCACGGCCGGGGCCTGACCGTCGCTGGCTGTGATGACAGCTTTGCTCGTGTCTCCGCCCGGATCGTCCACCGCTCCCGGCCCGTTCCGCCCAGAGTCCGATGGCGTCGGCGCTGAGGGCCCCAACCCAGGTGAGCGCTGCGTCCTCCCGGCCTCCTCCGCCCTCCCCAAAGCGAAACTGAGCGGCGCGTGAAGAGTTTCCTGCAGCCCGGGCCGCATTGTCCAGCACAGTGACGCGCTGGTGCTGGGCCCCGTTTCTGGCAGTGTGGCGGGTAGCGGGAGAGTGAGACGGGCCGGGGGCCGCGCGGGCAACGGCTTGGAGCTCAGCCCGAGCTGGGAGACTCGGGAGACCCAGGCCGGTTTCGCGTGCGCGGGGAGCAGAGGTTGGGACAGCGCCACCCTGCATTGGCCCCACTGATTTTGACCAGCACCCTCAGGGCCACAGCTCTCTGGACAGAAGAGGGACATGACCCCAGTCACGCTTCTAAAAGTTTTACAAAAGCTCTTCAGGGGAACGCACTGGAAGGGCAATGAGGATAGGCGTGGGAGAACTTAGTCCTTTTACGAGGTCACATAGCTGATAAAAGTACCAAGGAGTGACACACAGATAGAAAGCAGTCGTCCCAGGACACCTGACTCCAGTGTTGCACGGGGGAACCAGAAGCCCATGGAGCCACACTGGTCACCTGCCTCTCAGAATATCTCTCGTCCCACAGATTGCCACTAGGACTTATAGGTCTGTAAGAAGCACTTACAGATCTTGCAAGGGTGAATAAAGGAAATCCAGAACAGATCCTATGTCCAGGGTGGGTGTTATATGACGTGGTGTCTGTTGCTGGCATATAATAGGATGAATGTAGAACTTTGTCCCAGAGATAAGTACAGGTGTTTGGAGCCGCTTGAGGGTGAGGCTGAGCTGGTTCAGAAAACTTCAAGTCTCGTTTCCTTATCATGGGAACAGAGAGCAGGGGTAGAAGAGTTAGAAACTAAATGGCTGTCTCAGATGTGTCCGCTGTGGTGTTGATGGCAGCAATGAAGATTTGGAGCAGAAGACGGAGGTGATCTTCCCCAGGCCTCATGAGGCTCCTGTGGTTGAGCACAGACAGTAGACTGAGTTTAAAGGAGGTGGTAGCAATACCAGAGAGGGAAGAGGAGACTACTGCAATAGTCCAAGTGAGTGTAGGTGATGTGGCCAGCGAAGAGTATGGCCACAGTGTGGTAGAAATGGTTGAATTTTGACTTGTAGGTCAGTTCTGATTTTCTGGTATTGGGACTAAGAGAGAAGAAGGGATGACTCTTGCCTTTTCCAAATTAAAAAAAAGAAAGGATGACTCAAGGCTTTTTGGGTTTATTTTACTTATTTTATTTATTTATTTTTTTGAGACAGAGTTTCACTGTTGTTACCCAGACTGGAGTGCAATGGCACGATCTCGGCTCACCACAACCTCCGCCTCCTGGATTCAAGCAATTCTCCTGCCTCAGCCTCCCAAGTAGCTGGGACTACAGGTGCACACCACTGATGCCCAGCTAATTTTTGTATTTTTAGTAGAGACGGGGTTTCACCTTGTTGACCAGGATGGTCTCGATCTCTTGACCTCGTGATCTACCTGCCTCAGCCTCCCAAAGTGCTGGGATTATAGGCGTGAGCCACTGTGCCTGGCCGACTTTTTGGGTTTAGCAGCTGGAGTGCCAAGTAGATAGTAGGATTATTTTTCACACAGTTATCAGGAATGTGTTTTGTGAGATGCTTTAGAGAATAAATAAGTAGCTGTATCAAGTGGCTAGGTGGACATACAGGTCTTGAACTCTGAGGAGGGGTGCAGGATAGAGGCATACAAAGAGTGGAGGATAGTATTGAACTATGATGGAGTCCTGTATTAGGCCTTTTGCATTACTGTCAAGAAATACCCGAGGCTGGGTAGTTTATAAAGAAACAAGGTTGGCCGGGCGCAGTGGCTCACGCCTGTAATCCCAGCACTTTGGGAGGCCAAGGCAGGTGGATCACGAGGTCAAGAGATCGAGACCATCCTGGTCAACATGGTGAAACCCCGTCTCTACTAAAGATACAAAAAATTAGCTGGGCATGGTGGTACGTGCCTGTAGTCCTAGCTACTCAGGAGGCTGAGGCAGGAGAATTGCCGGAACCCAGGAGGTGGAGGTTGCAGTGAACTGAGATCGTGCCATTGCACTCCAGCCTGGGTAACAAGAACGAAACTCCGTCTCAAAAAAAAAAGAAACAAGGTTTATTACAGCTCATAGTTCTGCAGGCTGTACAGGAAGGTTGATGAGCTGAGGTTGATAAAAGGAATAGACACAAGTAGGTCTACTGCTAGTGTCCACTTCTGGTGAGGGCCTCAGGAAGCTTCCAGTCATTGCAGGAGACAAAAAGGGATCAAGCAAAACAGGACGGAAGCACAAGTCTCTTTTTAGCAACCAGGTCTCATGTGAATTTATTACGGTGGGAAGGACACTGTGCCATTCATGAGGAATCCATCTCCATGACCCAGATAACCTCTCACTAGGCCCCACTTCCAACTTTAAGGATTATATTTCCATGTGAGATTTAAAGGGGACAAACATCCAGATGATATCAGTGTCTTACCTTGGGCTGATAATGAGATAGCCTATATTGGTGGCTTAAATAACAAAAATGTATTTCTTACAGTTCTGCAGGCTAGGAAATTCTGCATCAGGGTACTTATAGATTCACTTCTTTTTGATGGCCTGCTCCTTTGCTTGCAGTGGCTGCCTTCTTGCTTTGTCCTCACATGGCCTTTCCTGGAAGGAAGTATGTGAAGAAAGCAAGGAATCTCTTTCTTTTTATTTTATTTTTTTTGAGACGGAGTTTCGCTCTTGTTACCCAGCCTGGAGTGCAATGGCGCCATCTCGGCTTACCGCAACCTCTGCCTCCTGGGTTCAAGCAGTTCTACCTCAGCCTCCCAAGTAGCTGGGACTACAGGCTGCGCCATCATGCCCAGCTAAGTTTTATATTTTTAGTAGAGACGGGGTTTCACCATGTTGACCAGGATGGTCTTGATCTCTTGACCTCGTGATCCACCAGCTCGGCCTCCCAAAGTGCTGGGATTACAGGTGTGAGCCACTGCGCCCGGCGCTCTGCTGGCAACTTTCAGAGGACTGCCTTTTTTGAGGACATCATTAATCTCAAGTGATGCTTCTGGTGAAGTTTTCTTTAGCTTCCACCACATGCCGTGAACTACCTGTTAACTGGCTTGTGCGATGATAAAGGATTTGTTTAAGTACCTTTGATCTTGTAAGTTTTATTAACTGTGGAGTAGTTTGGAAAAATAATAGGACTCTGTCAGCTTAAAAGGGTAAATCACATTTGTAAGTATTCAAATTGCGTTTGCCTCCATGATCTCCCCCTCAGACTTCCATTATTATTTATGATTGTTCTTGTTGCATGCATTCTTACCCACATTAATGGGCAATTTTACTGTTAAACCCAGACATATAATTTAACATATAGCTTCTGTAGAATGATTTTCTAAAGTGTACGGGATTTTCATATAACTGATTAATATTTTAAAAATATGAAAATATAAAATATGTTATTAGTGCTGAATATTACTAAGTTTTTCAAAGACTTTTTTTAAAATAGTAAGTGTAAACAAAACTACAGGCCAATATCCCTGAAGAACATACATGTAAAAATTCTAAAAAAAAAAAACCACACACACAAGTTAACTGATGAATTCATCAATAACACATCAGGGCCAGGTGCGGTGGCTCACGCCTGTAATCCCAACACTTTGGGAGACTGAGTCGGGTGGATCACGAGGTCAACAGATCGAGACCATCCTGGTCAACATGGTGAAACCCCATCTCTACTAAAAATACAAAAAATTAGCTGGGCATGGTGGCACATGCCTGTTATCCCAGCTACTCAGGAGGCTGAGGCAGGAGAATTGCCTGAACCCAGGAGGTGGAGGTTGCGGTGAGCCGAGATCGTGCCATTGCACTCCAGCCTGGGTAACAAGAGCGAAACTCCATCTCAAAAAAAAAACACACATCAAAAGATAATACACTATGATCAAATAGGCATGGAAGAATGGTTCAATATATGCAAATTAATAAACATGACGCTGCATCAACAGAATTAAAGATAAAAACCATATTGAGTTTCTCAATATACACGGAAAGGCATCTGATAAAGTTCACCATCTCTTTATAATAAAATATTCCAATAAACTAGGCACAGGAGGGACATTACTATAAAATAATAAAGGCCATGTATGACAGATCCACAGCTAACATTAGGAATAGCTATTAGGAATAGGAATCCACACTAAATTAGGAATAGCTGAAAGCCTTTTCTCTAAGAACCAGAACAAGACAAGGATTCCCACTTTCACTACTATTCAACATAATACTGGAAGTCGTAGCTAGAGCAGTCAGATGAGAGAAAGAAATAAAAGGCATACAAATTGAAAAAAATTTTTAATATTTTTGAAATTTTTAATATCTTTGAAAAAACTCAAGTTTTATAAACGTTCATTAAAGTTGCCGGATACAAAGTCATACAAAACTCTGTATGTTTCATACATTAATAATGAAATACCTAAAAAATCAGGAGGGCAATCTCATTTACAATAGCTACAAAAATAATAAACTAGGAATAAATTCAACCAATGAGGTAAAAAATAATCACTGCAAACAAAACTACAAAACACTGATGAAAGAACCAGAAAAGGATACAAAGACATTCGATGCTCATGAATTGGAAAAATTAATGTTCCTAATATATCTGTACTGCACAAAGAAGTCTACAGATTCAATGCAATCCCTATCAAATTTTAATGTCATTTTTCACAAAACTAGAAAAAAAAGTCTAAAATTTCTATGGAACCCAAAGAGACCCTGAATAGCCAATGCAATCATGAACAAAAAGAACAAATATGACCAGACACGGGGTTCTCACCTGTAATCCCAGCACTTTGGGAAGCTGAGGCTGGTGGATCATGAGGTCAGGAGTTTGAAAGAACAGCCTGGCCAAGATGGTAAAACCCCATCTCTTAAAAAAAAAATTCTTAGCCGGGCGTGTTGGCTCACACCTGTAATCCTAGCCCTTTGGGAGGCTGAGGATCACCTGAGGTCAGGAGTTCAAGACCAACCTGGCCAACATGGTGAAACCCCATCTTTAAAAAAAATAAAATAATTCTTTTAAAAAAAAAAAGAACAAACATGGAGACATCACACTAACTGATTTTAAAATATATTACAAAGCCACAGTAACCCAACAGCATGGTATTGATATGAAAACACATACATAGACCAGTGGAACCCAGAGAAAAATCCATCTTTACAGATGACTGATTTTTGAACACAGCCATCAAGAATGTACATTGGGGAAATGACATTTCCTCAATAAATGGTGCTGGAAAAACTGGATAACCACATACAGAAGAATGAACCTGGACTTCTGTCTCTCCTTGTATACAAAATCAACTCAAGATTGATTAAATACTTCAACATAAGACCCAAAACTATTAAATCACTAGGACAAACATAGGGAAAACTCTTCTGGACATTATTCTAGGCAAATATTTTACAACTAAGATCTCAAAAGCACAGGTAACAAAAACACAAAATAGGCAAATAAGACCACATGAAACTTGCAAGCTTCTGCACAGCAAAAGAAACAACAGAATGAAGAGACAGCCTCTTGTATGAGAGAAAATATTTGCAAACTACTCATCCAGAGGGGATAGTCCTAGAATGTACAAGGAACTCAAACATCTCAACAGCAAAGAGCAAACACACAAACGATCTCATTTACAAATGGGCAAAGGACATGAACAGGTATTTCTCAATTCAAGACATACAAATGGCCAACAGATACATGAAGAATGCCAGAATCACTAATTATCAGAGAAATACATATAAAAACCACAAGGTATCATCTTACTATAGTTAGAATGACTTTTATTTAAAATGACAAAAATTAACAGATGTTGGTGAGGATGTGGAGAAAAGGAAACTCTTGTATACCGTTGATGGGGATGTAAATCAGTACAGTCATATCAAAGTGATACATGCTTCCCATGTTTATTGCAATACTATTTACCATAACCAAGATATGATAAGTCTTCATCATCAAATGAATAGATGAAGAATATGTAGTATATATACACAATAGGATACTATTTGGCCACAAAAAAAGTATGAAATCATCACTTCCAGCAACATGAATGGAAGTGGAGGTAATTAAGCCCAGCACAGACAGACAAATACCACATATTCTCACTCATATGTGGGGGTACTAATAACATAGACCACTTGGAGATAGGAAGTGGAATGATAGATACCAGAGACTGGGAAGGCTATGTTAAGGAGGATGGGAGAGGATGAAGAGAGGACAGTTAATGAGTATAAACATACAGTTATATTAAAAGAATAAATTTTAATATTTCAGAGCAGAGAACAGTAACTATAATTAACAACGTGTTGTTTGTTTGTTTTTGAAAAGGAGTCTTGCTCTGTGGACAGGCTGAAGTGCAGTGGCATGATCTCAGCTCACTGCGACTTCTGCCCCCTGGGTTCAAGCAATTTTCCTGCCTCAGCCTCCTGAGTAGTTGGGACTACAAGCACACCACCACGCCCAGCTGATTTTTGTGTTTTTAGTAGAGACAGGGTTTCACCATGTTGGCGAGGATGGTCAATCTCCTGATCTCATGATCCGCCCATCTCGGCTTCACAAAGTGCTGGGACTACAGGCATCCATCCTGTATTTCTTAAAAATACGAGGAGACCTGAAATACACCCAACACATAGAAATAATAAATATTTGGGAGATGGATACTCTAAATCGCTTGACTTGATTATTACACATTCTGTGCATGTAACAAAATTTCACATGTACCCCATAAATATGTAAAAATATGTATAAAAAATATCTATACAATTTTTAAAAATGACTTTTTAAAAAAATAATTATTCTGGTTTTTGTTTGTTTGTTTGTTTTTGAGACAGAGTTTCGCTCTTGTTACCCAGGCTGGAGTGCAATGGCTCGATCTTGGCTCACCGCAACCTCCGCCTCCTGGGTTCAGGCAATTCTCCTGCCTCAGCCTCCTGAGTAGCTAGGATTACAGGCACACACTACCACGCCCAGCTAATTTTTTGTATTTTTAGTAGAGATGGGGTTTCACCATGTTGACCAGGATGGTCTCGATTTGTTGACCTTGTGATCCACCCGCCTCGGCCTCCCAAAGTGCTGGGATTACAGGCGTGAGCCACCGCGCCCGGCAATTATTCTGTCCTTCGTAAGAGATAGTAAAAGGTTTTCTTTTTTAATTTTTAAGTAGTATACCTAGAAAACAAAGATTCTGCACCTTACCAGAATAATTTTCTGTTTTATGTTAACCTTAATTATGTCATTGGTTATTTAAGAAAATGACATGTCTCACTTTAAAAATAGCTAAAATTGGCCAGGCACAGTGGCTCATACCTGTAATCCTAGCACTTTGGGAGGCTGAGGTGGGCAGATCATGAGGTAAAGAGATCGAGACCATCCTGGCCAACATGGTGAAAGCCCATCTCTATTGAAAATACAAAAATTAGCTGGGTGTGGTGGCACACACCTGTAGTCCCAGCTACTTGGGAGGCTGAGGCAGGAGAATTGCTTGAACCAGGGAGTCAGAGGTTGCAGTGAGTGGCAATCACACGACTGAACTCCAGCCTGCTGACAGAACAAGACTCTGTCTCAAAAAAAAAGCTAAATTTGTTTTGTTTTTACATTTTTGATAATTTTGCCTTCCCCAAATCAGCATCTAAATAAAAATCTCGTTCTCAAACTGACCCCGAGATTTCCCAAACCACCCCTGGAAAATCTCAAAAGATTTATTCATTCACCTTGTAAAAAGAAAAATGTTAAACAAAAAGCTTTGATTATTTCTTCCCCACGTTCAGTTGTATGGGAACTATTGTGAAATAAATGATGCTTAACCTCTCCTAGGTTATATTGGTATAAGTAAATGCTGTTATTATAAATATTTCAGAAATTACATGAAATTCTTAGAAAGTTTTCAGTGTCCTTGTTGTCCATGATCAATGCTGGTATAATGTTGTGTCATAAATCTATTTTAAAAATATTGCATGTCGGCCGAGCGCGGTGTCTCAAACCTGTAATCCCAGCACTTTGGGAGGCTGAGGCGGGTGGATCACGAGGTCAAGAGATCGAGACCATTCTGGTCAACATGGTGAAACTCCGTCTCTACTAAAAATACAAAAAAATTAGCTGGGCACGTTGGCATGTGCCTGTAATCCCAGCTACTCAGGAGGCTGAGGCAGGAGAATTGCCTGAACCCAGGAGGCGGAGGTTGCGGTGAGCCGAGGTTACGCCATTGCACTCCAGCCTGGGTGAAAAGAGCAAAACTCCGTCTCAAAAAAAAAAATATTGCATGTCAAAGAAATAACAAAATTTTCTTGTCAAATGAACTCTCATCAGATCTTTAACTTTAATCATTTAAAGCCTTTTATCATTCACAGATAATTATTGTTTTACCCTGATGCTTTCCTAAATGTTCTTGCAATCAGCTACAGGCCAAAATGCTTCATGATGGCTTTGCGTACATAACTCTGAGGATATACCACTGACCTGAATAAGGACTTCCAGAATTCTAGTCGATAATCTGAGCACCTAATGGATTCATGAAATGACTAACGCAAGATCAATTCTAACAAAAATGAATTACATGGATGTAGTGATCTGACCAAATATAATTATGGTTTTGTTTGGAACATTAGTGGTTCCTTAGTGTTCTATTTTCCAGATATAAGTAAACCCTTTCCATTCTTTTATTTATACTCATGACATTTGGTAGATTATACTTTTCTAAACAGAAATGAAACATTTAATTTTCCTTCTTGACTGATCCCTCCAAAATTTGGAATATATATTTTTTGAGACAGGGTTTTGGTCTGTTACCCAGGCTGGAGTGCAGTGGCACCATCTTGGCTCACTGCAACCTCTGCCTCCCTTGTTCAAACAATTTTCCTGCCTCAGCGTCCAGGTAGCTGGGATTACAAGCACATGCCACCACACCCAGCTAATTTTTACATTTTTAGTAGAGACAGGTTTCACCATGTTGGCCACGCTGGTCTTGAACTCCTGACCTCAGGTGATCTGCCTGCCTCAGCCTCCCAAAGTGCTGGGATTACAGGTGTGAGCCAACGTGCCTAGCCTGAATATTCTTATTTTCACAGCAGTATGAACATTTGTATAAGTTGAAAAAGAATCTGTTCCTGTGATAGGACGTAATTGGAAACATTGGTTATATTACCAAGGCTTGGACTAGAACGTCATATTTGAAAATGATGACCGGTTTTAATGAACTAAGGTTGAGTTTATGGAGCCAATGCTTAGAAATGTTTCTTGGAAAACTGGCCTTGTACCTGGCTTTCAGGGTTAGCAGACTTACAGGTAGGTTAGGAAGGGCATTTTCTGGCAGGCCATGATGTGCTTTAGCTCTGTGTTCCCACCCATATCTTACCGTGAATTGTAGTAATCCCCACATGTCAAGGGCGGGACCAGGTGGAGATAATTGAATCACAGGGATGGTTTTCCCCATATTGTTCTCGTGATATTGAGTGAGTTCTCACGAGATCTGGTGGTTTTATATGGAGCGGTCCCCTTTGCTCAGCACACATTCTCTCTCCTGCCCTGTGAAGGGATGACTTTTGCCGTGATTGTACTTTTCCTGAGGCCTCTCTAGTCATTGGAATTGTGAGGCAATTAAGCCTCTTTCCATTTAAAAAAAATAGTGAACTATGAGTGGACTCAAAGTGACGTTGGATGTTGTGTCCATTTCGTTTTGTGGCTTTGGGGAACAGATGTAAGAATATCACTCTCAATATTTCGGGGATCCCTAGAGACTTCACAGGAAATGGATGAGGGTCCTTTTTGGTTTTTGTTTGTTTTGAGACGGAGTTTCGCTCTTGTTACCCAGGCTGGAGTGCAATGGCGTGATCTCGGCTCACCGCAACCTCCGCCTCCTGGGTTCAGGCAATTGTCCTGCCTCAGCCTCCCGAGTAGCTGGGATTACAGGCACGTGCCACCTTGCCCAGCTAATTTTTTGTATCTTTAGTAGAGACGTGGTTTCACCATTTCGACCAGGATGGTCTCGATCGCTTGACCTCGTGATCCACCTGCCTCGGCCTCCCAAAGTGCTGGGATTACAGGCGTGAGCCACCGCGCCGGCCGAGGGTACTTTAAGAGAAGCAAAGCTACGCCCTGCCATCAGAGTCTTAGGGCATAATTTCCCTGCGCCCCTCGCAGTATCGTTTAGCCTTTGTCTAGCGCGCGCCCTGGAGTAGGCAGTGGTCTTGGCCAAGTGCACATGGGAACTACATTGCCCAGAAACCTCTGCGCCCCGCGGCGGCGGCAATGTTATGGGCGTTTCCCTGCGGCCTGACGGTCTCTGGGCGGGATTTCCGGCATCTTCCTCGCGGCAGACATATTGTCGGCTCTCCGGTGGGATCATCTGAGCAAAAGCTCGGGGTTGCTGGACGGTTCAGAGGTGACGGAAGCGGGAGGGTGCGGGAAGAGACGCTGTTCGCCCTGCAGAGTGGCTCGCCAGCGAAGACCCCCGCCTCTGCCCCCGGGGTCGCACCATCTTGGTGCCAGGGTTCCGCGACCTGGGTGTACCTCGGGGCTTGGTGCGGTCTACGAACTGTGATGGCGGCCGCGGTGTTGCGCCTGGTGCGTGTGGGTGCTGCGTTCCCCAGACTTTGCCCGCCGGGGATCCTGAAGTCCTGAATGAGGAGCGCCTGCCTGAGTCCCTGCAGCGCAGGTCCCAGTGTCCAGGGCACCGGGGCGCTCGTGGGTGGGGCCCGTTCCTAAAACCGGCCTGTAAGGTTGGAGCGAGCGTGACGGGCAGAGGGGCGGGGCAGCCTGAGCTTAGGCTTGGAGCCGGACTGAGCCCGCAGCAGTCGCGAGCGTGTGTGAGCGGTAGTCACGGCTGCAGTGTCGCGGGGGAAAGTTGTACATTGATTCTGAGGACGATGTGAGCCATGGCGAGGGTCCTTTCACAAAAATGTTGAAATTGTATTAAAAAAAAAAAAAAAAAAGAAGGGTAGAGGGAAGGAATCTGATAAAGCATTTTAAAGTATTCCCGCATTCGCTGAGAAGGAAACAGACTAGAGTGAGGTAGAAACGGTGAGGATCGAGGCAGGGAGACTTTCGAGGAGACCCCTGCAACAGACTCCAGGAGGGTTGCCTGGTGGCTGGGCCCAAGCAATGGTAGGAGGGGTTGGGGTGGGGAAGTCATGAGATTCTGAATGGATTTTTAAAGATGGAACCAACAGGGCTTTCTGCTGCATCAGATGTTGTCGTGAGTAAATGTAGGGAGGGAAGGGCTCTCCAGGTTTTTTTTTTTTTTTATTGCCAGTTTGTTTGCCTTCTTGAACGTGTGAAAGAATGGAAATTGGTAAGTCAGAGCAGGAGCACCTTTCCGGGGTCAGCAATTGGAATTTGGACTTGGTGAATCTAAGGTATTCTGCATTGAAGGTTCTCATGGGTGACAACATGCAGGTCTGGAGTTCGAGAGAGGGAGTTGTGCCAGAGATGTTCAATGCGTGAAGCATAAGGTCAAAGCCTGTAGTAGATCAGATTTAGAGGGTAGGATATTAAGGGTGTTATTTTATGTGGTCTCTGAAGTGAGAGGTAGGGTCAGGGTGGCAGACCAGGGAAGAAGGTGTGGACACTTAAGATTCCTTCCAGAAAGGAGGGGTCCTGGCATGTAAAAGTATTCTGTATGGTGTCAGCAAGAGAAGAGGGCTGTAGAGCATAAGTAGCGTGGCATGCACTGGAGACCAAGGTCTGAGATACAGTAGATTTGCCACCCTACAGGCTCAGTACGCCCTCATGGGCACTGCCTGTGGAACAGTCCCAGCCCCAACTGAGTCCCTCAGTTACCCAAACAGGTAAGCAAAAATGAACATCTCTTTTTTTTTGAGACGGAGTTTCGCTGTTGTTACCCAGACTGGAGTGCAATGGCAGGATCTCGGCTCACCGCAACCTCTGCCTCCTGGGTTCAAGCAATTCTCCTGCCTCAGCCTCCCAAGTAGCTGGGACTACAGGCGCACACCACCATGCCCAGCTAATTTTTGTATTTTTAGTAGAGACAGGGTTTCACCTTGTTGACCAGGATGGTCTCGATCTCTTGACCTTGTGAGCCACCGCCCCCTGGCCAATGATGAACATCTCTAATGAAGGATCATGCAGCTCCCTTTAGAGGAATATGTATCAAGTAAGCTGGTTTAGTGCAAGGGCTAGTGTATACCTTGCAAGTACACCGAAGTAGGGAAGTAAAAAATGTATATATAAGTTAAATTTAGCCAGCACTTAATGATTGGTCAAAATATAAATTTGCCTAAAGTATTTTATTACAATGTGAAATCTTACCAAATTTTCTGAAAAGCTTTTAAAGCAAGCAAAACAAACCTAATTTTTCAAAAACTCGTCAGTTCATTTGCATGAATAGTAGTAACTGTTTCAGAGGCACTTGACATGTACAGAGAAGACTGATAGAAACAATAGCCCTATGAGGTGGGTGCCGTTATTATCCCCACTTGTAAGATGAGGACGCTGAGACACCAGTCTTTATTTATGTTCACACAGCTGGCAGGAGCCAGCACTGAGATCTGAAGTTAGAGAGGTAACCCAAAATCATCCCTGCCAAAGAGCAGGGTTGGCAGGGGTTAAGGAAACAGTTCAGTCCATGAGATCCCACTGTGGGAACCTGCCATTCCCAGCTTCCCTCTTGTGAGGTTGCCGTGGTGGCAGAAGCTTGTGATTCCTGCCTAGATGAGTCCAGATTGTCTCAGGCCCTCACTTAGCCCAACACACCCCCATTATCTCAGTAACTCAGTATAGAGAATTAGAGTGTTCTGGGACTCTTCAGTGTCCCTTCTACCTACCGTTTGGGGAGGTCCTGCAGTCACTCAAAGGTCTGTGTTGTAAATTCTGTTTTGGAATTATGTGGAAGGGTTTCCCTTTCTGGCAAGCAGTGGGAGGGAGTGTGGAGCATTATCTCAGTCACAGGAACCAGCACCTGCAAATACTTCACTTAAGGCTAAACTAGGAGGGTTTGGGGAACCTCAGGTCTCCATTATATCTGGTGGGATCAGACAGCAGGAACAGGATTCAGCCCGGGAACGATAGGCAGCCTGAGGATCTGGGTGTCTATGCTGAGAGAGGTAGGAACCACTACCTCCAAACCACTGAGAGAGGTTTGGAGCTAGGAGGGAATGATCGGACTTTGGTCTTAACCAGCTTTGTCTTCACTGTCCAGCGAAGAAAAGACTGTGGGAGTGAGGATGAGGGAAGGAATACCACTGAGGAGCTTAATGCGCAGTTTAGGTTGGACCAGAGCAGTGGCTGTAGAGGTGGGAGATGTGGGTGGATTCCAAATCATTTTCCTTAAAGAGGGACCAACCAGATTTTCGAGGATGAGCTAGAAAAGGGGCGGGGCAAAGGATGACCCTGCATTTTTTTATTCAAAGATACAAGGATGCCATCAACTGAGGTGACAAAGTTGGTGGTAGGAGTACCTTTCAGAGGTTAAATCGCGAGTGTAGTTTGGCTGTGTGGAATCTGCCATGTTCCAAAGACACTTGAGTGGAGCTGTCAAGTAGACAGCTGGACACAGAGATCTGAAGTTCAGAGGAGGGATTCAGGTTGGAGCTATCCACAGCGGGCAGCTGGCACGTGGATCAGGATAGAGTTTTGCTTCCAGTTTAGAGGGAGAATCTTTAGGTCGTGGTGGCAGTGCCATCAGAGA